>JADHKM010000016.1:27986-536139 GCA_019925495.1 Ophiostoma fasciatum
CATTGTGCTGGGGGGGGGGGGGTTAGAGAGACAGGGAGACCAGGGCGAATCGTCCTTGGATCGGGATGACTACGGGAGAACGGCACGCGGACGAGTATAGCTCGTGGCGCGATCGTGAACAAGAAAGATATGTATGGAGCAGCAAATTACAGTGCACAGTAAGCCAGCCGGCTTGGGTGTACTTGCCCTTCTCGGCAGGTTGCTGGCGCGCGCCCGCCCGCCGCACTGCGCAGCGGCAGCCTCACTCAGCAGGCCGCCGCCGCCTGAATTTAGCCGGCGGCAGGGCCCAGCACCGCTGCGGTTTACGCGTATTGACCTGGCCTGGCCTGGCTGGCCTGGCATGCTCTTGGGAGAGCCCATTCCGCCGCGCGTCGCCACCCCGCCTGCGCCTTCCCAATTTGAACGAGGTCTGGAAGAGAGGGAAGACGGCAAGAAGGAGCACGCTGCGCCGTACTCCGTAATCTTGCAGGCAGTTCGAGGACGCCGCGATCCTCGGCTGTCCCACGTTCCGGACAGCCTATCCTGGCGAGCAGGGCCCCCGGAAGCGCGGGAAAGAAAAGGATCATTACTCCGTAGGCGGCGCTAGCTTGGCTGGCCTGGGCCGCCAGCCCAGGAACCGTCCGGTTTTTTGTCTTTGTACCGGGTACGCGGCGTCTCTGCAAAACTGCGGCACCATCGTTGTACCTGTACTTCTAGAAGCATCTTGACCCCCAAACGAGTCGAGTTGAGTTTCGAGTCGAGTTGGACGGCGGCGAGGATGAGGGCGAGCAGATGCACGCATCAGGCGACGGAGTGGAGCAGGCATGGCCGCCGCCGCCGCCGCACGAGGGACGAAAACGGAGGACCGACCACTACGGAGTATACGAGCGATTGGCATGAAGACTGGGCCAGCAAGGGCGGCGGCGGCGGCGGCGGCGGCGGCGGCGGCGGCGTCCCAGCGATCGAGCCGTTTCAGACACTAAGCCGCCAGCGCCGCGGCGCCTCGTAGCACGAGAGTCTCCCGTGCCTGGCTGTCTTTGATCGGCAGGCATGCTGTGCGGAGGGACTACGGACTACGGGGGACTTGTAAGCATATAGGTTCTGGCATGCTGGCTGGCCGCGGCCTCGGCGTGTCGAGCCCCTGAAGCACGACCGAGGACGCGCCTGCGTCGGCCAGAGGCTGGCTGGCCTGCCCGTAGGCCCGCGAATAGGCCGGCCGTTCTGGCCTGGCCAGCCGTCCTCCTGCCCGTCCCCTGGGCTCGGCCGTTTCGAGAAGGCGTCGAGAAGCCCGGCCGAAGGAAGATGGGACGGGCAAACACGGCTTGGCTGTGACACGTCGCATTCGGTCTCCGATCGTGGGTTGGCTGGCCGCTGGTTGGCTCGTCGGTCGTCCCCGGTTTGTCCGCCTGGCCGGTTTTTGCCCAGTGGGTGGTCGTGGTGGTTGGTGGTCTGCTCGCTCGGTCAACGCTTGGGGGCATGGAAGCGTCCGGAATCGCGAGGCGCCACGCACTCGCTCGTACGAGACCGCCTTCCTCCTGGTCGGACGACGCGTGCACACGGTTTCTGCTCGTCTGCTCGTCTCGTCTGCTCGTCTGCTCGCCTGCTCGTCTGCTCGTCTGCCAGTCTGCTCAACGGGCCCGGGGCCGCCCGCCCTGAAACGGTGCGATGCGCCGTGCGTGTCGTGCCAACAGGGCTGTGGCCAACAGGACTAAGTATATGTGGATCCCTCCCTCCCCCCTGGCTGGGGACCCTGCCTGCTGCCTGTTGCCTGCTGCCCGCCGTGTGGTCTGAGGGCTCGAGTGCAAAGGGCAGCACGATCGGAATCGACCGCCGCCCCCCGTCGGCCGACGCCCTGAACCGGACGGCGGCCGGGCCATCGCGGCTTGTGGCCGCGCGGGGGAGCGGGCGGGCGGGCGGGCGAAAACAACCCGCCGGTGTGCCCCTTTTCCGGCGCACGTCTCCAGAGCATCGTGCACAGCGACGACCGCGACGAAAGCGACGACAGCGACGACAGACAGCATCGTGATCGGGCTGCCTCTTGTCTGTCCTCTCTAGCGCCATCTGTCCGTCTGTCCGCCGCCCAGCTCTGCCTAGGTGGCTGAGCAGCCTGGAATGCTGCTGCTGGCGGGCCAGGCCCTACTAGCACACCGCAAAAAGAGGGCCCACCATAGCTTCGGCGATCTCTCTCGTCCTCACCCCCTCATTCTTTGCTCGTGGTCTTCTTTCCTTTTTGCTGTTGCTGACTCGAAAAGAAAAAGGAAAAAGAGGCCGCCGTCGGTCCCCGCAAGGGGCCCCGTGTTTGTTTCTCGGCGCGGGCATGACTCTGCCCTGCTTCCTCTTTGGCGACCGCCCGCTGGCACGCTGCGGTCCAGACCTGTCCGGCCGGCGCGCATGCTTATGCTTACAGAGTATGAGACCAGCCCCAGAACACTAAATAAGCATATATGGTCCCCTAGACCGGCCTGGGGCTGGGCCTGGATCTGTCTCTGGCTCTGGCTCTGGCTCTGGCTCGGCCGTTGCTTACAATGAATGGTCTGAACAGACAAACAAACGAGAAAAAGGGCAGCGGAGGGAGCAGACGCCGCGCGAACGCGCGAAGCTTGTCTCCACCGGCGTGCCAGATTCGCGCAGCTCCAAGATGGACCCTTTCCGCTCGGTAGAGCTTGCCAGCGGTCTTGGTCTGTCTTATCGGCAGCTATGGGGACGTCCGGACAGCACGAGTCCGACTCCGGGACCAGCAACAACAGCACCGTAGCTGTACTTTGGGAACGGTGCACATCCATGTCTGTTTACGGAGTATACTCCGTGACCCCTCCCCACTGGTGCTGGTGCTGGTGCTCTGTCATCTCGGCCCCGTATCCTCCGCACGAATACGCCCGTCCGGCCTCGATATCCGCCCCGTCGGCCTGGCCTCGTGCCCTCCGTAAGCGCGGGCGCCGGGCACGCCAACAACAAAGGAACGTGCAAACAAAGATAGTTCGCGATCGAATACGTGTATATCGGGCGAGGCGATGTGACTCTGTTCAAACGGTCTGGCATATCTGTCCGGCCTGGTCTTATCTCCCTGCCGGAGCTTATTCCAGCATCGCTGGTCCTGGTCGTCGCCTCTTGTTCGACCACGAGACAGGTGGACCGCACACACACACACACACAGACACACACACACAGGCCCAGCAGGGCGTCAAAGGGCGTGCGTGCCAGCCAAGCGTGACCACGGATGACTGGGAGATTGGCCAGGGGTGTTGCTTCTCCGTAGCTCGACTGGCGATGGCGCCCAAGTGTCATCACATTGCACAATACAACGACGGAGCACGCCGCATGAGGGAAGCGAGAGTGGGGGGAAGGGGGTCCGAGGACAGAGAAGAGAGCGGAATGGGATGGAAGCTGAAGCGGAGAGCTGTCCGCCTCCTCCGTCTTGTCTCTTGGATCACCGGGGGCCGGCGCCCCTTCTCTACGGCGTACGGAGTATTAAGCTAAATCCTCTCGCCTCTCGTACCCCCGTTCGTAGGCGGGGAGCACACGGGCGGGCGGCAGTCCACTCTCCGTGCGACGCACAAGCTGGAGAGAGGGAGAGAGAGGGTGTGGTTGGTGCGATCGGAGCGCTGGCGCTACGACTGTGTGCGGGCGAGATAAAGAAAACGACCCAGGCGCGGTTCACGATGTCCATCACAGCAGCCCCTAGCCCGGGCTGGCCTGGCCAGCCAGGTCCGGCGGGCGGGCAGGCAGGCAGATAAGAAGGCTCGAACAAGGCTTGTCCTATGATACAAGATAAGCCAGCCACTGGCGTGGGCGGGCACGGATGGGTTCCATGGGTTGCGGGCGTCGGCGCTACTGCAGACGGGCATCGACGCACAGTCCAGTCCTCGCGAACGGACCACAGCCAAAATCCAAAGGACCGACCAGCATCCCCGCACGGCTCGCTCCCACGACGCGCGTAGCTCGGAGGAGGCCGAAAAGAAAGAAGAAAAGAAAAAAGAACTGATCTAGATCGGTCACGTTGTACGGCATATAGTTGTACTTGTTACGGAGTATACTTTGTACTAATAGATAGCAATGCTTACGCGTGCTGTCGGGCACTATAATCAAAGCGATTCTACGGAGACCAATAGAGCGACCAACGTGATTAAAGATGGGTAATAAAAAAGAAAAGCCAAGGCAAAGGAAATGAAAGGAGGGCGAGCGAGGCATGGAATCGACGGGGGCTTGCTGGGCGCATCCGCTGTTTCGGAGAGGCAACTTGCACGCTTGCTGCCGTGTGCGGCTGAAGTCATGGGTCCTCTCCGTCCAGCGAATACGAGCATGTTCTTTTTTCCTTCTTTTTTTTCCTTTTCTTTTCCCGCCCTTGTGCTCGATGCCCAGGAAAAAGCCGATTCGCAGGTCGATACGCGTTTGGTAATAGATTGCAGTACTCCGTATGCTATGTTTTCCCTTGCGTGCATCTTCCGAACCTCTGCGTACGGAGTATACTTGTACGAGGGCTGCCTCCTGCTAAGGATTATAGTGGCTTGGACAAGGGTTGCCCGCTGCCAGCCGTTTGCCATTTCCGCGAGCCCGATTGGCCGCCGGTCCACGCTCCTGTTTTTGTATGCTTGTGCTTTTCTTCTATTTTGCGTCTGTTCAGTCGGAACCCAGCTCATATGGGGACAAGACGAGACGCCAGCTTTTCCATGATTTTGTTTTTTTTATGCCAGCAACTACACGCTGAGCGTCTCCTCGGAAGACAACTCCCAAGGTCTCCGCGGACGCGTCGACGCCACACGGCGCCGCTGCACGAACTATAAAGCAGGCCTGCCCGCGGAGGCGAGGCACCTGCATGGCGTCTTGTCGGTGAGCACCGGGCAAGGAAAGCGTCTTCCAGTGAAGACCGGCAGTGCGTCTCTCCAAGTACCGGCCAGGCGTCTTCCAGTGAGGACCGGCATGGCGTCTTATCCAGTGGGAAGCACGTCGGCAGGTGGGTACGCGTGGACAGAGACCATACGAGTCCAAGCACGGCCAATCGTACGGGCGGGCGGGCGGGCGGCAGCGGCGTGGGGAAGACGATGCAGTGTGACGAGAGGCAAGGCAAACGGAAGAAAGCCGCGTCTCGACCATGACGGTGCCAAGGGCCAGCAGCAGCAGCCCAGCAAGCGCCGCCGGGGGCAGGCGCACTGGGCAGGCAGACAGGCAGACGGGCGGACGGGCAGACGGACGGTCTGGCCGTTGCTTGTCTGGGCGGCCTACCACGGCCTACCACGGCCAACCACGGCCGACCACCCCCAACCAGGCCCCCTCCCTCCCCCACGGCAAGGGCAGCTACAAAAGCTCGGCATGCACCTGGTGGCGGTTCCCCGGCGGGAGGACAAAGGACAGGAGGACAAATCAGAGCGAGGCACCTATGCATATGCAGGCGGGCAGCTCTGGCACAGCGGGCCAGGTTGCATCGTGCGTTGATGCAGCAAGGGAGGAGGGGACGAGGAGCAAGAGGAGGGGGAGGGAGACTGTGGGCGCGCAACAGACCCAGAATCAAACGTTGCGCCAAGGGTGCATTGGGAAGACGCGGTGGCGATGGTGTGAATGCAAATGGTGCACAGGGCAGGGTTCCTTATCGAGAGCCAAGTGGATGTGCAGTGGAGGTCCAGTGGACAGGCATGCGAGAGGAGGAAGCGGGGGAGAGGGGGTCCTTTTGCTTGCGGTGGGAAACGAGCAAGTATGAAGGGGTTGCGTGGCGAGGGCGGCATGCGGCATGGATGAGACTGGGGGGGAGGAGGACATGCGGGTAGGCTGGAAGAGGAGGAGGAGGGGGGATGCTGGGAGAGGGAGAGAAGAATGGACAGAGAGGCCAGCAAACAGGCGAGGAAAGACGAGTGGCGGACCTGGGGGGAGGGGTGGATGTCCGGGAGGAAGCCTGGCCCCTCCCTCTCCCCCAATAAGCGTTCATGAAAGGACAAGAGATAATGGAGAGGGGCAGCACGCGGGACGGAGTCCTCTGGGTCTTCTGATGAGCGCCTCCCGCGTGCATATCTGGTGCGTATCTCGGGGGGGGGGGTGTCGACGATGTGTCAAGCGTCTGAGCATATCTTTTGAGAACGGATGGGGCAATGGGGCACAATGGGCCTGATACGATGGGCGAGATAGGAGGACGGGGTGTGCCGGCTAGTCGAGCTGACGAGGCAAAGAAGGGTGGTCAGAGGGGTGTGTGAAAGAGGGCGGCGGCGGCGGGAGCGATACCAGGGCGGCCGGCCTATCTGTGGAGAGGCCCAGCCCAGGGCCCCGTGGAGCGAGAGAGATAGACAAAAACACGGGCAAGGCGAGGGACGGGCGGGCGTGGGAGGCCAAGGGTGGGAGGAAGAGGGCTTGAGGGAGCTGGAGGTGGAGGCCAGTCTGGGGGACGCTGGAGGCCTGGAGGCCTGGGGGCTGGATGCCTGGGGGCTGGAGGCCTGGGGGCTGGAGGCCTGGAGGATGCTGGACGGATGGGGATCGGCAGATGCATGGGATGGCGGCCGGGCTCGCCGTGGCCGATCGCGACGGGCGCGCCGTGAAGAGGGAGAGGATTGGCGGCTGGAAAGGAGGAGGAGGAGGAGATGCCAGAGGAGGGCACGCCGGCGTCGACAGCTTATAGGCCGCAGGGAAGGCCGAGCTGAGAAGGGTCCAGCTGAGAAGGAGGCACCGGTGACGAGCAGATTTTTTTTTTCTGTTTTATTTTTCACCCTTTGCAGGGCCACGGGCAGAGACAAAAATCGCACCACGTCAAGGCTGTGACGTTGAGCTGAGCTCGCTAGTGCGGCTGCGATGCTGGCACGGGCTCCCCGAGCGCTGGCCCAGCGGCGGCGGAAGGCTAGCCCAGGGCGTCCGGGGTTGGCGCGGGTTAGACCGAGGGCCCCCCCCCCCTCCCCTAAAGAGCGTGTGGTTGGCGCGCGCCCTGTCGCTCGTGCCTGGAAAATTTTTCACAGCGCAAAAATTCGACGCTCTTTCCTCCCTCTCCGTGCATCCCAATATTTCAATCGCTCTTGCCTTTTTTTGCCTCCTCCCCCTTGCCTCCCTCTCTCCTTGGCTGCATCTGCATGCGCCGTAGCTTGCGGACACGCCGATTGCGGCAGTCGCAAGCAAGCATGCATATTCCGTCATACTCGATCGTACTTGTCCTCCGTACTACGTAGTTGTATATTGGTTTTTTCCTGCTGCTGAAGCTATGACCACTCCAGCTGGCCACCAGCTGGCCAGCCGGCCAGCCGCTAAAGGCCGGCCCGGCAGCAGCTGACTGGCCGATTACGCAAGAAAAACCAGCGGCCCACCAATCGCCGCGCCCGCGCTGCGCCTCTCTCGCAGCCGCCATCACGACCTTTCGACGTACAGCCAGCGGCCCTCCCCCCCATCCCTCGATCGTCGCCCGCCGCCCCGTCGCCCGGCGGCCTCCCAGCGTCCATGTCCCATCCTGATCCCGCTGGTGTCCACGGCGAGGACCGACCCGCCGCCGTCGGCCGCATCGACCGCGTCGACCGCATCGACCGCATCGACCGCATCGACCGCACCGACCGCACCGACCGCATCGACATGGCGTCGTCTGCGGCCCTGGAGCCGTCCCGGTGCGTGCTCGCTGGATGGCTGTCTGGATGGCCGGACGGCCGGACCCTCTGACACCGGCAGGCCCGTCCACATTGTCTTTGTCGGCGCCGGCGCCGTGGGCTGCTTCTACGCGTCGAGGCTACATGCGGTGCGTCGAGGAGGAGGAGGCCGAGAGGCCGGGAGGAGGACGAGGAGGCGGACGAGGAGGAGGCGGACGCCGGCGGCCGAGACGTGCTGACGTCGTCCCAGCCCGAACACAACGTCCACGTGTCCCTGATCGGCCGCTCCAACTACGCGGCGCTCGCCCGCGACGGCGTGCAGCTGCAGACGCGCTCCTTTGGCGACTACGTGTTCCGGCCGCACGCAGTCTTCCCCTCGGCGGCGGCGGCGGCGGCGGCGGCGGCGGCCCGCGGCGCCTGGGACTACGTCGTCGTCACCACCAAGGCGCTGCCGGACCGCGGCGACGACGCCGCCACCATTGCGCCGCTGGTCGGCCCCGGCACCGCCGTCGTGCTGATCCAGAACGGCGTCGGCGTCGAGGCGCCCTACCGCGCGCGCTTCCCGCAGGCGCCCATCGTCAGCGGCGTCACCGTCGTCAGCGCCGAGCAGGTCCGCCCGGGCGTCGTGCGCCAGAACCGCTGGACCCGCCTGCACCTGGGGCCGTATACGTCGTCGGCGGAGGCGGCGGGGACGGCGGAGACAGCGGGGACGGCGGAGACGGCGGGGACGGCAGACACAGCCGGGCCGACCGTCTCGGCTGAGACGGCTGCCGCCGCTGCCGCCGCCGTCGCGCAGCTTGCCGCCTGGTGGACGCACTACGGCGGCATCCGCGACGTCGAGGCGCTGGACGAGGTGGGCCTGCAGACGGTGCGGTGGCACAAGCTGTGCATCAACGCGGCCTTCAACCCGTCGGCGGTGCTGTCGGGCGGCCGCGGCAACGCCGACATGGCCGCCGACCCGGAGCTGCGCCGCCACCTGCGCGCCGTCATGGACGAGATCTGGGCCGCCGCGCCGCGCGTCCTCGGCCGCCCCTTTCCCGACGACCTCGCCCGCCCCGACCGCATCCTCGCCAGCACCGACCGCAACAAGGGCGCCCGCCCCAGCATGCTGCTCGACTGGGAGGCCCGCCGGCCCCTCGAGCTCGAGGTCATCGTCGGCAACCCCGTCCGCATCGCCCGCGCCCGCGGCGTCGAGCTGCCGCGCCTGCAGACCCTCTACGCCCTGCTGCGCAGCGCCCAGGCCGTGCGCGAGAAGAGCACGTCCAAGCTGTAGTCTTGTACTAAGTGGTAGCCCTGTATACGATCTTGTACTCTTCTGGCCTCACTCCAGCAAGAAGCCGCCGCCGCCGTCTATGTCGTCCGCGACCCCGTCCTCCACCTCCTCCTCCTCCTCCTCCACCTCCCCCTCCACCTCCTCCTCCTCCTCCACCTCCTCGCCGCGCTCTGCCGCGGCCGTGCGGATGCGGTGGCGGATCTGCAGCCCGCGCAGAAACGCCGCCCACGTCCGCAGCGCCGTGCGCGCGCGCCGCTCCGCCGCCGCGTCCGCCGCGAGGTCCCGCAGCCCGGCCAGCACCGCCCGCACCGCCTCGGCGTGCTCCGCCGCCACCACGGCCCCGTGCAGCACGGCCGTGCCGCGCCGGCGTCCGCGGCCGCGACCACCGCCGCCGCCCTGGGGCCCGTCAAACCGGAAGCCCGTCAGCGCCGGCGCGTAGTCGACGCCCAGCAAGAACGCCGCCTGCGCCGCGCCGTCCTCGGCCACGTGCTCGCCGCCCGCCGGCACCATGCTCGGCACGTACACGTCCACGTTGCCGAACCGGTTCTTGGGCACGCGCCCGTCCACCACCGGCGGCGCCACGTACGCGTCCGTCTGGTCCGCCGTGAAGAGCGGCACGCCCCGCGGCCGCGGGTGCACCCCGTCGCCGCCGCCAAACAGGTCGTCGTCGTCGTTGTCGATACCATCGCTGGCCTCGTCTTCTCCCTGCTTTTTCGCCGCCGCCGGCGGCAGCCACTTGGCCGGCAGCGCGCCGGGCTGCACCACGCGCCCGAGGCGGTACCAGCGATCGGCGCTGTAGGCGAGGCGGACGTCGCGGCGGCGGTAGATGCGCTCGAGCACGGCGGTGCGCCCGCCGCCGCCGCCGCCGCCGCCGACGGCGATGGTGCCGACGGCCGTCGCCTGCGGCACCAGCACCTCGTGCCGGCGCAGGTGCCGCGCCAGCGCGTACACGGGGTGGTCCTGGAAGTCGGCCACGTTGCGCGGCATGGGCTCGCGCGCCTCGTAGCCCGCCAGCTCCGTGTCCTCGATCTCGTCCACGATCTGCTCCGCCTCCGTCGCGTCGGCCGCCCGCCGCCGGTAGCGCCGCAGCGCCCGCCGCAGCCACCGGTCGCCGGCGGCCGAGGCGCCGGCGGCCGAGGCGCCGGCGGCGTCCCCCCCCACAGCACGGCTCCCCGCCCCGTCGATGCGCGCGCGCTTCGTCTTGGCGTTGTAGGCCTTGGCGTAGCGGCGGGTGACGTCTTTGGCGGAGCCGTCCGCGGCAAAGGCGATGGCGTACGTCAGCTGGTTGTTCTTGTCCGACGCCGGCGGCTCCAGCTTGGCCGGCCGCCACTGCGTGCCCGTCACCAGCGCGTCGACCGGCTGCCACTTTTGGTGCGCCACGTCCAGCACCTCCACCCAGTACACCGGGAACGCCGACTCGCCCCGCACGACGTGGTGCGCCGGTGCGCGAGCCGGCCGGGGACTGGCACCGACACTGCCGCCGGGGCCCATCCCCGTCATGGAGGGGACGACATAGTCCGCGGCATGCGGGTGGCCGAGGCGGCGCAGCGGCGACCCCAGGAGAGACGGCGACGGGCCCGCCTCGGGGTCGTCGTCGCCCGTGAGGTCGATCTCTGGCGGCCGTCGCGGAGGAGCCTGGGCAGGGGCGCTCGCGCCCCCCTTCTTCTTGGGCGGCGGCCGCGTCGGGGCGCTGCCGAGCAGCGGCAGCGGCTGCAGCGAGCACACGAGGCGCGTCTCGACGCCGGCCTCGCGCAGCAGCGCGCAGAACAGCTGGGCGCCGACGTCGCGCGACCCGCGCAGCTGGCGCGCCGCCGCGACAAAGTCGTCCTTGTCGAGGACGGTCTCGGCGTCGGGGGGGAGTTGGTACTGAGGGTCAGCGGTAAGCAAGCAAAAAAAGAAAGAAGAAGAAAAAAAAAGAAAAAAATCGCAGGGACACGGCGGGCCTACCTCGGGCAAGCTCTCCGGCGCCTCCGCCCACAGGGCACGGCGCAGGCCGCGCTCGGTGATGTGGAAGCGGGTGCGGAAGAGGGCGGCGGCCTGCTGCAGGCCGTTCTTGAGCGACTCGGTCTGGCCAAACTGCGACAGGCGGCGGCCGTCCGGGTTGAGGTAGGCGACCATCTTGTCCTGGCCGGCCAGCAGCGGCCGCAGCGCCGCGCGCACGGCCGCGTCGCCGCACCAGCGGTTGCGCCGCGCCGCGTGCGCCAGCAGGCACAGCACGTGCACCTTGTGCACGTCGGCGCGCAGCTGCCGCGCCGCCCGGCTCAGCGGCTTCTTGCGCTGCGTGCCGCCGCCGCCGCCCAGACGCCCCCGCCGCGCCCCCGCCCCCGCCGTCAGATGGCCCTCGTGCGCGGTGAGGTTGAGCTCGAGCGTGCCCTGGCCGTCGTCGCGCGGCGCGGCGTTGCCTGCATCGCCGAGGTCGCCGAGGTCGCCGTACCGGATCTCGTCGGCGCCGCCTTGTCCCTCCTCCGAGTCCTCCGAGTCCTCCTCCCCGTCTGAGTCCTCCGAGTCCAGGTCGGCCGTCTGGAGGACGGGGTCCGGGATGGCAATGTCTTCAAACTCGAGCTGCTCGTCCGCCTCGTCCGCCTCGTCCGCTTCGTCGTCGTGTCGCCGGTCAACAGGCATCTTCTCGCCCGGCCGCTTCAGACGCTTCGCCGGCCGCTCGGGCCCGGCCGGTGCGCGGCCGGATGCCGGGCCCGGTACCCCGGCCTCGACTAGCATCTCGCGCAACACGCCCGGCAGCACGCCGCTGCCGCCGCCGCCCGGCTCGCTGGCCGGCGTTCCCCGGCGCCTCGGTGTCGCCGCCGCCGCCGCCGACCGCCGCGGCGGCCGCTGCGCGGCGGCGGCGCGTAGGCGGATGCCGGCGTTGTCCGACGGGCCGCTGCGGCGCGTCGAGACCATGGTGAGGCTCGAATCGGTGGGATGGTTCCTCCAAGAAGGAAGCAAAAACCGTCCCATTCCGCTGGCGGCGGCAGGACGTCATGGCGTCACGTCGGAAAATCGCCCCCCCATCTGCGATTCTGCCGCGAAACCACGTGACATGCCGCACACCGCACCGACACCGACCGAAATCGTCGCCGCACGCACCGTGACCACTCACGCGTGACTTGGGCCGCCCGTCGTCGAACCAACGCACTCCGTCTGCGGCCGTACCGAAGAGGCCGTCGTCTGCCCATCTGTCTGTCCCTGGATACGAAATGGCAAAGGACGGCAGAGGACACGGCGAGCGGGGCGGGCGCGGGAATGCGAGCAGCCGAGGAGGAGGACGAGGAGGACGAGGAGGACAAAGAGGACAAGGACGAGGCGGCGACGGCGGCGGCGGGATACGACTAGACGCATGGGGCGCCAAGTCCGGAAGCACGGGGCCGTCGTCCTCGTCGGCCGCGGCTGTGCCGGCCAACTGGCCGCCCGAGGTGCGGTACCTGACGAGGCCCGTGTACGCGGGCATCTCGGCGCACCAGCGGCAGCTCCTGCAGACGCAGCCGGGCGACGGGACGGGGCGGCCGCTGCCCGAGATCCCGCCGATCCTGCGCTTTGGGCCGAGCCCGCTCGTGGCCATCCGCCTCATCACGGACCCGGCGCACCCGGCGTGCGGGCAGCGGGGGCTCTTTGCGGCGCGCAACCTGGCGCCGGGCTCCTTCATCGTGCCCTACCTCGGCGTGTATCACCGCGGGAACGTGCCCGCGGGCGGCGGCGGCGGCGGCGGCAGTCACGGCGGCACCAACCGCGCGAACCGGCGCGAGTCCGACTACGACCTGTGGCTGGACCGCGCGGCCGACGTGGCCGTGGACGCCGAGCGGCAGGGCAACGAGGCGCGCTTTGTCAACGACTACCGCGGCACCGGCCGGCCGCGGCCCAACGCCGAGTTCCGCGAGGTCTGGGACCCCCGCCGCGGCGAGCGCGCCATGGCCGTCTACGTGCTGCCCGCCGCCTCCAAGCCGCGGCTGGTGCGCCGGCCCGCCACGGCCGCCGGCAGCAGCAGCAGCGGCAGCAGCAGCAGCATCAGCATCAGCAGCAGCAGCACCGCGGGCATAGCCCAGGGCGAGGAGATTCTCGTCAGCTACGGCAAGGGGTTCTGGGAGATGCGGCAAAAGGAGAGTGCGTCCGCCGGCGCCAACGCTGCCGCAGAGACGCAGACAGGAAACGCGGGGGACAAGCCAGAGCCAGAGACGCTGTCCAGCCGGCCAGCAGCCCCCGCCAGCGTCCAGTCTGTTGCAGCCCAGCTCGGTGCGCTGTCCGTGGGCACAAACCGGTGAGCGTCAGATCGTGTGTGCATTTTCTATCCGAGGAGAACAGCCCCTTTTCTCCCTCCTCCTTCCCCTCTCTCTACCCGCGCCTCCCCGTGGTTTGCCCTCTTCATGCTGCCCCATTGTCATCGTTTCTGGGAGCGGCTGCTCGGCCGACGGGGTGGACGGCGGCCGTCGTCGTCGTCGTTGTCTTGGCGCGTACCTGCGTGGTGGCCCAGAGACCGACGCTGCCCAGCAGCAGGACGGCGATAACGATGCCGAGGGCAAGCCCGGCCTGGGCGCCCGGCGACAGCGCTGGGTTGCTGCTGCTGCTGCTGCTGTTGTGGCTGCTGGGAGGCAGAGACATGTTGCTGGCAGTCGCGCGGCGTGGATTTGTGCTGCTCCTTCCTCCGGTTGGAAGAACAGCGTCGCTGCTCTTGCGGGCAGCGGCAGAAAAAAAGGAGACAAGCCTGGATCATGTGGCCGGCCAGCTGCTCCCCTGAAAAAAGAGACAGGTCACTCTGGTCGACCAGCGCGCAGGCCAATGGCTTCCTGGACCGGGAACGGGTCCGCCGCTGGCCGATACGACAGAGCCGCCGCGCTTCCGAGACACGACCAGAGTTGAGTGGAAGCGGGCGGACTTGGAAAGAGGGCAGCTGCGCTCCTCTCCTGCCACATGACTGTCGACTGTCGACTGTCGCTCTTGCCGTGTTCTCCATACTTGCCGCTTTCAAAACAAAAACAGGATGCACAGAGGCCCAGCAGCGCCTACAAGAAAGGGGCCCGTCCTCAGGGCCGTCGCCCGCTTCCACACGGACTCAACTCCCAACACCACACACACCCTTCGATTCACGGAGCGTTTTCCCTCTGGCCCGCTTCTGCACCACCACCACCACCACCACCGGCCGAACCAACCTCGCGCAGCCCCGAACAACATCCCCACCCCCCCTTGCCGGCCCAGCATTCTTTTACGGAGCAACCTTAGCCGGAACGAAACGGCGCCGGCAGACAACGGGAGCCGGGGGCAGACGACTGCATCCTCGTCGCCGGCGGCACACGCAGACGCTGCGCAGACGACTGAGACGACAGACGCGATGGATGCCGCATCGAAAACGCAGCCGGGCCCCCGCTACGCCGGCAGCGGCGGCAGCGGCGACAGCGACAAGACGGACGGCAGCTACCGGAGCGCCCGCAGCGGCTGCGGCTGCTGCGACTGCTGCTGTGGTGGCTGCTGCGGCGGCAGCAGCAGCAGTAGCAGTAGCGGCGGCGGCAGCGGTGGCGGCAGCGGCGGCGGCGGCGGTGGCGGCGGCGGCGGCGGCGGCGGCAGCAGCGGCATAGACCGCAACTTTCTCGCCCCGCCGTCCCCCGACAACCTCTCCATCCTGAGCTACCTGCCGCCCATCACGTCCTCGCCGCCCGACGGCGTGCAGCTTCCCGACGGCGTGCCCCTGCCGCAGCTCCCGTCTCCGTCCGACCCCATGCCCTCGCCCCTGCCCGTCCCCGCCATGCTCACCGGCATGGTCTCGGCCGCCTTGGCCGCCATGCACCTGCCCGTGTCGCGCACGCCGTCGGCTTGCTCGCAGCCGCCGGCCCCCCTCCCCAAGACGGCCAAGCCGGCTGAGCCGGCCCATCCGGCACCGTCCAGCACCGAAGCAGCAGATGCCTCGTGCCAGACGGACGGCCCCCCGCCGTCCGGCACCTCGTCGTCGGCTGCTTCGGCGTCTGCTGCTGCCCCGCTGTCCACAGACCTGTCGTCGGCGGGCTCGTCTTCTGGCCCGTCTGCTGGCCCGTCTGCTGGCCCGTCTGCTGGCCCCGGCGCCTCGGCGCCCCAGCCCGCTGTCTCGCGCGCCGGCCCACAGCAGCAGCAGCAGCCGGGTGGACGGGCAGCCAGACCCAGCGACCAGCCCCGCGTCCGTTTTGCCGACCAGGAACCCGATCCCCAAGCCCTTGCCCAACCCCGCCGGCCGTGGTGGCAGAGGAGCAGCGGCAACGGCTGCTGCCGCCGGTGGCTCGGCTTCTGGTGCGACTTTTTGTCCTGCGGCTGCAGCGAAATCAGCGACGCCAGCAGCGCCAACGGCAGCCGTCCCGTTGCCATTCCAGCGGCCAACACACGGGCATGCCGACCGAGCCTCGCCAACGGCAGCGGAAACCGTGTGCAGGGCACACAGACCGTCCAGCGCGAGCTCGGCCCGGCCAAGCCCCAGAACTAGCCGATGGCCTGTCTCTTTTTGTTTTTACACCACGGTGTTGTTCGTTTT
The DNA here is from genome assembly GCA_019925495.1 of Ophiostoma fasciatum. NCBI lineage: Eukaryota > Fungi > Ascomycota > Sordariomycetes > Ophiostomatales > Ophiostomataceae > Ophiostoma > Ophiostoma fasciatum. The sequence goes on from JADHKM010000016.1 coordinate 43,261, forward strand.
GCCTGTCCCCAAGCGCATTTTATTTTTCCTATGCAGCCGACCGAGTGTATGAAACAAAATAGCGAACACAGAGAATAGCGAACTGGCGAAGCCAAGAAACGAGCGAATACACAAAAGCTTTCATTACCGCGTCAATATTCAAGCTCAGCATTCCTGCATCACCGGCAACTAGCCCGGCTCCGCCATGGGCGCGTTCGGCGCCGGCGTCCACCCGTATGCCTGCTGTCCGAACGGCCCCGCGGCTCCGGCATCCCCGGCGGCCGCGGCCGTCGAGACGGATGGGCCAGCAAAGGCCCCGGCGGTGGCCGCACCAGCCGCAATGGAGGCACCGCTAGGGTGCGCCGCCGCCGTGGCAGGCACCGTGTTGGACACCACGCCCGAGCCCGGATTGTCCACCGCTGGCGCACCGCCAAGCGACGGCGTCCGCCCCTCGGGCACGCTCCCTGTTCTGGACACGTCTTGCCACGGCCCCATAGAAGCCGGCCGTCCTCCGGCACCGACGCTGGCACGCGGCCCTGGTGCCCCCGGTGCGTACTGGGGTGCGCCCGTGGCCGGCATGGAGCCCTGCGATCCGTAGCCGCGCCCCGAGATGTCGCCCGGCTGGTAGTACCTGTAGGCTGACGTTGCTGCGGAGGCGCCGGATACGGTCCGTGGCGCGCCCTGCGGTCCTGGTGGCCCCGGCACGGCGCCTGACATCTGCGGGGGCGTGGTCGGGTTCGGGGTCGGGTTTGGGTTCGGCATGACCGGTGGCCCGCCCGAGACAACGCGCGACGTGGACCGGCGTCCGTGATTCGGCTTGGAGGCAAGCGTGTCCCAGCGCTCGTTCTCGTCGATGAGGAGGACCTCTGCCAAGGGGTGTCAGCAAACCACAGCAGTCCATGCCAGGAAGACGGCAAGAAAAAACGCACGCTTGGTGAAAAGGTCGCGCATGCGGCGCTGGTACCACCATCCGACAAAGCTGACGACGCTCATGAACAAGATGGCCGTGATGGCACACGGCTTCCATGTGACTGTTGGTGTGAGTACGAGGCCCCGCCAGAAGAAGAGCAAGAGCAGAGAGCACGTACGCTCGGACTGGCGGATCATCTCTGCCGAGTTGGTGGAAATAACGGGCATGGGCCGCTGGTCGAGCGGAGAAAACCAAAAGGGGGTGGTGATGTAGCAGATGTCGGCCGAGTAGACGCCCATGAGCTGCATGAGGGTGCCGCCAATCGTCGCAACGATGCCAATAATGCCGAGCACCCACTGACTGGGGTAGTAGATGAGGTTCCAGACAAAGTGCCACGAGAGCAGCCGGCGAGGGTCGTTCCAGACGAGGCGCATCAGCTTGAACGGGTTTCGCGGCACCACCTGGCCTTTGTCGACCAGCCAGCGCACCGAATACGGCTTGTAGAAGCCGCGCCTGTCCAACCAGCCGCCGCTGCGGAAAAACCCCGGGCTTTTGCTTTCAACATCGGACAGGGGCCCGGCGTAGGCCCAGAGCCAAAGAAGAATTTCTAATGAGCCGAATCGAGAGCACGGTCAGCAGAGGGAACCCAGAACGACGCGTCGCTGCGGTACGTACGGCACGACTCGACCAGAAGATAGATCGTCAGTGTGAGGGACCGGCAGGACAAGCCGATCTCAGGTGTGAAGTAGGCCGTAAGAAAGGCCAAGATGTATGGAAGCCCAAGCAACAGCAAGGTGAGCGACAGGAGAAGAAACCAGTCGGATAGAGACAGTGTGATGGCTTTCTTCAAGCCGACAATGTCTTTGTCCTTTTGTACGTTCCCATAGTAGTCGACATCGTACTGGTCCTCGTAGGTCTTGCAGAGCGTGTTGAGCCACTGTGGCGCGTCTGTTAGCCCATGGCCGTCGCACAAAAGGAGCTGCCGCGCGAAAGACGGCCACCCACTTGTTTCTTGTTATACCCGCGGTCCCATAGCGAAGCAACCTTGTAGCAGGATGGATACGAGAGTCCGTAGGTCAGGCCCAGGAACTTGATGTTGTCCTGTTTGTACTGGCGGTCGACGGCAAGGACGCCCTCCAGAATGTTGGGGTTGTTTCCGGCCAAGAGGAGGCCCGAAACAATGGCAATGTGCGGAATCGTCTGCAGCAGCGGTCAGCGCGCCCTGGGTAATCAGACGGGGAGCAGACTCGCTCCACGGCCACATACCATATACCATTGCCCAAAAGCCAAGCCCTCCCTGGAGGAGCGGTTAGCTGTCCGCCTGCGCCACGTTTGGGGAAAGAAGGATGCCGTACGCTATGTCTTCGTCGCCGAGGCTGTCCAAGCTCTGGAGCAGGGCAAAAATAAAGCCCCCAAGAAAGAAACTGAAGCAGGTTAGCAGCCAATCTTGACCAGAAAGGAGCCGGAAAAGACACAAGTGACGTTGATACGTACACGACAGGGGCGCCCACCACCGATCCGAACGAGTACTGGCAGTGCAGCATCGTCTTCAGACGCGTTTTGATCTGGTTGATGAGCCGTTGCGTCTCTGCAGTGCGCGGGATGACCCTTTCCTTGTGCGAGCTGTCGAAGCACTTCTTGCCCATCGGGCAATAGGCGTGCTTGGCATATTGGCGAGGCGAATGCATGCGCTGCGGGAACTCGTCGTCGTAGAGGCGGAGGGGATACAGGAACTCCTCCATGTGCTGCCAAGGCGACGCAAGGGGCCCTCCGTTGCGGTGGTTGACCAGAAGACGCTGGCTGGCGTCTTTGCTGACGCCGGCACCGACGCCAGCAGCAACAACGCCAGCGACAACGAGGCCCGAGCCGGCATAGGGGGTTCCAATGGCGGTTGGCCCGGGCGCGGCTAGTTGCTGAGCAGGCATTGACGGGCTATTGTGCGAGCCGGTGGCCTGGGGGACACCGTAGTCGACTGAATGGGACGGGCCGCCGGCTGGAGGGGGGAACCCAGCGACCTGGTGGCCCGGATAGGGCTGCTGCTGGCTTGGCAGTATGTGAAATGCATTGGGGATGGGCTCGTGGGCGGCGGGGCCCGTAGATGCTGGCGAAAGACGAAAGCCTGGGATCGGAGCATTGGCCGTGTTTTCCTCCTGTCCGTAGCCATGCTGTGGTGCAGGGGGTGGCGGCGGTGGGACGGCAAACTGCTGGCCACTTCCGTGAAAATCTTGTAGAGCGGCAGCGTTCGGATCAGGAACAGAACCATACTGCTCGCCGCCGGCACCTCTGGCGGCGACGTCGCTGCTTTGTCGATTCCAAAACGGGCTCGCCAAAGGAAGCGAAGAGCTGACGCCACTGCCACCGCCATCACCTCCCAACGTGATTGGTAATGGCCCCTGAGGTGGCAAAGGCACATTTTGCAGGGCAGCCGCGCCGGACGAAACTGGCAGGACTGGAGCCGGCGAGCGTGGAGAGAGTGAGGCTCCAGAGAGGGCAGGGGAGCCAGCAGCTATGCCGGCCCCCTGAGCGACAGGAGGGCGGGATGGCCCCGCGTCGGCGAACGGAGAAGCCGGGTCCGGCGGGTGTGCCGAACTCGGCGAATTGGCTGACGGGGGGGCATAGTACCCGTGCGGAGCAAGCGGTGCATACTCCCCCTGCGGAGGGAACTGCTGCTCGGCTCCCGGGACGGCGTAATAGTCGCCGACCCGGCGGATGTCAGCGAGGGGCACATCTCCTGAGCTCTCCCGGTCCTGTCGGCCGCCAAAGCCACCGCTGCCATCGCCTCCGCCTCCAGCGTACAGCTGCGCGCCGTTTATGAGCGCGTCGTTCTCGTCGTCGTCGTCGTCGCCGTCGTCGTCGTTGCCGCCAAGATAGCGGCCGCCATGGGTGCCGGCGTCGACATGGCCGCCGTTTTCACCGTCGGTGGTCCAGACGAGGTCGAGGTTGCCAATCAGGATGACCATGAGGCAGCGGCAGCGCATGTCCAGAGTAAGGCGATCGGCGTCGATCTTGAGCCTCAAGTAATCGAGCACGGCGTTGTCCAGCATCGCTTCATACAAGCCGCTGATGATCATGGGGCCGGCAAAGGCAAAGCAGATGCAGAGCCAGATTAGGATGTCGGTGCACACCATGATCAAGGCGAGGACGGCGCCAAAGGGGGCATAGAGGTAGTTCTTGATGCCACCTTGATCGCGGGAAAACAAGAAGCGCGGAAGCTCGAGCTTGCGGCGGCGGGGGATGGAGAGACAGAAAATGACAGCCGGGACGAGAAATCCCGACAGCGGCTGCAGCCAGGCGTTCAGGTTGTCCTTGCTGCTGAGCTCCCAGCCGGGGCAGGTGTCGACGAGCCAGGTGTAGTTGACGCGGACGAGGGGGGCGCCGCGCGGGTCGCCATTGTAGGTGGCGGTACAGGGAAACTGGCCGCGCAGAGAGTAGTTGAAGAGGAGATCCACGGGTTGGCCGGCACCCTCGGAGAAGGTGATCCAGTCGTCGTGTCGGCTGGTGAAGCGCAGATGGCCGTCCGGGCCGACCTCGATGGCCTCGTTGACGGCTTTGAGGCAGCAGGTGGTGAAGTTCTGGCCGCCAAGGGACGGGCTCCGGGTGTTGGGCGTGCTGACATAGTCCAGCTGCCAGAAGATGTCACTGAGGGCCTTGCCGCTGAAGTTGAGGCCTGAAGCCGCAGCTGTCGTCGCCAGGAGGCCGAGGGCCACCAGGCACGGCAGCGCCAGCCGAGCCGGCAGCGGTGAGAAAGTCGGAATCATGACGGAAACGGACTGCCCGATGCCATCGCTCAGCGGCTCGACCAACTAAAGGCCAGGGGCAGAAGCGGCGCGCGGCGCGCGGCGCAGTGCGGCGTCGGCCAGACAGGCCGCGTGCATGCCGTGTTATCGGGGCACGGCTTGACGCCAAGCTCCTGCGGCGGTCTCCGATCAGCAGATGCGCTTGAGACGAGAGAGGCCGTGCGTGGTACAACGGGACGAGGCGCTGCTGTCGCACGGCGGTCTGGAGCGCAACACGAGAGGGCGAGCAGAAGGAGAGACGAAGAAGACCACAGAGGAGGAATGAAGACTAGGAATCAGATCCAGGCGCTCGATGCGAGAAGACGAGCGAATCGAAAGCCAGTGCGCACCAATGCACGAAAGCGAACGCTAACGGTCTCCTGCGTGCTCCGTAGAGACCAGGGTCCACGATGTCGTTCCTTCGGACGGGCACTAAGATGTAAGCGGGAGGGCTTGGTAATGGGGAGACGACGAGAGGAAGAGGATGGAGGGCGATCTCGACACGTTATATCTGTGCCTCGCAGAACGCAGTGGGAACAGCGGAACCGCACCTGGAGGATTCCAGCCTTGGGAGGCAATAAAAGGCAGCAGCACAGCACAGCGGAGCTGACCTCCCATCCCATCCCCTGCGCAGCTTGCAGAGTGGCTCGTTTCTCGGGATCCGCTCACACCTGCGCTGTGACTGGCTGGCTGGCCTGGCCAGGCGTCGCGGTTTTGAGCGGCTGCACCCCCCCATGCAGCCCAGACGAGGGGTGTGAGCAGCAACGCGGGTTCACGCTTGCCTGGCCAGCCACACACACGTTCCGTCTCAACCGCCCTCCCTTTGGCTCCCGAGCGTTATTGCTGTTGACGTGCCCGTGAGCGGGGCCTTCTCACGCGTTTGCAGCCGGCGAGCGAACAGAGCCAAATCAGCGTAGGGCCCTGTGTCTCGAGAAACGGGCCTAGCGTGGAGAGCGGCTCAACACGACGCCGCAGCGTCCCGAAGAGGCGCGGACAAGCGATGCCTGCTTGACTCTTCTGGTCCTCTGGTCCTCTGCTGGTGGCCGGGTGACCCCGACTGCTCTGCTGGCGTGCAATGTGGATCGAGTCAGCGAGATATGCACCGAACGGGTAAAGCTGTCGTCCTCGTATTCGCAGCAGCTGCACAATAATCTCCGTATGCTTATTCGTCGCGTGCCACTTCTCCCGCCCCCCCCCCTCCTCTCCTCCCGGCGGAAGACGCGGAACATGAGACAGGGGTGGTGGCGCCGCCCGCAGGCATGCGGAACGAACCTGGCGCTGCCAGCCCGGTGCCCCCCGCCTTGGCTGGCCAAGCCCTTGGCTGGCCTGGGCCTGCCCTGCGGATGAGACACTGTTCGTTCGCTCCCAGCTGGCCTGACCACCTGCCGCCCTCCGCAGCCCTAGAACGACGTCATGGGCCGTGGCTCGCTTTCCTTTTCCGGGTCCTCGGTGAGCCTTCTCGCGCGGCTGCCTGCAGACGGAGGAAGGCTGTGCCGCCCGTCCAAGAGAGGGACGCGCGGAGCAGCAGAGACGACGGCATCTGTACAAACATTTCTTTCTGGCGTTGACCGCTCATCTGTCATCCCACCCGCGCCAGGCCACTATGCGTCGTGCCTCGACCATGACTGCGGAACCTGAAGGAGCTGGGTCGGTCAGACAGCCGCCTCGTGACCTGCGGGTGTGCAGAGCGGCTGAGCTGGCTCGCTCGCCTGGTGGCTCCGTTCCTGATTTGTGATCTTGTTTTTAAGACGTTTGGATGGATTTCTCGATATGTGTCCACAAAAGGCCTTCGTCCAAGGTCGTCTGGCGGTTCCTTCCTTGTCCGGCTCCCGCGCTCCCGCACCTCCGGGTCTTGTTGGCCCAAAACAGAAGGAGCGAAGAATGTGTACCGCTCTTACGAATAAGCGTTGCACGGCGCGCCGTCCCTGGCGCCTTCCGCGGTCGCCTGTCACATGCCAGATTGGGTGAGAGCGCGGGGGAGGAAGGCGCGACCTGGGCAGCGGTACCGGGCCAAATAGCTTTCTGGCCGCGGTATCTTAAGCATATAGCCGCTGCAGACACGCATACGCGGTAACGCTGAGCTGCAACTCCGCTGTATTTTGGCTGTACGGGGCGTTTCTCCGCAAGTGCACAGCGACCGTCGCAAAGGGTCCAGCGCGCCAACCTGGGGAAACTGGCCGCCAGCCGGCTAGGAGGCTCCACTCCTGCGCTCTTGCCGGCTTTTTGCTGCGTAATGCCAGGGCAAAGAAAAATCACAAGCCGAGCTCCAAGGTTCCGAGCGCCTGCCGTCATCGCGCCTTCGGTATTATGGGGATTCGGCTGAACCTCTGCCTTTTCTTCTGTCTCGACACGACAACCCTCTTCCTCCGGCGTCCGCGAAGCACCTCAAACGCCCTCCGCGCCCACCCGCCCGCTCCCCTCGTCTCCCTGCGCGCGCCCGTCCCGCTTCGGCGCCCTCCGTCTCTTTTGCCGAGCTCGTGACCGCGCGATCCATCGAGCCGACGGGCGGGTTTCTGCCACAGACGAACTGCCGCGTTTTTTCCTGCGGCCGCGGGCCCTCGACAGCACCCTGACGGCCTCTCCTCGGTCTGCCCCGGCCTCGCAACCTCTCTTGGGCCCTTTCGCGCCCCATCCGCCATGTCCGTTCCGTCCCAGGTCGCCAGCTCGCTCGAGGGGCTCAAGGTACGGCAGGCCCAAGCCTCGGGGGAGACAAGGCCGGAGACCGGGGACCGGCGACCATGCTGACCACCGTCCAGGCGGCGGCCGAGCGCATCGCCCTCGATCCGCGGTACCACGACGTCCTCGCCATCCTCAAGGGCGCGCGCAATGGCGCCGTCTACGGCTCGAAAGTGCGCTTTCCGCACGCCCTCGTGTACGCCTTTCCGCTTGGCTGCGGCGACGGGAGACAGGCAGGGACACACAGCTAACACGCTCGCTACAGCATGGTCTTTCTCTTCCGGTCCGGAACGTACGTCGTCGCCTCCCGATGTCCCCCTCCCTCCCTCCCTCCCTCGGCCGCACCCACCCGCTAACCGCTGCCAGCTTCCGGGAAAAGGTCGGCCTCGTCCTAAACGCCACGCGCCAACACGCCAGCAACCTGGCGCGCTTTGCGGTCGTGTACAAGACAACCTGCCTGGCGCTCCGGCATCTGGCCGGCGGGAAAGAGGGTGCGTCGGGTTTTCTCTTGCGGGGGTGGCACGGGTGGCGGCTCTTGCGCCTTGGCTGACCTCGTACCAGGCCCCTACGACAGCTTCTTCGCCGGTCTGCTCGGCGGCTACCTTGTTTTCGGTGGGCGGTCGCCGCGGTCTGGTAAGATCAGCTCCATCAACATGCAGATCTGCATCTACGTGTTTGCGCGCGTCGTCCTGGCCCTGGGCAAGATCGCCGTCAAGCCCGGCGTCGGCCTGCCCGTCGTGTCCGAGCCCGAGCTGTCCAAGACGATCAGCTACTACGCATGGCCCGCCTTTGCCGCCGGCAGCTGGGCCATGATCATGCAGCTGTTCCGCTACCACGACGCCGAGATCCAGTCCAGCCTGCGCAGCAGCATGAGCTACATCTACGTCCAGAGCAACCACTGGGACAGCCTGCGGACGCTGCTGTGGCACAACAAGTGAGAGGATGGATGGGCACCCGTCGTGCCGTACGTCTTGTGTATAGTACGAGCTTTCCTGGGCTCTCCTGTGTCTCTTCCTGCGTCTCTTGCTGTTTCTCTTCCTGCGTCTCTTTCTTTTTGTGTCACGCTGGATACCTTTCAGGGACCCTGGGGCGTTCGAGAGGGCTTGCTTTCTTTGCGCGCGGGCTGGAAAAAACCCTTACCCGACGATCATGATAGATCTACATGTCTATACAGGAGCATCTTTTTTTTTCGTGTTCCGAGTCCCTCACAGGTGCTTCCACCCGTTCTGCCACATGATCTGCATCTCGTTGATCAGGCACGAGACGCCCGGCTCGTGGCGCGGCGGCGCGCCGGGCGGCGTCTCGGCGCGCCACTTGTGCAGGCGCGCGAGCACGGTCTGGGCCTCGAGCGCGAACTGCACGTGGCTCATGGCGCGGTTCCAGCGGTTGGCCCACTCGCCGCGCACGGCGGCGACGGCGCCGGGGAAGGGGGCGGTGCCGGTGCCGGCGGCCACCTGCGCGTAGACGGGCACGCTGTAGGCGACGCGCACGTTGGGGTTGACCCAGACGCCGACGTCGTCGGCGGGCCCGGCGGGCGGCGCGCCGGCCGCGGCCGCCGCGGCGGCGTCAAAGGGCGACGCCGGGTTGTCGGCGTGGACGAGGCAGCACTCACTGGCCTCGAGGTGGCGCTCGGCGAGGCGGTCGTCGATGCCGCGGAAGCGCAGGGGCGGCACGCGGCCGTCGTCGCTGCCGTAGAACGCGCGCGCATCAAACGCCACCAGGCCGTTCCAGCACGACTGCACGCGCAGCGGGCGGCCCGCCTTGACGGCGGCGCGCGCCGCCGCGGCCCGGAACCAGGGCCACTGCGCCGACACGGCCTTGTTGCCCTCGGCGTCGCGCAGCGCAAACGTGTCGTAGAAGAGCGGCGCGTGCTTGAAGTCCATCGCGCACGCCGCCGCGTAGTGCCCGCCGCGCGTGTCCAGCAGGGTCCGCACGTCGGCCGTCTGAGGTCAGCGGGTCAGCGTGAGAGAGGGAGGGAGAGGGAGAGGGGGCGCCAGGGAAGTGGAGGAAGGGGGGCCCACGTCAAAAACCACGTCGTTGATCCAGAGCACGCGGTCGAAGCGGCGGCGGCCGGCCACCGCCAGCAGCGGGGCCATGGCCTGGTTGCGGACGCGCGCGAGGTAGGGGATGCGGCGCAGGGCGTAGTGGCCCTCGGCGGCGTGCCAGATCCAGCCGGGCCGGTCGGCGGGCGCGGCGTCGGCGGGCGGCCAGGCGGCCAGCTCGTCCAGCTGCTCCCACACCGTGGCCCCCAGCGCGACCGTGTGCTCGACGCCGCGCGCCGCCAGCTGCCGCCGCAGCTCCTCCAGCGCCGCCTTGGTGCCGTCCTGCGACCCGGACTCCACCGCCGACACGTACACGTTGGCCGCGCCCCCCAGCTCGTCCACCAGCCGCAGCACCGCGTCCGTCCACGCCGCCCGCAGGATCGCCTCCGTGTTGCGGTGCACCGACGCGATGAACACGGTCGTGTTCCCGGTGGTCAGGCTGCTCGCCGCCGCCGCCGCCGACACCCGCACCGCCGGCCCGCGGCTCCGCAGAATGCGCGCCGCATCCACCAGGAACAGCACCAGCAGCGCCCACAGAAGCGGCCGCCGGAACGGGCGCAGGCGTCGGCGCAGCCGCGGACGGAAGAGCATCGGTGCAAGCGTCGACGGGAGGAAAAAAACACGCAGAGGCTAGGCGGGTCGTCGGCAGCACGAGAGCGGCGACATTCTCGACACGGAGCAGCACAAAACCGAAAGAAAATCGAAACGAAAACAAGGCTCGCCGCCAGCGCGCAGAGTCGGTGCCGTGCAGACGCTGGGTCTCGTATAGAGGAGACGCGTCGTTGGTCGTCTAAGCGTGAGTCGGCGCACAGTCAGGCTGTCTCCACATCCGTCTAGGTGCATGTCTGTCTTTATTCATTTATGCGAGTATCGTGTCATCGTCCACAGTCGTCCGTCCGCCTCAAGAACCGCCGCCGCCGCCGCAGCCTCCCCCTCCACCGCCACCGCAGCCTCCGCCGCCGCCGCCACAGCCCCCTCCGCTGGAGCAGCCTCCGCTGGTGCAGGCACCCGCGGACGAGCCGCCCCCGTCGGCCAGCTGCGTACCACCGCATCCGCCCGCCTGGCACCCGCCGACGCACCCGCCCCATTCGCCGGGCGTCGCCGGCACACAGCCGGGGTCCACGCCATAGTACACGCCAGGGGTGTAGTAGCCGGTGTAGGCGTACGGCGAGTACACTGGTGGTCAGCAAGAAGAAGAAAGAAGGAGGAAGAAAGGAGGAAGAAGAAAAGACGTACTAAAGTAGGCATAGCCCCAATGATTGTAATACTCCTCGCGCGGCGGCAGCTCGCGGCCGCGCTTCTTGGCGCGCTTGACCGCCTTGGCGTAGTTCTTCTCCAGCTCCTTCTGGCGCACCGCATGGGCGCGCGCGGCGACGGCCGAGCGTGTGCGGTCCGGGGCCACGGCGTTGTGGGCCGAGATGTGCGCCGCGCGGTCGGGCGAGCAGAGCTGCGCCTGGGGGGACTGGTGGAAGGCCTCGGTGACGCGGTCTTGGTTCGAGACGCCGAGCATCGACCCGACCGAGCTGACGTGGGCGGCGCGGATGGCTGGGGGGACGTCAGTAAACCACGGGAGGGGGGGAGGGAGGACATAGCGAGCGGACAGAAACGCACATTCGCAGTACCAGCAGGTGCACTCGCTGTACACCTCGCCGTACCGCTCCTGGTAGACCTTGGTGGTAAAGGCAAAGGCGAGGTTGAGGTGGTCCTCGTCGACCTTGTCGTCGTGGTTGAGGAGGCGGCCGCCGGGGGGCACATGGGCGCGGCCGGCCTCGCCCTCGGTCGCCGCCGTGGTGCGGGCGTAGTAGATGAACGGACTGAGCTGCTCCGTGTGCCAGGCGAGGTCGACGTCGAGCGTGGGCACGCACGTCTGCTTGGGGTACGTGGCCATGAGGCCGACGAAGCGCTCGTACTTGATCATCAGCCGCGCCATGGTCTCGCGCGCGGCCGGGCTGTGCAGCCAGTCGATCTGGCGCATCTTGCCCGCAAACACGCCCTGCCGCAGCACCGCGCCGACCAGGTCCAGCGCAAAGGGGCTCGGGTTGCCCCAGTAGCGGCGCATCATGAGCCGCAACGCCATCTGCGCAGCCCTGCGCCGGACCGCCGGCTTCTTGTACCAATGGGTGCCGCCGGCCAGCTGTGCCACCGTGTAGCGGTCGTCCAGCTGCCAGCTCAGCATGTTGAGGATGTGATCCATCGTCGGCGCCCCCAGCTTCGCATCCCACATCGGCCGGGGCCCCGGCTCCGCCGGGACAAACCTCGCGATCCAGGTAACCACCTGATACGTGCGGGCCAGTTCGTTGGGGGCCAGCCGAAAGTCCGGCCCCGGGCGGTAGCGGCGCTCGGCGGCCACTTTCTCGTTATCGATCACCTTGGGCGTTCCCAGCCACGGGTCCAGCACCGTGCCCGGCATGGGGTAGTCGTGGCGCCGCACGTCCTTGGCGTCGCCGAAAAAGCGCGCCACCACCAGCAGCTCTGCGTTGACCGTGGTGGAGCACGCGCGGCACACGACGGAGAAGGCGCTGTCGCCGTAGCCCGTGCCCTCGAGGCCGAGCTCGCCGCCGTCGCCCGCCGCCGCCTGGGCGGCCGCTTCGTCCGCCGCGCCGCACGTCGTCCACGGCACCTTGAGTGTCTTCTGGCACCCCGGGCACGGGAACGTCTTGGTCAGCGGGTCGTCCACGTTGTCCCACTGCAGGCCGGTGATCGCCGTCCAGTGCGCGCGCGCGGCGTCCGACGCCTTGTACCCAAAGTCGTCGGTGATGGCCGCGTTGACCACGGCCCACGGGAAGCCCGTCGACCAGAGCGCCGAGCGCCCGAAGCGGAGGCAGTCCTCAAGGAAGTCGCGCGGGTTCAGCATGTGCGCATGCAGCACCATCATCACGTCTGCAGCGGTTAGGCCAGGCGCGTCTTCCGAGGAGAAGAGGTGGAGGGGAAGGAAGGGGGGAGCCAAATATACGCACCCAGGGGAGGCAGGGTGCCCGCTGACCAGGGCATGGTCCAGGGCATGGCGACCTTGTTGGTCGGGAACAGGTCGTACGCGGGGTTGTCGGCCACCTTTATGTCGGCCTCGCGCAGGCGCTCGCCGGGCAGCGTGTTCCACCACGTCGTGTAGCGGTCGACGGCGCGGGCCACAAAGAGAGCCCAGCGCTTCTCGCGCACGACGCTCAGCCGCGCCTGCACGCGCTTCTGCTCCGTCTCCGGCTCCGGCTGGCCGCTCGGCAGCTTCACGGCAAAGTTGCCCAGCGCGCGCGCGTCCCACAGGCCGAACACGCCGTCCATGTACCCAATGTCCTCCTTGAGCGCCTCCAGCGCGTTCAGGAACCGCAGGTGCGCCAGACACGTGTCCGCGCTGAGCTCGTGGCCGCCGCCGCCCTTCGCCGGCAGGAGGTGCAGCGGGCCCAGGTTGTCGACGGGGGGCACGGCCGGCGGGCGGTCGTCCGGCGGCCAGACGACGGGCGGCGTCTCGGCATAGGCCGGCGGGGGGCCGCCGGAGGCCGTCTTGTCCGTCTCGGAAGACCCCATTGCGCGCAGACAGAAATTGTGGTCGGGCAAAGTGTGCGTTGCTGGCGAAAAAGAATGCTTTGCGCTGGAGTTGTGGACGGACGCGGAGTTGAGTTGGGTCGGTGCCAAGATATATATGCGCTTACGGTGTATGCTGTGCTCCGCGTATGCTGACGCCCGGGCAGCGGCACGTATGCCCAAATCGGGAAGAGCTAAGAGCTTGTGGCAGGTGACCCGTCGCGCTCAGCCTTGGTGCGCCTCGCTGTGTTGGAGCTCTGGCTCGGCTTCTCGGCCTTTGTGGAGGACGAGGCAACGTTGACAAAAGGAGCGGCCGCAGCCGAGCGCGGCTTCCTCGCAAGGACGCTTCGCTCCGCCTCGCAGTCAACCTCATTAGGCTCCCGCCCCGCCCCGCCGCCAAGCCTCGCGGCACGCCTGCCTTGCAGCGCCACGACGGAGTGATCAGTGATCGTCCCGCATAACTTCGGCCCGGGAAACGGCAGGCACGGAAAATACTGCGTCATACGCTCCTCTCAACCAACCCTGCTCCGTAGCCAGGCATTCTGGAACGCCTGGCAACCACCACTGTCAGCCGCGCTGCACGCACTTGCACCCTTCAGGCTTCGGTCAGAACACTTCGTTTGTTTGGCCCTGCGGACCGGCCCAGATCGGGCAATTAAGACACAAACGAGATCTATCAAGATGTACATGTGCAGGACGGGGCTGCAGAATCGAACCAGAGAAAGCAGACAACACAAAAAAAGAAATCGCAAATCGGATCGTATGTCCCCAGTCCCCTTCTTCCCATCCTCCTCCACCCCCTTTCTCCCCTTTCCCGTGTCTTTCATGACAACAGCTAGAGTCGCATAGATCGCGTGGTATCTCGGTGTCTCCCCCGTTTCGTCCTTTGCCTCCGAGCTGCAGGGCGTGGCACAAGGCATATGCATCACTGGAATCACAAAAGAAAAAAAAGACAAGGAAACGACAGAACAAAAAGAAACAAAAGAAAGATGAAAGCGGCGGGTAGCAACCCGTAAGACAGACCAGCGATAGATCCTGTGGCGTCTCGGCCACGAAGAGCAAAATGCACCAAATAGACGCAAAAAAGAAAAAAGAAACGAAAAGAAACAACCAGTTCCGAGTGAGTGGGCAGAGGTTCGAATGCCGAGGGCAAGAAAGCGCCTCGCGCAAAGGAACCTTCCCAGACAACCACCCCAAGTTTCGTTTCGTATACCAGGAACCCGTTTTCAAAAGACCAATCAGCGCATGTCGGTCGGGACGCGTCCCGTTCGAGCATGCAGAACGCCGTAATAATACAGGGAGAGCTCCGCAGAACAGAAGCCCGCCGCCACTCTGCCTGGTGGCGGCAAAGCAGAGGAAGAAGAACGGAAGAAAAAATCGAAAAGGCAACATGCGTGGGAAGGAGCAGCAGCAACGGACTCAGTAGCGGTCGGACGGCCGGTAGCCGTTCATCCGGGAGTGGTCGTATTGGACGCCCGTCATTGACTCTGGCGGCGGCGCTGCAAGCGCCGCCGGTGGTGGCAAGCCGCTGCTCAGAGAGCGCAATGGTGGCAGCTCGGGGCGCGGGGCCGGGCCCCGGGAGAAGGGGTCGTGGCCCTGTGAAGAGCTGACGCCGTTGTTGGCCTGCAGATTTGCAATGTCCGCACGGAGCTGCTGGTTCTCCATGCGAAGCGCATGCAGCTCGTTCTTCATGGCGGCCAGGTCGCTGCTGACGGCAGCCGAATGCTGGGTTGCCGAGCGGACCGTGTCCTGGAGCCGCTGGTGCTCGGTAATGGCTGCAAAAAGGATCAGCAACGCTCCGCGTCTCGGTCGGGTGCTAGGCTGTGCCGCCTACCTTTGGTCAGGATCTCCCACTTGGAGGCCTTGGAGCCCCGCTCCTGCGGCATGAGATCACGCAGCTGCTCAAACAGCTCCTTCATCTCCGTCCGGCGCTTGCGCTCCGCCAGCTTGTGGCTGATGCGCAGCTCCGGGGTCCGACTGTAGGGCTGGGAGCCGGCGTGTGTGCTGCCCGCCTCGGCCTGGAGGTCATCGATCTGCTTGTGCTGGAGGCCGTGGTGGTGCGTGGTCGGGTAGTCGCCGGATCCGCTCGACAGGCGCTGGCCGTAGTCCCCGGCGCCATTGAGGCCCGGCGTGCCCGGTGACGGCTCGTCAAAGCGGCGCTGGCCCGAAGGCAAGCGCGACTCGGTGGTGAACTGGCTGCTGGCCAGCGAGTCTGCGATGCTGCTGCGGCGCGAGTCGATCAGCGACTGGCTAGCGGTCGACGGCAGCCGCTGGATCTCCTCTTCGGGGAACGCCCAGGCCTGGCCCTTGGTGGGCTCGGCGGCGCGGGCAATCTGGCTGATGGCGGGCCCCGTGATGGCCGGGGCGGTGCGCACAACCTTGGAGTGGCCGTCGGGGTTGCGCTCCGCGTTGGGCTGATAGCCATTGGATATCCGGTGGATGGACAGGCTGTCCAGCCCCGTGCGCGGCTGGCGCTGCTGCTGGGCCTGGTAGCTGCTGTGGATGGACGTGGTCGAGTGGTTGTGGGTCGTGTAGGGCGAGTTGCCGCCCAAGCGCAGCTCGCCAATGCCCTGGTTGATGCGGCTGTCGACGCTTTCCCGCCGAGCCATGGGGTCGTACTCGGCGGTGGGCGCGAGCGAACTGCCGCCCGGTCCCGACTCCAACGATTGCGGCCGCTCTGCCGTCAGGCGCCGCAAGTCGCCGCTGCGGGGTGAGGTCGGAGACATGATGGAGGCCACGCTCATGCTGCTGGTCGAGGGCGAGGCGAGCGGCTGGGGCAGGAGATGCGTCGTGTTGGTGGGAGAGGGGGTCTTGTCCAGCTGGGAGGAGGCGGACCGGAAGACGTTGGAAGACAGGGACGACGTCGACGGAGGGCCCGCGGACCCGGTGCCGGCACACGACGCTGCCGATGTGTCTGGAGGGGCGGGATGACGCGTTAGCTTTCACTGAGCCAATTGGAAAGGGAACCGGCACAGACAAGCAAGGGAAGAAGACGCACGCTTGCTGGAGGCATCCGTACTGGAGTAATAGGCCGAATCCCGGTTCATGTCGGGCGAATTAAGCACGCCTGCCAAGCCGGCCGGCAGCTTTTGCGTGGCCACAGCCTGCTGCTCCATTGTGTGTGTGTGTGAGTAGTCGGCCTCGTTTTTCTCGCGAGGCTGCGTGCGGTTCGAGAGAAGGAAGTCGGGGGGCGGGCGTGTGTAAAAGGAGAGCGGGAAATTCGGGGGAAATTCAGTCGCGAGGTTCCCGAGTCCGAAGTGACCCGTGTCTCTGTGCTCTCGAAGCCGTTCTTGGCGATCCGTCACGAGCGCAACGTAGCTGTGACACGAAGCAGACGAGACTGCCTTCCGCCTCGCTTAGGCCGGGCACAGAGAGAGAGGGAGAGAGAGAGAGAGAGAACAGAGCGAATCGGCGGGAGCCGAGTCTTGGGAGCGCACGCGGGAGGGAGGGGACTCGGCAGAGAGGATGTGCGTTTCGCGGCTCCGATCGCAACCAAGGAATCGAAGCGGGTGGAGCCTCGTCAAAGCGCTCGTCCTGCGGGCGGACGAGACGCAATTGGGTCGCGGGAGAGCGAGGCCGAGAAGCGGGAAGGTCGAGAAGATCTGGTCGAGTCGAGGCGCGTGGCCGCGGTTGGGATGGAAAGAGAGGGCGAGAGAGCGACAAGCAAGAGAAGGGGAAAACGGGAAAAACGGAAAAAACGGAGAACGACTCGAGCGCTATCGGCCGTTGGCTCGATAGAGAGATCAGTCCATTAGCAGACGGGTGACGGAAAGGAGCGAATTGGGGCGTCGTGAAGAGAGGCGAGGGGAAAGACGACACGGGTCGAGTACGGAGTATGCTTAAGTGGAAGAGGAAAAGGAGAGGAGGGGGGGAGAAAAGAGAAAAAGAATTGGAAGAGGAGAGAGAGACTGGAGGAGAGAAGACGGAGGGAGGCGACGGAGGGAAGAGACGGCGCCGATCCTATAAGCGGGCCAGCGCGCGAGCCACCTGGGAGGAAAGCGAACCCTCCGTCCGAGACAAGCGAAAAGAGGGCCGGCAGAAGGAACGAGACGAGACAACAATGGGCGGGCAGGCAGGCAGGCAGGCAGGTACCCTGTATGCTCAGACAGGCAGGGCAGGAACGGGCAGGCACGGGCAGGCACAGGGGGGTGAGGGGAGGGAAGGAGCGAGCCAGACACGCGAGAGAGGAAGGGAAGGAGGGAGGAGAGAGGAGGTCAATCGAGCGAACCCATTCGGTCCCCGGGACGCAGCGCATGGCAGACCAGGTGGGTGTGGGCGTCGGTTCGGACAGGGGGGGGCGTGGCCGGCCGGCACGAAGGACAAAGTTACAACTACTGTACTCCGTACCCATACAAGGGGAGTACTTAAGTCTACTTTGGCTCTCGTGGAGCAGGGTCGTTTGTGCATTGGCGCATTGGCAAAGCAGCTACGGCAAGGGCGCGCGAGATATGGCCCCAAAGGGGCCTAAGCATACGGCTGCGCCGACTAACGCGACAAGAGGGAAGGCGCAACGCGGCAGCTGGGCCTCGGAGGAGGAAGTACAAAGTATACTCCGTACGGAGCATGCTTAAGCACACGGGGTATGCGTGGGCTCGTGGTTCTCGTACTGTGCCCGCACGAGCAGCCGTGCTGGCGCGACACGCTAGGTGCGGCCGCAGGACCGGCCTCCGTGGCCAGCCAGCAGCGCTGGAAAAGGAAGGCGCAGGCAAGACGCGACAGGAAAAAGGAAAAGAGGGCAGGGGAAGGCCAGCCAGCCAAGAAGGAGGGCAAAGAGGGCCCGCGGCGCACGCCCGAGCCAAACGAGCCAAAAAGCGGGCCTGCCGGCCGCCGCTAGGGATGGAAGGCCAGCACGTTTTTTGTCGTTTTGCCTCCGAGAAACGAAAAAGGGGGCGGGGGTCTTGGGGGGCGAACGGCAGGCGCGGACCGCACGTGTCTTCTGCACGTGATGGAGGAGGAGGAGAATGCTCCGTACGAGTATTTGTACTCGAATTCGGAATACAACACAAGAAGCTACTCCGTACTCCGTACAATACAACATCATCGAGCGTCCTCGCAAACGGAGTACGGAGTATGCCTCGGAATCAGATGGTGGCCGCACCCGCACGCCCGGTGGCACGCCTCTCCTAGCGCAGCGCCGCCGCTCCTTCCGCCGCGGCTTTGGGCGGGCAGCTCCCCGCTCTCCCGCCATTGGGCAGCAGCGTGGGGCCGTGCAGTGGTAGCTTCACACTGTGCGCACTCGCTACGGAACGGGTGGTATAAACTCCGTACTTTTAGGTGCCATGCCTAATTTACCTACGCTAGCATGTCAACCGAACAGGGGATGCACGCTGAGGCACTCGATGCCGGTACTCCGTATCTTACTCCGTATATTTACAGGGACTTGTACAAGCACGCCGTGCCACCAGTCCCAAACATGCATGCCGGCTTTGGCAGCGGCAAAAGGAGGAGGAGGACGCCCGAAGACGATCCGAGACAGCAAGCGGCCCTTTTGCGAGAGCACAAGTGTCCCCATACAGTACTGATTGATTCCAGGTAGCCACCTGCAAGCACAGCGAGCTAACGCTTAGATATGCTCTGTAGGGTAAGCGTAAGATACTTGTATATTTACAGCTAGTTATACAAGTACTTGTAAGTATACAATACAGAAGCGCCCCGCGTGGCAGCGTCTCCACCGCTGGCAGCCAGGCCGACCACCAGACCGACCACCAGACCGACCACGCCCGTCCGCCCGTCCTTGCACAGACACGCACGTCGTATTCCTCCGCACGTCGCGGTGCAGTTCCCCGGCCGGCCGCTGTGCTGCAAACGAGGCGGGCGTTCACATGTGCACGGCGTGTTGCACGAGGATCGTTTCGCGCGGGCTGTGCGACGGCCGCCGTAGTTTTGTGGGCAAATGTACAAATGGTTGTAGTTGTAGTGGTACAATACATACCAATACTCTGTGCATTAGGCCTGCATAAGCCTCTCCACGTGGCGCTGCGATCCAGAGCCGCCGGCAGTCGGCCGTCCTGCTGGCTCCAGGTCGGCCAGCTTGGCTATCCGAGCAGCTGCCGGTGCACACCCGCAGAGCTCTGTAAGCATACTTGTAGTTGTACAAAATACCTGTACGGAGTACTTGTACAAATACTCTGTAAATTCAACCACTCCGTCTCACGGCGATCGCCTTTGTGCTCGGACTAGGCAGGCGCTAGGCCGCTGGAGGCCAGCTTGGCTGCTGGCCTGGCCCGCGTGATTGCGAATGGAAAAAAGGCCCGTCGTGGAGATGAGCCGCCCGGTGTGGTGCCGGTGCGCGGAAGATGCAATTGCTCCGATCGGCTTGTGGAATGCGATACGAGGGGGACGGTGCTGTGGTCCTGCTCCATCCAAAGCAATACTCCGTATGCTTCGTATCTCGTGCGTAGCGCGCTCCAAGGTGTAAGTTAATTCTTGGTGGTCTCATTTTCCTTTCTTTTTACGGCGCTTCTTGCGGAGGAACTCTCAGACCAACCCCTCCACGGGCCATCCGCGGGTCGGTCTGTGATCGGCGGTTCGCCGTCTGTTGTTCGTTGGGCGTTCTTTGGCGATGGGCTGTCTCACTGGGGTGTCTGTCCTCGAGGCGTCCTGTCGTTCGCTGCCGTGGCTGCTGTTGTCCGCTGCCCGCCTGGGTCGCACGATCGCGCTCGGCGAAATACAAGGGGTGGCCGCACACGAGCACCGGTGCGAGGCGTGGTTGCGCGTGAGCAGCGTCGCATTGCCCCGGTGGGATTCGAGCGCGGTGGCACTTGTGCCAATCTCGCACAGCGACAGCCGCGAGGTGTGGCTGCCTGTATTCAGCCCCTGCACAGGTACGGAGTAAGATACAAGTACAGTACAAGTATATTTACTTGTACGGAGTATGCTCTAGAGCCTGGAGCCGCTGCCGGCACTTTTCTACCGTCCCGCTGGGAGCCGCACGGCAGCGGCTGGAATGGGGGCGCCAGCACGGCGGACACGAGCGCTGGCAAGCTACGGCAGCCCTCGCGCCGAACGCCAATCTCAGACGCGCAAAGCAAGGCGTACAACGTTGCCAGAACAGCGCAGAGGACGGCGTGTGTGTGTGTGTGTGTGTGTGTGATGTTCTCGTCTCCTCCACGCGCCGCCCTCGCGATCGCTTGGGCATGCGCCAGCTCGTCAGGCACGCTGTCGGTCGGAAAATAAAAGCGAAACAGAAGAAGCAAAAAAGGACGAAAAAGAAAAAGGCACAGGGTCCAAAAGAAAAGAAAACGACCGAGAAACTGGCCGTCCCGCCATGGGGGGGGCCCACGCGAAGAGGGGGGAGGACGAGGACAGGGACGGTGGAGCTGGCAAAGAAACATACTCCGTAGTTGTACTCCGTATGCTGCTTGCTCCGTACGCCAAGCACGACAGCCGCTGCGTCGTCTTGTCTGTCAAGGAGGTCGTACGAACATTGCTGGAACGCCATGCATGCCAACGTGCCGACAGACGTCGAGCGTGGCGGCCGTCACGCTGTCGTCCGCCTGACGCCCGACGCCAGACGCCTGCGCGCCGTCGGGCAGACTCTGGTCCTCGCCGCCGCCGCCGCACGCGTCTTGCCACCCTTTGCTTCTTCCCAGTGAGACAGACAGCACGGCCAGCGCGAAGCCAAGCCGTTGGCCTCGGCCGTTGTATTGCTCCGTACTTTGTACATACATGCCTACGGAGTAGGACGATCGCATCGACTCGGGGCTTTCAGTTCAACCGCGACCTCCTCCTCTGAGACAGACTGCCTGGCCTCCTCTTGGCCTCCCCTTGGCCTCCTCTTGGCCTCCTCTTGGCCCTCGCCCTCGCCCTCGCCCTCATCCACCTCGTCCTGCAGGCCACAGGGGGCGGCTGCATTCTGGCATTGGTCGGGACGTCCCCGATTCGCCAAGAGCCAGGGAAGCCGCCTCTGCGGGCCGCGTGATGCCTCGTCCTCTCACGGCTCTCGGATCGTCGCGCCTCCCTGTCGGTCGTCTGGGAGGAGAAAAGATCACCGTGTCGCTTTCTCGCCTTCGCGCACTCGCGCTCTCGTTGCCTCCCTCGGAACGAATGGGGCTGGAATCCCATCCGCGGTGGAGACCACCCCCCTCCCATTCGAGTCTCAAAACGCGACGGGTTGAGCCACAAGGCGCACGGCAGAAGCAGGGCGAGGGAGGCAGCCCTCCTCTCCCATCCTTCCCGCGCGCCCCATCCATCCATCCATCCTGCTATATTTACGCTTCCCCATCCGGGCGTCTCCCTGGACGATCCTCTCCGCCGGCCTCATTCCGCGCGCGCCCTGGTCCGGACACAGCCCTCTGGCAGGCCCTCCGGGCCGACCATTGCTGTTAGCCTCGACGATCGGCGCAATGCCCAGCTGACTCGTCCAGACCAGGTCACGCGCGCGGGTCGGAGCAGCACCGTGCCGTGCAGCAGAGGGATCGGCTGAGCGGCCTCCTGGCGGACGTGCCTGGGAGAAGGATCAGCTCTGGACAGGAACACAGGAACACAGGCAGAAACGTTGCGAGCACCCGTGTCTTCCTCTGTCTCGGACCAACCCTGAAAAAAAAAAAAAGAAACAAGTCTTCTCGGCACAATCAGACACCTGTATTCCCCTCCCTCCTCCTCCCCGACCGGATCCCCCACTTCTCCGACACCTTCCAGAAAGAAAGGATCGGGTTTCTGGCTTCGGATTTGTCCCTTTCTTTCTCAGTCCGGTCTCAATGTATTGTCTCGCGAACAAAACCCCAGCACCAGCCACGTCCCGAGACAGCCGTAGCTTGCTTTGATTGCAGTGGACGCCGCCGGACGGAGCGGCTGCAGAGGGCCCGTCCTCCGCCATCTGCTGCTGCTGCTGCGGCGGCGGCGGTGGTCGCACCTGCGCCGCCAGCCCAGCGCGTGCTGCCGCCCAGGATACGCGACCGTGTGTGTCCTGTTCGAAGCCCACGTAGACGTAAACAAACGTGCATGCCCAGGTTGGCTCAGCGTTCCTCCTCTTCCCCTCGTCCTCCTGTTGTCTGCCAGCATGCTGACGGAAATGACATGGTGCGCAGCCTGCTCGAGCGAGGTGCCAAGGTGAATAGGACCAACGGCTGCCAGTGCGCGCAAGCCCGTCAGGAAGGACAGCGGCAGTGACTGCAGCAGCAGATGCAGCAGGCTGGCAGTGGCCGCCAATATACAAGGAGGACGATGGGGGAAGCTTACTGACCGCACTGCCGTCTGCTGCGTGTAGTTCACGAGCAACCTGGGGTCGGTCACCTGCTGTGGGTGAACCGAGGCACATCCAGCTTTCCTGCTGCCATCACGGCACAGATCTGGACGGCCGCTGTCGCAGGGAATGTAGCTGTACCGTATGCAGGGGAATACGCCCGGGCGCCCAGCGGTGACTGCTTCAGGGCCGCAGGCGCACCGCTCCCAGTCGCGTCCCTGGCCCTCCCGAGTTGGTGCTTCGTGGCGGCCTTCCTATGCCGATGGTGAGATTGAGCACCTCATATAAAGGCCACAGCCCCCCCGCTTCCACTCGAGACAGCGCCATGAGCCGTATATAAAGAAAGACGGTCTCTGTTTTTAACCAAGACGAACAGGAGTGTGAAGCTCGCAAAGTTGCGGTGCGAGAGCATCCTGCTCGAGCATCCAGCTGAGCCGAGTATAGGACGTGCCTGCAATGCGCAAACACCCTACAGGCATATCTACAGCGGGTATGGCTTCCCGGAAGAAGATTGAATGCCGCATGCCTGTGGCTAGAATCCAGAAATGCGATAAAATCCAATCCGTTACAAAAAGGGTCTTGGAAACATGGCAGGGAAGAAAACTGTCTCTTGGGCATCATTTTATACTTTTTGGATACATTTCGTTCCTATAATATAGCTAATCTTGAATTTTATATTCTACAACACCATCTACAGTTTTTTATTCTTTCCACTCCAATACGTCTAAGAAGCCTATCCTCTCATCACCCAGAACAGATCATCCGATCACGGCATGAAAGTCGGGATGAACTTGAGTCCCTAAATATATATCATCTGCACCGCGAGGCTGCCGAGACGGCCGTTAAAGTTACATAATCACAGCCAGTTGTCCCGTTACGGACTAGCGTACCGAGCTCCGGCTGTCGAATTGAAGGCCGTCGAATTTTTCGTAGCCCATTCGTTTTTTTTCGGCCGTTGCAGCAAAACCACGCGACCTCATCTCGTCCGCTGCTCTCCTATCCCGCCGACGAACCGAATTGTTCCCCTGCGAGCCCCATTTCCGAGCTTCTTCGTTTCCTGTCCGACGTGTGCATTCACCGACGACCTTAAACTCCTGCCGAACTCCCCCGACCTCCTCGTCCTTCTCCTTTCACAATCCTCCACAATGTAAGGCAGCAAGCTCGGCAAGGCTCCGTTCCCATCCTCCTCCATGCCACGCCCATGCTGACGCGGCTCCCCTTTTTTGCAGGCACGCTGTTCGCCGCGCTGTTCTGCGGTCCGCCGTGACCGCCGCGACCCCGGCCGCCCGCACGGCGGCCCCGGCTGCGTTTGCCCGTGCGGCGGCTCCGGCAGCGGTGCGCTGCTCGGCGGCGGCGCTGTCGGTGGCGGCGTTCCGCTGCTTCTCGCAGACGGTGCGCGTGGCCAACGCAGAGGAGTCGACTCATGCGGCGGCGGCGACGACGACGTCGAGCAGCACCGGCGACGAGGCGGCGGCGGCGGCGGCGGGCGAGCCGACCGAGACGCCCTACGGCGTCTTTGTGCGCAACATTGTCTTTGATGCCAGCGAGGCGCACCTGCAGGAGGCCTTTGAGCACTACGGCCCGGTGACCAAGACGGTGATTGCGCGCGACGCGCGCGGTCTGAGCAGAGGGTAGGATCTCTCTCTTTGCGTGTGTCTATCTCTTCTGGCAAAATGGCTAACGGCGCGCAGCTACGGCTTCATCTGGTTCCAGAGCGAGGACGCCATGAACAAGGCGCTGCAGGAGGCCAACGGGTCGTTCTGGCACGGGCGCCGCATCATTGTGCTGCCGCGGGCGGCGCGGACGCCGCGGGCGGAGGGCGGCAGCGGCGGGCGGCCGGCGCCGCCGAAGCGCGCGCCGACCAACAGCCTGTACGTGGGCAACCTGCCGTACGAGACGACGGACGCGGACCTCAACGTCATCTTCCGCGACCTGACGGGCGTGCGGGCGGTGCGCGTGGCCGTGGACCGGTCGACGGGCTGGCCGCGCGGGTTCGCGCACGCCGACTTTGAGACCGTCGAGCAGGCCTCGTCCGCGTACGACCAGCTGCAGGGCAAGATCATCGGCTCGCGGATGCTGCGCATCGACTTTGCCAACCCGTCCAAGCACACGACGAGCCCGTCGGGCGGCAGCAGCAGCAGCAGCAGCAGCAGCACCCCGCCGGCCGAGTCGACTCTGCGGCAATAGAGGAGGGGAGAGAGGAGAGGGGACGGGGGAAGGGAGGAGGAGGGCGTTTTGAAAGGCCCAGGATCGGTTTGGTAGTTTCCTTGTATTCGGCACCCAAAGAATCTTGTGTATGATTACGGACCCATGCTCGAAGCAATGCTATCTCTCTACTTTATGACGCTTATGTCCTGCCTTTTTGCTTTTGACCAACCGTGGATCTATCGAAACAAGGGTACCCCTCTCCCCCCCCTCCTCCCTCCCTCCCCATCCGTCCGTCACTTTTGGCTGATGGCCCGGCGGTTGGCAGCGAGACGCTGGCGTGTTAGCCTGGTGCGGGCGGTTTCCTCTGTGCGTTTCCGAACCTACCACGAGATTGCGCAGCAGCACGGCGATGGTGACCTTGCCGACGGAGGGCACGTAGATGGAGGCCTTCTCCTTGACGGCGGGCCCGTCAAAGTTGCGGAAGGAGGAGAAGTTGATGCAGACGGCGCCGTCGCGCAGCAGGTCGGTGGGCACCTTGAAGGCCTCGGCGGGCACGCCGCCGATGACGACGTCGGACAGCGGCAGGCACTGCTCGAGGCCGAAGCCGGGCTCCTTGTCGAGGACCTGGTGGCGCGGCTGGCGGATGCCCTTGCCGCGCGTAAAGACCTGGGTGCCGGTGAGGTCGACGGAGTAGACGGTGGCGCCGTCGTTGGCGAGCAGCGCGGCCAGCGGGCGGCCGTTGACCTCGGAGCGGTTGATGACGGTGATGGTCTTGCCGTAGAGGCGGTTGCCGTAGGGGATGACCGTGTTGTAGACGTGCAGGTGCTCGAGGATCTTGACGACGGCCAGCGGCGTGCACGGCAGGATGGACTTGAGCTGGTTGCGCGGCGGGTCCAGGAAGCGCACGTTGTGGTACATGTTGGACAGGTGCCGGTGGCAGAGGCCCTCAATGTCCTTGTCCAGCGACACCGTCTCCTGGATGTAGCGGTCGTGCGTCGGGTTGCCGGGGAAGATGGGGTAGTACACGATGATGCCGTCCACGGCCTCGTCCGTGTTGGCCGCCATGATGGCCTCCTCGAGCGCGTCCTTGTCGACGCGGTGCAGCCGGAAGTCGAAGCCGCTGTAGGTCAGAAAAGAACGAGGCACCGAAAACAAAACGGAGGGCAGACACACTTCTCCTGGCACGTCTTCTGCGACCACTCGGCGTACTTGACGGCCGCCGGGTCGTCGTTGGCCAAAAAGGCCGCGAGGCACAGCTGCCGCGTCACGCCGTGCTGCTCCTTGAACGCCGCGAGCGTGTCCTGGACCTCGGCCAGGAGGCTCTTGGCGATGGTCTCCGCCAGAACGACCTTGCAGGTCTTGGGCACGTCGGCCATGGCGGGCGTCGTGCTGAGACCGGCCGGGGACAGGCTGGGGGGTGCTGGGACGCTCTGCACGAGGCTCGGTCCGCCGGTCAGTCGTGGCCTCGCCAATTGGTCTGACCGTTCTGGCCCACGGGAAAGGAGGCAGTTCGGAGACCGCCTCACGAACGACGATGGCTCACGACAGCGCACACGTACCAACAGCAGCGGCAACAGAAGACGAGGCCCGAGAGCGTGCCGGACGCGTCAGTGCGCCGTCGGTTTCCCTAGGTTCTGGCCAGCGGACGAGAGCAAAGACACTGAGAAAATCACCGGCCGTCGTTCTTAGCAAAAAAAAAAACAAAAAAAAAAAAATTATAGCACTGGCCGACTGCGGAGTGTTAGCCCCTCCCCCACTGGCCTTATCGCTTATCGGCTGCTGCCAAGTACCGTGCAGGTGCGGCTGCCCGCGAAAGGGTACCTTTCTGTCGTGCGAACCGTCCAGCACAGCGCAGAAAGGCGCACGACCAGGCGCTGCTTTCTGGCTGCCGCCTATGTCGACTACAGGCTGACTGGCTGGTTGGCTGGCAGGCAGGCAGCCGCGGTCTCGTATCGTACTCCGTAGGCGGCCGCCAAGAGGGGAAAAGGTCAGCCTGGCAGAAGACCCTTGCAAGCATGCGGGGACCGTCAGACGTACGCACGAGAGCGAGAGACGAGACGAAAGGAAGATGAGTTGTTGAATGCATGTGTTTCAGCGGGACGACTGTTGATGTTGGCCATCTCTGTTGGCCAGTCCTGCAGTCTTGCAGATTGACAGCCACTCCGGCCATTGCCGATTCTATGGAGATCACCGAATGTCTGTGCACAGCCCTATCTCTCAAGACAAAAGCCCTCATTGCCGTCTCAGTTCTACGCACAGCTGTGGTCGAGGCCACGTATAATGGCTTTGTTGCCCTCTGGCAAGACAATGCGGCCTCCACTACAACACATGTGTGTCTCCGCTCAACTTCCCCCCCTCAGAGCCCACACGGTCGACTGCATCGGCTTCGCTGTGGTAGCCGTGGTCTCGACGGCAACGAAAGAGTGCGGAGAAGAAAGGGGCCTTGTTTGCATGCGAATCTGCAGCCGCTTGCCAACCAATGACAAGTGGGTCTCCACTCTGCTGACTCAGGCGATCTGGCGGGCCACGGCGGGCCACTAGCAGGCGGGCCATTACAAGTTGTGTGTGGAGGTGGGGCAGCGTGGCGGCAGGCGGCCAAAGTTGCAGCGGGCAGGCGTGGTCCATGTTTCCGGGATTGGCCGAGGAGAAAGGGCAAGTGCAGTCGATGTCGACACCATTTTGCGTTGAAAGGCACTTTCCTCAGCAACGCGCAAAGGGCAGGCTCGCGTTCCCCTCTTTCCTAAGCCGCCCAGTACGACGTCAACGACCCGATACGGGGATTATAGAATCGGGGGAGTCGCTGGCGATGGGCCGCGGCAAGACGACGACACTAAAGCAGCCGCCTTCTTCCTCCCACCACCACCACCCTCGTGCTTGGACAGCCAGCCAGCCGCCACCACCACCACCACCACCACCACCACCACCACCGCTACCACGCCACCTGGTTTTGTGAGTCTTTTTTTCTGCTTCGACCAAGACGCCGTCGCCCGTTCTGCTCAACGCGCAGCGATAACGAAGGAGCACCGGGCGGCGAGAAGCGCGATTTTGCTGGCGTTGGCCGACGTTTTCCTTTCTCTACCTCGATTTCCCTCTGTGCTTCAACAGCAACGGCCGACCGCGGACCGATCGGCCAGGCAGACGACCATCCGAGACACGTCTTGCCCGCGGCCTGAGACAGACCCCGTCCGAACGGCGTGGGGCCCGACACAGCAGCCGACATGCCTTCCTCCCAGCACCCCTACTTCTTCTCCTCCTTCTTTGCCGCCTTCCGCCAGCAGCCGGCCACCGCGTCGTCGCTGTCGTCGACGGCCGTCGCCAGCCAGCAGGCCAACAAGAGCGGCAGCGGCAGCCCGTCCGACATTGTCTCCGCGGTCTCGGCGCTGTCGCCCGGCGGCGGCGGCGGCGCGTCGCCGTCGGGCGTGGCCGGGTCTCGTGCGACCCCGAGCGAGGCGTCGACGGCTGCCTCTGCCGCAGGCAACAGCCATAGCAATAACAACGGTAGCGCGGGCGCTGCGACAGCCGCCAGCGCGTCGTCCGCCGCGGCCACGTCGACGACGGCGACAACCACCCGCTCGATTGCGTCCTCAGCAGCCGCTGCCGCTGCCGCCGCCGTTGCCGCGTCCCAGCGGCTTCACTCGTCGCGCTCGCCGCACCCTCGCCATCACCACCACCACCATCACCACCCCCACCCGCACCCACACCAGCGGCAGCACCAGCCAGCGCAGCAGCACCACCACGGCAGCGCCGCTGCGTCTTCGGTGGTGGCGGGCGGCATCCCGATCCCTGGCGGCAGCGGCAGCCGGGCGGCGGCGGCGCCGCCACAAGGCGGCTCCGCGCACGGCAGCTTCACCGAGGATCCGCCCACCGCCGCGCCAGCAACAGCGGCCGACTACCGCGGCGGGCGGCGGCGCGGCAGCGACAGCAGCAGCGAGGGCTTCCGCGACGTGCTGGGCGCCGACAAGTGGTACATTGGCGGGCGGACGGCGGCAGGCGAGGAGCGCTTCTTCAAGCTGGGCGTGGTGCGGCGCGTGCGCAGCGGCGACCGGCTGAGCCTGGACCGGCTGAGTTTATGAGGGGCGGGTCACCCGAATCTACGGACTTACAAGGGGGGGAAAATGGTAGGCGGATTGGTTCTCGACGACGCACAAAAAAAAAGAACGACTCGATCCAGAGGATCCAGACTGTCTCTTTCAACGACCATGGGAGCGGCGTTTCAGGGAAAGCGGGACTTTTTGTTTTTGGGGGTCGGGCGTTTGGTTGGCTCTCACCAGGGAAGGGCGTGTCTAGGAAACAGGCATGTTGTTCTGCCTGCTGGCTATCTCTCTCTTTTTCGATACGGCAATGCAAGATGATCAAGATGATAGGAACCAAGGAACGCGGCCTACCACATGAACCGCTGCAGCTGCCCGCCGTCGAGCGGGCGGCCGTCGGCGCCGCGCCAGACAAACGGCCAGAACAAGAAGACGTACATGGTGGCGACGTTGATTCCCGCCAGCCAGAGCGTCTCGAGGACGAGGCGGCCGTCGAGGCGGCGGCGGCGGCGGCCATGGCGGCAGGGGGGCGCTTCCGCCGGCACGAGCAGCCGCCAAAACACCCACGGCAGGATAAAGTAGCGCGGCTCGACGAGCGGCGCCGTGACGAGCGACAGCGTCGTGGCCAGCAGCCAGAGCAGCGCCGTCGACGTCGTGGGGGCCGCGCAGGGGGTGGCGTCCTCGTTGAGGAACGAGATGGGGGGCGGATTGGCGGTGGTGGTGGTGGTGGTAGTGGTGGCAGCGGCGCCAGCCCGGCCTGGTCGGCTTTGACGGCCTGGGCGGCCTGGGCCAACCGACGGGGCTGGCTGCTGCTGCGGCGGCGGCGGCAGCGGAGCAAAGGGCGAGTTGACGGCGGCGGTGGCGGCCACGGGGTCGGTGGAAGGCCGGGTCCCCCACAGCAGGCGCCAGCAGGCCGAGGCGCAGAGGGCGTAGACGGGCACGAGGGCGTAGCGGACGAGGGCGCCGCGGCGGAGGGTGTAGCGGAAGACGTAGAACATGTAGTGGCGGTTGTCGGCGAGGGTGAAGGGGTGGACGAGCGTGTTGTAGCGCACGACGAGCAGCATGGCGTCGGCGGCGGCCACCAGGAACAGCGGGTAGTAGGCCTTCTTGACGAAGAGGACGTGCAGCAGGCGCAGCAGGCGGGTGGACGCGGCGGCGGCGCCGCTGCCGTCGGGGCCGTCGGGGAAGGCCGCGCGCGTGAGGGGGGGGGTCGAGGACAGGTTGGTGTCGTCGTCGTCGTCGTCGTCGGAGGCAGCAGACGTTTCCGTCCGCCGCCGCCGCCACACCCGCCGCCACGCCCACCCGACAAAGGCGGCGGCGTGGCCGAGAAACAGCGGCGCGGAGAAAAAGGCCAGCAGCGGCCACAGGTAGAGCAGCTGGGCCAGGTGCAGGGTGGCGACGTGGTTGGCCTTGTCGCCGAGCACGACGCCGCCGTTGGCGGCGACAAAGGCGGCAAAGGCGGCCAGCACGGCGACGTGCGGCCACACGCGGCGCAGCACGGCGGCCGGGTTGCAGGCGGCGGCCACGGCGAGGCTCAGCAGCGCCAGCAGCGCGTCGTCGGGCCACCACGCGGCGCCCAGCGGCGGGTCGTGCACGGCGCCGTGGGCGTAGCGGCGGGCGTAGCGGCGGGCGAGCGCGGGCACTCCTCCGGCGCGGTCCTCTGCCTCCGCCGCCTCCGCCGCCTCCGCCGCGGCCAGCTGGCTGGCGTGGCGCCGCCCCACGGCGTGCACGGCGGCGACGGCCTCGAGCCCGCCGAGGTAGACGACGACCCAGAAGACGCTGGTCTGGCGCATGAGCAGCGCGGCCAGGCCGAGGACGACGACGAGCAGGTCGCTGGCAGCGGACGCCCACACAGACGCTGACGACGACGCCGACGAAGCGTCCGGTTCCGCAGCCGCCAGGGTCGCTGCCACGCGCGCCTGGCTGTGGCGGTAGGCCAGCAGCACGACCAGCGTGGCGTACACGTCGGTGTAGTAGAGGGCGGAGAAGAAGAAGAGCACGGGGAAGAGCGCCACGTTGAGCCCCGTGTGGACGGCCGTGAAGGAGAGGCGGGGGCGGCGGGGGCGGCGGCGCCGGCCTGTCGCTCCGAGGTTGCGCTCGTACGCGGCGCGGCAGGCGGCGGCAACGGCGGCGACGAGCAGGACGGCGACGCTGTTGGCGCCGCGCAGCGCCCACACGGAGCACCCGCCGCCCGCGCCGTCTGCCCCGTCCTCCGCCCACAGCGGGCGCAGGGCCACGGACACGAGGTACAGGCCGGGCGGCGTGGTGATCTTGTCGTCCCAGTGGTGCCAGCGGCCGGCACAAAAGGCCTGCGCCTGGGGGATGTGGAAGACTTCGTCCTATACGGTTAGCCGAGCTTTCTTGCAGGGGGACTTCGAAGAAGGGGGGGGGGGGGCGCACCAAGTACGGCTCCGGCACGACGAGCTGCACGTAGGTGAACCAGACGCGCGAGGCGAGAAAGAGCGCCGAGGCGCCGGCAAAGACGAGGTAGGGCCGCAGCGACAGCGGGCGCACGCCGCCCGCCCACGCCGCCCACGCGAGGCACGCGTACCAGGGCGCCCGCAGGAGCGCCGAGGCCAGGAACGCCTGCAGCGCGGCGTCTTCGGGGGCGAGGGCGAGGGCGGCGGCCGCAGCCGAGGGCGCGGGCGCGGTCGGCGCCGCGTCGCCGGCCGTCATGGTTGCAGAAAAGGCGTGGCGGCAGCAGACGGGCAGACGGTTGGGCCGTGGCGGACGCGAGGTGAGGTTCTGAACGCGAAGTCGGGCCACGTGTTTGGCGCTAGCCTCGCAGGAGTTTAAGGTACAGCTGCATATATTTACAGGTACGGAGTAATACGACACAAGCAACTGCTCCGTAATGCGGCTCAATGTGCACAAATGATTGCACTCTATTTCCAGATGCTGCTGTCTACAATCGTCTACACATTCTCCCGGCGTCCCTCCCACCTTTCGAGCCCGGGCGAGCGCCGTTTAGAACGGCTGTCGGGTTAGCACGTGTCGACAGAACAGACAGAACAGCACACTGGACAGCAGGGCAAGGACAGCGCCTACCGAGTCGGCCGGGTGGACCTCCTTGATAAAGTAGGGCCCGATGATGGGGATCTTCTGCAGGACGTCGCGCTGTACCCGCGGGATGCCGGACGCGTAGAAGAGCACGCCCACGAGCGCGGCGGCGCCGAAGGGGGCCGTCTGGATGCCGCTGGGGGGGAGGTTAGCTGGCGAAGGAAAGTGAAAGAGGGCGGACGCGGCGGAGAAGAGTAAAAGGTGCCCTGGTCGGCTTTGACGCTGTCCATCAGGTCGTCCTCCGCGCATCCCTCCCACTGCGCCCCGCCGCGCCTCTTCCTCTCAAAACAGCGCTGGTCGGCAGACGTACAATCGGGTCAGGGTCTTGAGCGTCACGCCCTTGAAGTTGGGCTGGTAGTGGTACCTGGGATCGGGTCAGCGCTGCTCGCAAGTTGTCCGTCCGCCGTCCGTTGTCTGGCCGTCGTCCGTCGTCCGTCGACCCCGTCCCGCCAGGGCAAGACTCACTTCGGGCCGTACTGGCTCTGGTACTGGCCTTGCGCGGCCGCGCGCAGGATGGGAGACTGGAGCTGGTCAGCAGGGTGGCCTCGGCGCCGTCGGGCGGCGACCCGATCGTCGGTCGACCGGTCCGTCCGGTCATCCGGTCGTCCGGTCGTCCGGTGCGCGGGAGCCGGCACAGCGGCACGCCTCCGGAGGGCCTGGCACGTACAGAAAACATGGCGTCGGTGGGCGGAGGAGGAGCCACAACAGGTCAGTCAATGGGGAAAGCAGAGAGGTCGTGGTGGTGTGGTGGGTGTTGACGTCGGCTGCGAGATTTTGGATTTTTGGACGGACGAAGCCGGCAGGCGAACGGATGCCTCAGGCCACAAAATTCGGCCAACCACGGAGCTCGGTTTGGAAGCTCAGAGTGGGGCGGCCTGTGTGCAGTACGGAGTCGCAATACTCTGTAAACTACTAAATGTACTTACTCTGCCTCTGCTCGCCATGCGCCGAGGCCGGCACGACGACCCATGGACAAGTACATTGACGCGCGCTTCGACCGCGTCGAGAAGGCCCTGGCCACGCTCATCGACTCCATTGCCAAGTACAACCCGTCGACGGCGCTGGCCGCCGACCTGCTGGCCGCCGACCGCGCGCTGAGCGAAGGGCTGGAGAAGCGTAGGCAGCCAAGACGAGAGAGAAGAGAAGGAGCGACGACGACGCGCGCGCGCCCGCTAACCCCCAGTCCAAACGCACCAGAACAACCACCGGCGGCTCGTCGCGCTGCGCGCCCATGCCGACGCGCTCGACGGCCACATCAAGGCGGCGCTGACGGCGCTGGCCGCCGGCCGCCGCGACCTGCTGCAGACGCCCGCCACCGTCTTCCCCGAGGACAGCCCCAACCCCAGCGTGCGCGCCGCCACCCACCACTACCCCTTCACCTACGACCAGCTCATGTCCTACGCCCGCCGCATCAGCCGCAACACCGTCCCCGCCCCCGGCCAGACCGACGGCGCCGAGTTCTTTGCCGCCTGGGGGGGCGCGGCCGCGGCCGCCGGTGGCCCCGTCGATGCCGCCTCGGTCCCGGGCACCGCCGCCCCCACCCCGGCCGCGACCACCCCGGCGGCCTCGGCCGTCAACGGCGTGGGGGGCACGTCGCAGGAGTCTCGGGGGGCACAAGAAGGAGCAGCAGCAGCAGCAGCAGCAGCAGCAAGCACCAGCGGAGCCCCCCACGTCCCCGACGTGCTGCCGCCCGACCTGCGGCAGTACATTGCGCCCACGGCGGGCACCGTGTTCTTCCCGTGGCCGATGCCTGACCTCATGGAGGCCGGCGCGCTGCGGGCGCTGGAGGCCGTCGCCGGCAGCGCGCCGGCCCCGGGCGCCGGCCGCGCCGCCGCGCCGCCGCCGCCGCTGCGCATCCGCTTCGTCAGCCTCGAGGAGCAGGAGGAGCAGGAGCGCCAGCGGGCGGCGCGCGAGGCCGAGGAGCGCGCCGAGCGCGAGCGGCGCGAAGAGCGCGAGCGGCGTCTGGCCGAGGAGGCAGCGGCGGCGGCAGCGGCGGCGGCGCGGTCGGGACACGCGCCGGGGCGGCCGGCGCATGCGGCACCCGCGCAGTTTGCCAGCACGCTCGACATGGAGGACGACGACGATTGAGGGTGGGTGTGTATGTGGAGGACATGTAACGAGGTCTATGATACCAAAAGGAAGCCAAACGGAAGCCAGACGGAAACCAAACGGCCCTGGTCGCTATTCCCCCCGCAGGAACCGGAGAAAGGCGCGCGCAATGGCCTCGCCGTCGTGCGGGCTGTCGACGACGGCGAGGCCCGGCTGGTAGAGGTCGTCGCCGAGGATGCCGGCGGCGTGGCGCGCGTCGAGGATCTCGCGCACAATGGTGCCGGTGAACTCGGGGTGGCCCTGCACCGTGGCCACGCGCCCGGGCAGCAGCATGCCCTGCACGGGGCACGTCTGCGTGGACGCCAGCGGCACGGCGCCGGGCGGGTAGTCCAGCACGGCGTCGCGGTGCATCTGGTGGATTTTCTGGGGGTGTCAGCGGGGGGGAGGGAAAGACGGACAAGAACCATGGTGGCCCACCATCCGCTCCAGCCCAAAAAAGGCCTTGCCGGCGTCCGTCAGCGCCACGTCCGTCACGCTGACCTCCCAGCCGGTCGGGCTGCGGGCCACGGGGGCGCCGAGCGCGCGCGCCACGATCTGGTGCCCGAAGCAGATGCCGAGCATGCGCACGGGGTGCGTGCCGGCGGCCGCCGCCTCGGGCGTCGTCGTCGCCAGCACGCGCTGCGTAAAGGCCACCAGCGCCTGGATCCACGGCGCGTCGTCAAAGGCGTTGTGCCGCGAGCCCGTGATCAGCACCGCGTCGATCGCCCCCAGGTCTGCCGGATACCGCGCCGCGAAGCCGTCGCTGACCACGTCGTGCACCGAGATCGCCAGCTCCGCCTCCAGCGGCGTCCCCGACGGCGCCAGCGCCCGCCGGAACAGGTCCGTGAACACCCCGCCGTAGCTGCCGTGCGCCGCCGCCGTCTGCGGCAGCGGCTGGTCCGCCAGCAGGATCGCGAGCCGGAGGGGGCGCACTGTGGAGCCCATGGCGAGTGAGGTGAGGTTTCGGACGTGTCTTGGGGATATCTTACTTTGCTTTATCACGAGATGACTCAAAAGGAGCGAGGCGGCGGCCGGCAACGGATCGCACCTTCTCCGGCCGTATCTTAGCGCGCCTGCCGTTTTAGTCAGGTGCAGCCGACGCGGCCAACGACAGCCAAAACACGAGAACGGCTTCCGCTTCCGCGTCTCTCTGTCCTTCTCGACGACCGCCGACCCCGACCCCGACCGCCACGTCGCCAACATGCCCCCCCGGTCGCTGGCGGCCTTTCTGCAGACGGCCCGCGCGGCCCTCACGGCGCCGGCCGGCCAGCGCCCCACGCCGCTGCCGTTTGTCGTGGGCAACGAGAGTGCAGGTATTTGAGGTCCTCTCGAGCTTCGAGGCCTCCTCGTCGTCCTGACAGCCAGACCTCGACTCCCTCTGCTCGGCCGTGCTGCTGGCCTACTTCCGGTCCCACGGCCAGCCGGGCTCCGGCGGCGGCGCTCTGCATGTGCCGCTGTCCAACCTGCCGCGGGCCGACCTGGCGCTGCGGCCGGAGCTGCAGGCGGCGCTGGCCGGCTCCGGGATCGGGCCGGAGCGGCTGCTGACGCTGTCGGAGCTGCCCGGCGAGGCCGGCCTCGCGGCGGCCGACACGCAGTGGCTGCTGGTGGACCACAACGTGCTGACGGGCGAGCTGGCGCGGCGGTTTGCGGGCCGCGTGCGCGGCTGCGTCGACCACCACGCCGACGAGGGCGGCGACGCGGTCGGCGGCGTGCCGCTGGACGGGTCGCCGCGCACCATTGCGGCGTGCGGCAGCTGCGCGAGCCTCGTGCTCGACGACGCCGCCACGCGCGCCGTCTGGCGCCGCCTCGCCGCCGAGCAGCCCGACCCGGCCACCGACCGCGCCCTCGCCCGCCTCGCCCTCGCCCCCATCCTCGTCGACACCGGCTGCCTCACCTTTGCCAGCAAGACCACCGCCGCCGACCGCCGCGCCGTCGCCCTCGCCGAGTCCTTTCTTCTCGCCGGCGACGACGACGACGGCGGCGGCGGCGGCGGCGACCCCGCCTACGACCGCGCCGCCTACTTTGCCGAGCTCAGCCGCCGCAAAAACGACATCTCCCAGATGCCCTACGCGGACATTCTTCGCAAGGACTACAAGCAGTGGACCGAGGGAGACGTCGACGCCGGCGCCGGCAGCTCTCTCACCCTCGGCATGTCCTCGGTCGTCCAGGGCTTCGACTACCTGCTCGCCCACATCGGCGACCGCGACCACCTGCTCGCCGCCCTGCGCACCCACGCCCGCGCGCGCGCCCTCGACCTCGCCGCCGTCATGACCGTGCAGGTCCACGACGACGACGGCTCGCTCTCCCGCGAGCTGCTGCTCTGGGCCTTCACGCCGCGGGCGGCCGCCGCAGCGCAGGCGTTTGTGCGCGACCACGCGGCCACGCTCGGCCTCGCGTCCTGGCGGGACGGCCGCCTCGACGACCTCGACGACCACGGCGCGTCCGATCGCGGCGAGTGGCGCGCGTGCTGGACGCAGAGCCGCATCGAGTTCAGCCGCAAGCAGGTGGCGCCGTTTCTGCGCGAGGCCATGCAGGCTGCTTTGCAGGGGTAGTGAATGAACCTTTTATTTACTTGATGTCGCGGCGGCCGCCTACAAATGCATCGTCTCCACCGCCTTGAGCAGGCGCACAAACTCGCGGTTCGCCAGCTTGGCCGTCTGCGGGCTGTGGTGGCCGGTGGCGACGAGGTTGCGGGCCAGGCCCTCGGCCTGCGGGTCGGCCACGCGGATGCAGGCCTTGAGCGCCTCCAGCACGGCGCCCGTCGGCCGCACGGGCACGGGCTCGTGCAGCATCTCCTGGAAGGCGAGCCGCAGCGTCTCGATGCAGCGCGCCTGGTGCCGCGTCTTGGCCACGCGCCGGTACAGGAACACGTAGAGCTGCGCCGACCGCGGCCGCCCGTGCTGCACCGGCAGCCGCCACGCCGCCCAGAAGCGGTCCCAGTCGTTCTGCGCCGCGTACGCGTCCAGCAGCTGCGTCAGCTGCGCCTCGCTCGGGCACGGCAGGTCCGCCTGCCGCAGCAGCGTCTCGAGCGTCGTCTGGAGGGTGCCCCCCCGGGCCTCCTCTTCCTCCTCCGCCGCCGGGGCGGCCGCGGCGTCGTGGCCCTCGGCCCGCCGGTTCGACCGGGCCAGGCCCGCGACCATGGCGACGAGCACGTCCGTGGCCAGGACCGGCTCGCCGCGCTCGTGCAGCGTGTCGATCAGGCGAAGGGCGATGGCGGCCTGCTGCTGCTGCTGCTGCTGCTGCTGCTGCTGATCACCGCCGGCCCCTTGTGACCGCGCAAAAATGCCCTGCAGCAGGTGCAGGCTGTCGTCGCGGGCGACGGGGACGCCGGTGCGGCGCAGCTCGTCGACGAGCGCGCCGAGCCCGGCCAGCGAGTAGGCCGGGTGGCCGAGGCGGCGCGCGTGGGCGTGGATCCACGCGCGGAACGCCCACGAGTCGGCCGCGGGCAGGTCGCGCAGGCAGTAGCGGGCGGCGCGGGCAAAGGGGGAGGATGCCGCCGCTGTTGGCGCCGCCGCCGCCGCCGGGTCGCCCGCGGTCGCGCCGCCGCCCCCCAGCGCCTCGAGGGCGGCCGCCCGCGGCAGGCTGGCGAGGTAGCGCGTCAGCTGCTGCAGGACGCGCACGCGGTCGGCGGGGCTGCGGGCGAGGTCGCGCTGGATGCGCGGGAGGTCGGCGGCGCCCAGCAGCGGCGCCGTCAGGCGCGCCACGACGTCGTCGGTGGTGACGCCGGCGGGGCGGCGGGCGGAGGTGGAGAACCAGCGCTGCTGGCCGGGAGCAGCGGACGGCGGCGCCCGAGACGACGAAACAGCGGCCTCTGCGCTCTCATCCAGGTCAGCCTCGTCGGTCAGG
Source organism: Ophiostoma fasciatum (assembly GCA_019925495.1). NCBI lineage: Eukaryota > Fungi > Ascomycota > Sordariomycetes > Ophiostomatales > Ophiostomataceae > Ophiostoma > Ophiostoma fasciatum. Next base: position 80,517 of record JADHKM010000016.1, read on the forward strand.
CCCGCCCCCGCCGCCTGGTCACCCCACACCGAGACGTCCTCGCCGGCCTCGGCGCGCTTGCGCAGGCTGCGGGCGAGCGCGCGCGACCAGAGGGTCTCGAGGTCGAGCTGGCGGCGCTTGGCGGCGGTGCACATCTGGACGACGAGGGTGGCGGCGGCGCCGGCACCTCCACCTGCGGCTGCACGCGGCGGCGGCGCGACGGGGCCGAAGCCGCTGGTGCGGCCCTCGGCGTCGACGACGCGGCCCTCGGCGGCGGGGCGGCCGACGGTGCCGGCGTGCACGCACACCCACTGGGTCTGGATGCCGTCGTCGACGGGGTCGTTGGAGGAGGACGACGACAGGGCGTTGAGGCCGGTGCCCAACAGCTTGGCCCGCCGGGCCTTGCGCCGCAGCCGGATCTTGAGCTCGTTGCGGCCCAGCAGGCCGTCGGCGGTGGCGCGCAGGCCGCCGGAGCTGCGCAGGTAGCGCACCAGGCGGTCGGCGGACACGTGCAGGTGGCGCTCGCTGCGGGCGGTGCCGAACAGCATCAGCAGGTCCGGCCCCAGCGCCGCCGGCGGGTCGAGCGCCCGCAGGTCCAGCAGCACCAGGTCGTCAAGGCCGAGGTCGTCCGCCGCAAACTGCACCACCCGCGGCAGCAGCGCCGGCGCGTCGGCCGGCACCGCCGGCAGCGGCGTCTCGCGCGGCGCCAGCGCGGCGTGCTTCGGCACGTCCACCTGGAGGTACCAGGGGACGTCGCTCGGGGGGGAGGTGTTGGTCGGGGTGGAGGTGCTGGCCGAGGCGGGGGTCTCGCTCGAGGAAAGCACAGCAAATGGATCAGACGAATCGGCCGGCTGTGCCTCCGCATCGGTGTCCGGTTTCGGCCGCGTCGAGGCCGAGAACCACCGCGCTTCGCGGGCGGCGTCGTGCTGCGGCGTCCGTCGTCGCGGCAGCGCTGTCAGGGGCGAGGATGCGGCGGCCGCTCGGGACGCCGCCGCCGCCCGCCCGCCTGTGCTCGGCACACATCGCATCGGTGCCCGGCAGGCGACCCTGCCGGCGGCCCGCGCTGTCGGTTGCAGCATGGTGTGTGGTGTGGTTGAGAAGATCCTGAGGTTTCTTTTTCTTTCCCATGGGTTTTTTTCTGCTTATTACTCCGAGGCGTCAAATCACGTGATCGCTCATTTAACCAGCCAACGTCAACGCCCGCATCGAAGCGCCGCGACAGGAGCGCATCGCCACATCGACTCTGCCGCCATGCTCTCGCTCATCGACTGCGCGATCGGCAAGCTGCGTCGCTGGCGCGACCGCCTGTTTGCACGGACGTCGTCGTCAGCGCCGCGGGATGCCATCTACCCGCACGGCGCGGCGGGCGACCCGAACGCGCCGGTGCGCGACGAGGACGGGCTGCCGCCGCCGCCGCGGTTCCTGCTGGCGAACCGGGAGCTGTGCGAGATGCCGATTCTGCGGCGGCGGGTGGTTCCGGACGGCGACAGCCCGCGGGACTGCCTGTACCGCATCTACGAGCACCTGGTGCTGGACCAGTACCTGCAGATCCGCAACGAGCTCGAGGCCTTTTGGTACCACAGCGACTGGGCCGTGCAGGCGATCCCGGACCCGCAGGACGGCGACCCGGAGCGCTACGCGTGCCTGGCCTGCATCCCGCGGCTGCTGCGGCTGGCCTTCAACGAGCGCATCCGCCTGGGGCTGCCGCGCGACGCGCCGGGCATCTTCACGCGGTCGCAGCTGGACGAGTGGCGCAAGCGGCCGCCAATCTGGGAGGAGGAGCCGCCCTGGGTGGCGCGCGTGCCGCGGCTTGCGGAGACGCTGGCCATCCCGCACTGGGACAACAGCGTGCGGGCGTTTGTGCCGCTGCCGGGCTTCGACGACAAGCGGGCGTCCAAGGAGTTTGCCGACAAGAACATTCTGATCTGGCAGCCGCACATTCATTTTATCTAATCTGTACAGCAGACGCAGGGAAGTCCTGCGCGAGAAAGACTGCTTTGCCCTTCTGCAGCACCTGGTCGGTCCCTTTTTTTCCGTATTCCTGGCACCGACGACGACAGCGCGGGCCTCGATCATGTGCTGCCGGTGCTTGCGGGTGGCACGCAGGTGCTCGTTTAGATAGGCAACGGCGTCGTCCATGTCGTAGAGGCGCGGACATTCGTGCACAGGCGGTTGCACTTCCCGCAAAAGGCGTATGCCCGGGGCGCGGCGGAGATGCGTACGGAGTACACCGCCGCGGGCATCGATGCGCTCGTATACCACCGTGTTCTGGCGGATGGCCTCCCGCGTCAGGTGGTCCTGCACACGACAGCCGTCATAACCTGCGTGCTGTTGTTGGTTGACCCCAGGTCGCCGTCCATTCACCAACGAACATGTGCTTTTTGATGACCCCCGGCTGCTCAGAAAAGTCCACATCGCGCGATGAGACTGGCGCATACCAAACGCTTGTTGGAGCTTGGAGTTGCCCCCGGTCGTGATATTGCTTTGTTTGCCAAGTCCGACGATTGCGCTGTGGTCTGTGAAGACCACGGCGGGTGGACATCTTGACGCGGTTGTCCATCGGGAGCATTTGTCGAGGGTCCAAACTAGGCCGGCAACCTCCATCTCTGTCGGCCAGTAGTTTCGTTCGGCCTTGGACAGAGTGGACTGTACTGTTTGAAGAATTTTGCCACTTTCGGGATATAATAGGAGGATCGGAAAGGTTGTAGGGCTGGCGACAGTGACCAAGGCCGGGTCCTCGGCATAGCCTGCAGGTGCCCGTCCAGCGTCTCATCGGCCACCACGACGTCGTCGCAGTATGACTCCGCGGCGTCGACGTCCTGCAAAGAGATGTCCATGTGGCGGGCGACGTGGGCGTTGGAATTCCTGTAGCCCATAACGGCGCAGCGGAACGTGTACTGTTATCCGTCTACCGTTAAAGTGAACGCCCACTGTGAATCGCGGTGAGTTCGCCAGTGGTAGTAAAAGGACATGGCATCCATCACGGTGATGTACCGTGCACGGCGGCGCGCGATGGTCTGCAGGATCTGGTCCTGGGTCCGGACCGGGTAGGAATCCGGCAGGACCAGCTTGTTGAGCCCGCGGATATCGATGACCATACGGCCCTTGGGTCGGCCTTCAACTTCGCGCCACACGACGAACACCGGAAGGATAACGGGACGGGTTTGTGGTTTGTGGTGCGGAAAACCTTACCGGCCTTCTCGAGCTTGTCCAGCGTGTCCTTCACCACCTCCTTATCGCGGGTATTCAAGGGGTACGCCCGCGTGTGCTTGGGATGAGGTCCGGCCAGTCCGGACGTAAGGGCACATGTAGGGACTGCTCGTGAGAACTCCGGAGAAGGCGGTTGACTTTCTCGGCTGCGGAGGAACCCGCGGGGTCGTCGTATATGGTCGCGCCGGTCCGGTGGCGGCGTGAGGGAAGGTTGTTGTTTGTGACAGGGCCGCGGGGGTTGTCTCAGTCGGATTTTAAACTCTGGGGACATGACTGCAAGTTGATGGTTGGCGGTTGGCATGTCGAATGCAGTGGTTCGGTAGAGGCTGTCCATCCTGGAAGAGCACCCCGTCGAGGTCGTATGGCTGGTGAACGATGGGCATGCCAGCCTCGTTGCGGACCGCTGGTCGGTGCCGCGATGGGGACCGCCGTCTGCGGCGGCTGCCCCCGCGCGTCTTGCGCTGCCGCTGACTTCGATTTGTTGGAGTGCGTGATCGTTGGTGTGGCAGGTTTGGGCGTTTGGTGAGGTGAATGTCAAGGAGAGTTCTATTACGTAGAGTCCATTGAGGCAAGCAGGAGACAACGCGCCTTCCGTATTTGCAACGTTCTGCTGCTTCCCCAAGGCGCCATTTCATTGGACGCCGCGTAGCATTGCATTGCACTATACAAGAAGTATACTTGCGGAGGGAGTATCTCAGCCGCCTTTTCCCCTTTTCACACCGACAACACGACGCATCGATGGCACCGAATCCACCACTCCTGCCCGCCTGGCGGCCTGCGCCGCCGTCGCAGTGGCAGACGTTCCGGCGCAACCCGGCGCTGTTCCTGGCGAAGTGGCTGTACCGCGGACGGCAAGGCGCGATCTGCCTGCCGCCGCTCGACGCCGACGCCGACGCCGACGCCGACGCCGACATCCAACCCATCCGCGTGGTGTGCCTGTCGGACACGCACAACATGGAGCTGGCACGCGTGCCGGACGGCGACGTGCTGCTGCACGCGGGCGACCTGACCAACGGCGGCTCGTTTGCGGAGCTGCAGGCGCAGCTGCGGTGGCTGCAGGGGCTGCCGCACCGGCACAAGGTGGTCATCGCCGGGAACCACGACCGGCTGCTGGACCCGGCGTTTGCGGAGCGGCACCCGGACCGCGTGCCGGAGGGCTCGGGCGGGCCGGGGACGAGCCGCGCGGACCTGGACTGGGGCGACGTCGTGTATCTGCAGGACAGCAGCGTGCGGCTTGAGGTGCGGCGGGCCGGGACAACAACAACACGCACACGCTCCCTGACCGTCTACGGCAGCCCGTGGACGGAGCTGTGCGGCCTCTTTGCCTTCCAGTACCCGCCGGTGCGCGCGGGCGTGTGGGCGGACCGCATCCCGGCGGGCACCGACGTCGTGCTCGTGCACGGCCCGCCGCGGGGCCACCGCGACGGCGGCAAGGGCTGCCCGCAGCTGCTGCGCGAGCTGCGGCGCGCGCGCCCGGCGCTCGTGGTGTGCGGGCACATCCACGAGGCGCACGGCCGCGAGGACCTCGTCTACGACGCCGCGCAGGCCGCCTACGACGCCGTCGTGCTCGGCGACCGCGGCCTGCTGGGCGCCGCCGCCCTGGCGTGGTGGCTGCTGTGCGAGCGCCTCGCCTGGCTCCTCCGCGGGGGGCGGCCGCCGCGGCGGACGGCGGCGGCGGCGGCGGCGGCGAGGGGCACGCGCCTCGTCAACGCCGCCGTGGCCGCGGGCACGCCGTCGGCGCCGGCGCAGCGCGACGCCACGGTGGTGCTGCTGTGATCGATGCTCAGACTGTTTCAAGCCCAGATCCATGCTCTAACAATACTATACATCCACCCGTCACCCCCCAAAACACGAAAAGCAGCCGCGCTTGCGCGTCTTCTCGGCGAGGGCGGCGGCCTGGGCGGCGGGCATGCCGGCCATGTAGGCGCGGATGCCCTTGTGGGTGGCGGGCAGGCGCCACTCGTCGAGGACGGGGGCGAGGGCGGGAAAGTCGAAGCGGCGGAGGCGGGCGAGTGCGCGGACGGCGGCGGCGACGCGGTCGTCGAGGTCGGCGTACGGCGGCCAGCCGGCGGCGGGGACGTTGGGCGCGGCGTCGCCCGGGCGGAGGCCGGCGGCGCAGCGCAGCAGGCAGGTGACGACGGCGGGGCGCTGGTCGTGGGCGACGGGCAGTTCGCGGTCGCTGGTGGGCGCGACGGCCTCGGCGAGGAGGAAGACGACGTCGGACGGCTGGGGCGCGGCGGCGACGGGCAGCTGGGCCAGCACGGAGGCGACAAAGGCGGGCAGCGTGGGGTCCGCATAGGGCAGCTCGGACTCGTCGGGCATCTCGGGCTCGCGGGGGACGCCGCCGTGGGCCTGGTGCTGCCAGCGGGTGATGTTGAGGAGCGTGTCGAGGTCGGCGCGCGTCTGCAGGCCGAGGACGGCGCGGCCGGCCGCCAGCGCGTAGCCGGCCACGCGCTTCTCGACCTTGCCGGCGTCCAGGTCGAAGAAGCCGGCGGCGGCGCGCAGCTCGGCGGCCGTCTCGATGTCGCGCGCCGCCTTGTCGGTGAGGTCGGCCAGCTGCTGCGCCAGGGCGGCGCGCTCGGCCGTCGTCTCCCCCGCCGGGGCGGCGCCGCGCACGAGCATGGCGGCGGCGACGACGGCCGTGAAGCGCACCTCGGCGCTGCTCTCGCGGTCGACGAGGCGCAGCAGCCGCGGCAGCGCCTGGGCGCGCGCGCTGGGGAAGAAGGAGACGGCAAAGGCGGCCATGGCGCGCACGGCGGCCGCGTGGTCGTCCAGGAAGGGGTACAGGCGCGGCAGCCAGGCCTCGAGCGCGCGGAACGCCGGGTAGGCCACGGGGTCGGCGCCCGAGGCCGCCGCCGCCCGCGCCGCCGCGACGTCCAGCCCCTGCGGCACGTAGGCGTCGACGGCGCCCACCCCCAGCGCCACCAGCAGCTGCACCAGGAACGAGCGCCGGGGGTAGGGAGGCGTGCCCGCGCCTCCGGCGCTGCCCTCCAGCAGCGCAAACAGAAACGGAAGCGCCGCCGGCGCCGCCGCCGCCCGCGTCCGGTGCACCACCAGGTCCACGGCCAGCGCCTGCGCGGCCGCCCGCGCCTCGCTGCCGCTGCGGGCCGCCGCCAGCCGCCGGAACTTGGCCGGCAAGCCCGCCGCCACGCCGCCCGCCGCCTCCACCGGCGCCCAGTCGACGTCGAGGGTGGGCTGGGGGGGGTTGTCGGATGGCAGGTCTGCTAGGGGTATGGGGTCGTGGATGGGCTTTGCTTCTGCCATGGTTTCTGCCATGGTTTCTGCCGGTTGTCTGCCGCTCCCCGACGTCGAGGACGGCCTCTTACAGTACAGAGTATATATACGCTTCGGAGTATATTTACAGTTCCCCGTACTACCTCCCGCTATTCCCGTGCCAAGACGCCGGCGGGAGCTTAACCTGCGCTGGCGGGTCTTTGTGGCCTTGTTTCCGCCAAGGCTGAAAGCGCTCTGGGGAGTGCCAGACTACTCCGAGGCTGACAGCCACCTCCCCGGTCCTGGCCTCCTGCCTATCCCGGCTGGTCCATTGGCTGCCTCTGCTGTCTGTACTCCGTATGCTTACTTCTAGTTGTATAAGAGTAGCCAGCGGGACCGCCTCTGTCGTCACCAGCACACCAACGAGGTATCTTGCCCAAGATGAACCCCCGCGACGCCCTCATCGAGCGGCTCCGCGCCCGCAGCGCCGAGCAGCAGACGCTGCAGCAGCGCCTGGCCGCGTCGGAGCAGGCGGCGGCGGACCTGCCGGCGGCCAAGGAGGCGGTGGCGGCGAGCAAGCGGGCGGCGGACGCGGCGGCGGGCGAGCGCGACGCGCTGCGGCGCCAGATGCACGTCCTGGACCAGCAGCGGGCCAAGGCGCGCAACAAGCTCTTCTTCAGCGGGTCGAGGCGCGCGAAGCTGGGCGCCGAGCTGGACGCGGTGCTGGCGCGCGAGGCGGCGGCGGCGGCGGCGGCGGCGCGCGCGCAGGCGGCGCACGAGGCGGCGCGCGTGCGGCGCGACGCGCTGGCGGCGGCGGCGGCGGCGCGGGAGGCGGACCGGGCGGCGCTGGCGGCGTGGCAGGCGGCGCTGTTTGAGAACACGCCGGGCCCGGCCACGGACGAGGAGCAGCTGGCGCTCGAGGTGCGCGCGCAGACGCGGCGCTGCGACGAGATGCAGGCGCAGCTGTCGCAGGCGGCCGCCGTCGTCAACAACGTGTCGCTGGCCAGCATGCGCATGCGCGCGGCGGCCAAGAGCGTGCGCGACGCCGTCGCCGAGGCCGGCCGCGACCTCGCCGACCAGGTCAACCCCTTCAAGGTGGCCAACGCCAACCCCTTCCGGATGGACGCCGGCACCGTCCACGACTGGCGCATCAGCCAGTGGCTCGCCACCGCCAAGGACCAGATCGTCGCCTCCGAGGGCTTCCTCGCCGCCGCCCGCGACCTCGACCCCGCCGTCGGCGCCTTCTTCCAGCCCGGCGCCAAGGAGGCCGACCCCGACGCCGGCCCCGTCTTCCAGGCCGCCGCCGCCGCCGGTCCCCCCACCGAGTCCGGCCTCGCCGCCAACAACCTCTACGCCAAGAACCCCCTCACCACCCGCCTCTTCCAGAACGAGCTGCGCGGCGGCCTCGACGTCGTCCAGGCCTGCGAGACCCTCCTCGACAAGGAGCTCAGCGCCGCCGACGCCCGCCGCAGCCAGCTCGAGCAGCAGCGCGCCCCCGCCCAGGCCAAGCTCGCCCAGCTCACCAAGGAGCTCGCCGAGCTGCGCCAGCGCATGATCGACGACGCCGTGGCGCACATGAAGAAGGAGGCGGCGGCGGCGGCGGCGGAGACGAAGCAGTAGTAGCGCGGCGGTCGGTTTTTATACCACGTCACGTGACCAGGCACGCGACACTGGGTCCACTTTTACTAGCTGCCAAATTTTGAAGCTCCTTTTCATTTTTTCGCCGCTGCATCTGGTGATTTTTCTGTAAGCATACAGCATCGATCGCCGCGTCGACGGCCTCTGCTTCTCGACCTCTCTTCCGCTCTCTTCCTCCGCCCGGCCCACGTCCATGGGGTTATAGGGCCCTCATCATCTTCCTCTCTCACGATGCTCACGCGACGAGCGGGCTGCCGCCACTGCAGCGCGCTGCGGCGCCTGTCGTCGTCGAGCGCCCTGCTGCGGGCTGCCGCCGGCGCCGGCGCCGCCGCCTCGCCGCAGCTCGGCCGGCCGCTGCGGACCGCCCGCAGCGCCGACGTCGACCGCCGGCTGCTGTCCACGCGCCCCGCCGTCCGCCCCTGGCGCCCGCGCACCCTCCACAGCGGCAGCGGCTTCCTGCCGGAGCGCTCGCTGGCGACGGCCCTCGGCGACCCGGTCCCGGCGCTCGACGACGGCGCGCACGCTCCATTGGCGTCCTACGTCGGTGCCGTCGGTGCCGGTGCGATGGGTGCTGCCGCCGCCGCCGCCGCCGCCGCCGCCGCCACCCCGCCAGGCCGCCCGCTGTGGGAGCTGCGGCCGCACAACGTCAGCGCGCCGCTGGTGGTGGACGAGGCGGACGTGGCGCCGGCGGTGCGGCAAAAGATCAACACGCGCGGGGTGCCGGGCGACGTGGACGAGATGCTGTCGGTGCTGGACGCCTGCCTGCAGGTGGGCAAGCTGGACCGGGCGGCGCTGGTGCTGAAGCGGCTGGGGCGGCCCGAGTTTGCCGCCGCCGCCGACGTCGACCTCGTGGCCCTGCACAACCGCTACCTGCGCGCCGTGCTGGACCAGCTGCTGAGCCCGGGCGCCGCGGAGGACCAGCAGCCCGGCGCCGGCGTCAGCGCCGAGGCCCTGCACAAGTGGTACGAGCTGGAGATGCGCGGCAAGCTCGCCGCCCAGACGCCCGAGACCATCGCCTACATGCTCAAGGCCTCGCTGCTGACCGCCCGCGGCGCCCGCCGCGAGCGCCTCGTCGACCGCTACATGGGCATGGCCCCCGGCGCCGCCGGCCTCGAGGTCCTCTACATGACCGGCATCCTCAACGACCAGGACCGCGCCGCCATCACCGACATCTGCCGCACGTACAACCTGGCGCTGCCGCCGGCGCCGGAGGACCTGGCGGCGGCGGCGGCGGCGGCGGAAGACGGGGTGGACGAAGAGCTGACGGCGGCGGCGGGCGAACACACGACGGGCGAACACACGACGGGCGAACACGAGGCAGCCGAGGCAGCGACCGAAAGCGTGCAGACCTCCGAGGCCGCCGCCTCCTCGGACAGCACCACCCCCGAAGTCCTCAGCACGCCGCAAAAGGGCGTGGGCCTGCGGACGCTGAAGCAGACGCTGAGCCTGTTCTCGGAGATCCCGCAAGGGCGGGACATTGCGAGCCTGCAGGAGCAGGAGCGGCGGGAGATCCAGTCGCGGCTGGAGCGGGACTGCGTGGACGCGGCGGTGGAGCGGTGGAAGGAGGAGAACCAGGCGCTGCTCAAGATGGGGCTCAACACGTCGCTGACGACGGCGTCGCTCAACGCGCGGCTGCACGAGTGGCACAAGGACCTGGAGCTGCGCCTGTCGCAGGAGCTGGCCCAGATCGAGCGCGCCGAGGCCGCGCCCACGCGCAGCAAGGCCGACCTCGACCGCTGCCTGTACGGGCCCTTTCTGCGCCAGTCGAGCCCCAGCCGCCTGGCCGCCGTCACCATTGTCAGCACCCTCAGCAGCATGGCCATGCAGGGCGCCGACAAGGGCGTCTCCATCGGCACCGTCATCACCCAGATCGCCAAGGTCGCCGAGGAGGACATCCGCCTGCAGCAGCACGCCAGCAACAACAACAACAGCAACAACAACAGCAACAAGAAGCGCGCCGCGCGCGGCCACAAGGCGACGCCGGCGGCGCGCGCCGCCGCCAAGACCGCGGCCAAGGCGGCGCTGCGCAAAGCCGCCGCGCCCGCCGAGGTGAGCGCGACGGCGGCGGCGGCGGCGGCGGCCGAGATCACCGCCGGCAATCCCGCCACCCCTTCCACCGCCACCTCCACCGCCACCTCCACCGCCACCTCCCGCGACATGGCGTGGCCCATCACCATCAAGGCCAAGGTCGGGGCGGCGCTGCTCTCGATGCTGATGGAGACGGCCAAGGTGACGGCGGTGCGGGAGCACGCGGAGACGCGGACGCTGGTGTCGCAGCAGCAGCCGGCCTTTAGCCGGCTCAACCAGCTCAAGCGCGGCAAGAAGGTGGGCGTGCTGGTGGCGAACCCGACGCTGGTGGAGCTGATGAAGCGCGAGCCGCGGGGCGACTTTCTGGCGCGGCACCTGCCCATGGTGGTGGCGCCGCAGCCGTGGACGACGTTTGACAAGGGCGGCTTTCTCGAGTACCCGGCGCCGCTGGTGCGATGCAAGGACAGCCGCAAGGACCAGAAGATGTACGCCGAGGCGGCGATTGCGCGCGGCGACATGGACCAGGTGCTCAAGGGCCTGGACGTGCTGGGGCGCACGGCGTGGAAGGTCAACCAGCCCGTGTTCCGCGTGATGCTCGAGGCGTGGAACACGGGCGAGGCCATTGCCGACATCCCGCCGCTGGCGCCCGACATTGCGGTGCCGCCGGAGCCGGACTCGTCCGAGGACCCGATGAAGCGGCGGACGTGGCTCAAGGCGGTCAAGGCGGCGGAGAACCAGCGGTCGGGGCTGCACTCGGTGCGGTGCTTTATGAACTTCCAGATGGAGATTGCGCGGGCGTTCCGGGACCAGACGTTCTACTTCCCGCACAACGTCGACTTCCGCGGGCGGGCGTACCCGATCCCGCCGTACTTCAACCACATGGGGGCGGACCACGTGCGCGGGCTGCTGACGTTTGCGCAGGGCAAGCCGCTGGGGGCGGCGGGCCTGCGCTGGCTCAAGGTGCACCTGGCCAACGTGTTTGGGTACGACAAGGCGAGCCTGGCGGACCGGGCGGCGTTTGCCGAGGCGCACATGGCGGAGGTGCGGGACAGCGCGGCGAACCCGCTGGGGGGCGGGCGGTGGTGGCTGCAGGCGGAGGACCCGTGGCAGTGCCTGGCGACGTGCATGGAGCTGGCGGCGGCGCTGGAGGCGCCGGACCCGACGCAGTTCGTGTCGCACCTGCCGGTGCACCAGGACGGGACGTGCAACGGGCTGCAGCACTACGCGGCGCTGGGGGGCGACGCGTGGGGCGCGCGGCAGGTGAACCTGGAGCCGGGGGAGCGGCCGGCGGACGTGTACTCGGCGGTGGCGGACATTGTGCGGGCGAGCATCGCGGCGGACGCGGCGCGGGGGGACGCGCAGGCGCGGGCGCTGGAGGGCAAGATCAAGCGCAAGGTGGTCAAGCAGACGGTCATGACCAACGTGTACGGGGTGACGTTTGCGGGGGCGCGCAAGCAGGTGCTGAAGCAGCTGGACGCGCTGTACCCGACGCTGCAGGCGGACAGCGGCATCCCGGCGATGCTGCTGGCGTCGTACATTGCCACCAAGATCTTCCAGGCGCTGTCGACCATGTTTGGCGGCGCGCACGACATCCAGCACTGGCTGGGCGAGGTCGGCGGGCGCGTGTGCCGGGCGCTGACGCCGGAGCAGGTCGAGCGGATTGTGGGGGGGGAGGGGGGGGGCCTTCCGGGGGCCAAGGGGGCCAAGGGGGCCAAGCAAAAGGGGGCCACCAAAGCTGGCGGCGCCAAGAAGCGCGACGACGAGATCCTGGCGCAGTTCCGGTCGACGCTGGTGTGGACGACGCCGCTGCAGATGCCGGTGGTGCAGCCGTACCGCAAGGCGGCGAGCCGGACGATCGAGACGTGCCTGCAGGACCTGATCCTGTCGGTGCCGGGGCGGACGGACCCGGTGCACCGGCGCAAGCAGCTGCAGGCGTTCCCGCCCAACTTTATCCACTCGCTGGACGCCAGCCACATGCTGCTGTCGGCGCTCGAGTGCGACGCGCTGGGGCTGCAGTTTGCGGCCGTGCACGACTCCTTCTGGACGCACGCCGCCGACGTCGACACGATGAACCGCGTGCTGCGCGACGCCTTTGTGCGCATCCACAGCGAGGACGTGGTCGGGCGCCTGGCGCGCGAGTTCGAGGCCCGCTACCGCGGCTCGCTGTACCTGGCCCAGGTCAGCCGCGCCAGCGCCGTCGGCAAGAAGATCCTGGCCCTGCGCAGCAAGGCGTCGCCGCGCCGGTCGCTGCGCGACGAGCTCGTGCTCGAGCACACGCGCCTGGCCCTGCTGCGGTCCGACGACCCGGCGCGCGTCGCCCAGGGCCAGAAGATGGTCACGCCCGCCAGCATCCTCAGCAAGGCGTCGGCGGCGGCCGCGGCGGACGCCATCGAGGCCGAGGACCTGGCCGAGTTCCGTCTGGGGCAGATTCCCGAGGGGGAGGCGGTGGTGGGCGAAACCGAAAGCGCGCCCGCCGCCCGGCGCAAGCGGCGCAGCTCGGCCGCGACCGCGACGACCGCCACCCTCCGCGGCGGCATGGGCCTCGACGGCATGGGCTCGGCGCTGGGCGACGTGGCCACGGGCGACGAGCTGGCGGACGAGGACGAGCACGACTACGAGGCGGGGGCGGAGGCGGAGATGGACCTGGTCGACGACGACGCGGTCCTGGACGACGACGCGGAGGATCTCGACGCCCTCTCCCCCGAAGACGCGGCGCTGGCCGGCACGGGCCATTTTGAGGCGAAGCTGCGCGGGCTCAAGAAGCCGGCCGCCGCCGCCGAGGGCAAGCCCACCAGCCGGACGGCCAAAAAGCAGCCCCCGCTGCAGATCTGGATGCCGCTGACGTTTCCGCCGATCCCGGCCAAGGGCGACTTTGACGTGCGGCGGCTCAAGGAGAGCGACTACTTCTTTTCATGAGGGGGCCGGCGTGCCAACGGGGGGATCATCATGGCCAGGAAAAGCATTGCATTGGATGGATGGCAGCATGTACTTGTACAAATAGACCCGTTGTATATTTTATATAATCAACAACACCAACATCACCAACATCACCGTCGGCGTCATCGCCCGACACCGTGTCCAGACGTCGACGCTGGTGCTGAGTGATTCTTCTCGGCTGCTGTCCTGCCTGGCTCGTTTCATTGCATCTGGCTTGATCGCCTCTGGCTCGATCTCACCATCACCATCAGCACCACCATCACCATCACCACCTCCACCATCCACCATGAAGCCTGTTGTCCTCCTGGCGGCCGGGCTCGCCGCGGCGTAGGTTTCAAGTCACCCTCGCCTCTCCTCCTCCCCTCCTGCTGACCACCAGCGCCGCGCCGCAAAAGCCCCCCCGCGTCTTTGGCCCGGCCTGCCTGCCGCAGTGCCGCGCCTACGAGGCCGGCCGGCAGACGTGCTACACGCACACCGTCACGGCGCCCGAGCGTGGGTCTCGCTGCTGTCTTTTTCGTCTTCCGCCTGCTGACCCCCAGACCGCTGCCCCTACACGCTGTGCCCCGGCATCGCCGGCCAGTGCCGCGCCGAGTGGCTGCTGACCTACACGACCCGCGAGGTTCCGTGCGCGTAGGTGTCCTGTCATTGTCTGGGAAAAACCCGTGCCTGACCGTGTCTCCAGAACCGAGTGCTGCCCGTACACGCCCACGGTAACCGTCACCACCCCCTGCGGCGCCTGTCCCACCGCCTGCGCCCCCGTCTACACGGAGACGCACTACCGCTACCCGGCGTCGTGCCGCGCCACGGCCACGGGGACCGCCGGGGGGGCCGGGGGGGCCGGGGGGGCCGGGCCCGCCAAAACCAAGACGCCCGTCGACAGCGTCGGCGGCGACGTCCGCATCGAGGGTCAGTTCCTCGTGGACCAGCCCGCTGTCGGCCGCGACGACCACAAGCTGGACCGGCGCAGTGACGACGACACGCCGCCGCCGCCGCCGCCGCCGGCCCCCAGCCGTCCGGTCATGCACCACGCGACGGCGCCGCCCAAGCGGCCGCCCGTCGACCTGCGGCGCGGCGTCCGGGCGGCCGACGGGCCCATGCGCGACTTTATGGAGGCCCTGGAGGCGGTGGCCCAGGCGGAGGAGGACAAGGGGCGGGAAAAGGCAGGGGCGTAGATAGAGTCTTGGCAAAAAATGTATCATCTACTATCTACCTACCGCACCGTCGCGCCCGTCAGCGACGGCACCGTGCACACGCCGCCGGTGGCGGCGACGAGCTTGCCGAGGCCGGTGGCGCCGCCGAGCTCGGGGACGGCGGCGGCGTCAAAGGCGACGACGCGGTCGGCGGTGGTGGTGAAGCCGGGCTGGAAGGTCTCCCAGACCTTCTTCTTGGGGTTGAGCTGCTTCTCGGGGCTGCCGGCCTCCCAGCCCTCAAAGTAGACGCGGGTGCCGGCGGGGGCGCCGGCGGGCGGCTCGACGAGCTCGACGGGCCCCGCGTGGGTGTCGGGCTCGCCGGGGGCCAGGCGCGGCGACGCGGCCAGCACCATGGCGGCGGACTTGATGCCGCGCATCTTGACGGGCTTGAGGTTGCACACGACGACGACGCGGCGGCCCTGCATCGACTCGAGCGGCACCAGCCCGTTGAGCCCCGAGCACACCGTGCGCACCACCTGGCCCTCGTACTCCTCCGTGTCCGGCGCGCCCGCCGCGTCGCCCATGGCAATCGTCGACACGTACAGCGAGTCCGCCTCCGGGTGCTTGACCGCCTTGAGAATGTGGCCCACGCGCAGGTCGATCAGCGACGGCGACGGCGGCGCCGCCGCCGGTGCCGGCGCCTTTTGCGCCTTGGGCTGCTTCTCCTTCTTCTGCCGCTGCTGCGGCTTGGCCGGCGTGTCCGCACCGGCAGCCGGGGCGGCCTCCTTGGGTGTCTCCTTGGGTGTGTCGGCCTCCTTCGGTGGGTCGGCCTTCTTTGTCCGGTCGGCCAGCGGCTTCCCCTCCTTCTCCTTCTCCTTGTCCGCCGCCGCCGCCGCCGCCTTCTTCTTCTCCGCCTTCGGGTCCACCGGCGGCGCCACGTACAGCACCTCCTCCGGGTCGATGGCCACCTGGTCGGCGGCGGCCACGGCGTGCCCAAACACGGCCGGGCTGCTCTGCACAAAGGCCACCAGCCGCACCACGTGCGGGCGCCCGTCCGCGCCCGTGCGCTGCTCCGGCGTCCACGCCCGCACCCGCGGCGCCAGCGCCTCGTACAGCGCCACGTCCGCCGCCGACGGCTTCGTCCCCAGCGCCGTCGTGCGCGTCGCCAGGTGGCTGTTGAGCTCCGTCAGCGCCGCCTCGGCCGCCGCGGCCGCGGCCGCCTTCTCCTCCTTGAGGCTCGCCGCCACCGCCGTCCACTTCTGGATCTCGGCCTCCTCCGCCGGCGTGTACGTCTGCGCCGAAATCGACGTCATGGTGCGGACCGGTTGGGTCGGGCGGGTCAGTGCAGCAGCAAATCGAGGCGGCCGAAAGAGGACCGTCCCAGCGAAACGGGCAAAAGGTCGTCGAGGCGCTGGACACCGTGCAAGGCTCCGAAGCGCAAGAGGTCGGACAGCTCGTAGGAGAGACAGCCTGGCGGTGGGTGGCAGACGTTGGTGGGTGTGTGGTGTGGTGTGGTGTGGTGTGGTGTGGTGTTGCGTTGTCGTGAACTTTCTTTGGCTTCATTTTTTTCTGCCCCTCATCGACTAAGCCCCACCCCCTCAATTGCATATGCGCCTAACCGAGCGCGTCGCGTGACCGCGCGAAGAAGCGAAACGCGCTTTTTTGTGGGTCCAATTAGAGGGCAAACGCCTTCCATGCCGACGACGCGCTTCGACTCGACCCTTGCCACCCCTGTCTCGCGGTTCCTGGCTGAATTGGACTTGTTGCGGACTTGGTTGCGTTTTGATCTGTTGGCTCTTTCGTTTTGATCTGTGCTCTCTACAGACTCCGCTTTGATCGCCTCTCGGATCACATCGACCTCACTTTGGCCTCACCTCGACTCGCTCGTGTTTCTTCCTCTGCCCTTGTGCTGGCCGGCTTCCCAATGGCACGCGACCTCGGCTCGTCGTCTGACGTGGACACCGATCGCTCCAGCGTGGCCGGCGCCATGACGAGCCCGCCGTCGTCGCCGCCGCCGGAGGCGGTGAAGGAGGAGGCGACGGAGACGGAGACGACCACCCCGACGACCACCCCGACGACCACCCCGGCGACCACGCCCGACGACCTCGCCCTTATCGAGGCCGAGGAGCGGCGGGCGCGCAAGGCCAACGCGGTGGAGGAGGAGCGGCGGCTGGCGGCGCAGCGGCGGCGGAGCAAGAAAAAGGCCGAGACCAAGGCGGCGCGCGAGGCCAAGGCGCGGGAGCTGGACGAGCTGCTGCGGCAGAGCGCGGCCTTTAGCGACATCCTGACCAAGAAGACGCAGGCGCTGGGGCGCGTGGGCACGGGCCTGGACGGGCAGAAGCTGGGCGAGCACGACCTGCAGATGGCGCAGCAGCCGGCGTGCCTCGTCGGCGGCACCATGCGGGACTACCAGCTGGAGGGCCTGACGTGGATGCTCGAGATCTGCCTGCAGAACATGAGCGGCATCCTGGCCGACGAGATGGGGCTGGGTGGGTGCCACAGGCGGTGGGGGGAGCGGGAGCGGCGGATGAGAGCAGCAGGCGCTGACCTTCCCAGGCAAAACCGTCCAGACCATCTCGCTGATCGCGCTGCTGCGCGAGCAGGAAAACTACCTGGGCCCGCACCTGATCGTGGCGCCGCTGAGCACGCTGGGCAACTGGATCGCCGAGTTTGCGCGCTGGACGCCGTCCATCCCCGTGGTCATGTACCACGGCACGCCGGCGCAGCGCAAGGCGCTGTTCCGCGACGCCCTGCAGCAGCACCTGGCCCACGGCCGGCCCACGGAGCGCTTCCCGGTCGTGTGCACCAGCTACGAGATCATCCTGCGCGACCGCGCCGACCTGTCCAAGATCAACTGGGAGTTTATCATTATTGTGCGTCTGCTGTCCGACGATCCCTGGCCTGACCGGACCTGACCTTGTCTGACTGACCCCCAGGACGAGGGCCACCGCATGAAAAACTTCGACTCCAAGCTGTTCCGCGAGCTGCAGGCGTTCCGGTCGGCGACGCGGTTCCTGATCACGGGCACGCCGCTGCAGAACAACCTCAAGGAGCTGTGGTCGCTGCTCAACTTTCTGATGCCCAACATCTTCACCGACTGGGAGGCCTTTTCCAGCTGGTTCGACTTTAGCGAGCTGCAGGACGAGGCGTCGGCCGCCGAGTTCGTCGAGGACCGCCGCAAGCAGGACCTGGTCAAGAAGATCCACCTGGTCCTGCAGCCGCTGCTGCTGCGCCGCGTCAAGGCCGACGTCGCCCGCTACCTGCCCAAGAAGCGCGAGTACATTCTGTACGCGCCCCTGACCAGCGAGCAGGACGGCCTCTACCGCGCCATCAGCGACAAGACCGTCGACACCCGCGCGTATTTGGAGAATGCCGTCGCCGAGCAGCTGGCCAAGCAGGTGGCTGAGGAGGAGAAAGCCAAGGCCGCCGCGGCCCAGACGCTCACGTCGGTGCCCATCCGCAGCAGCCCGCGCGGCAAGGGGCGGCCTGGCCAGCTTCTGCCCGGCAAGGCCCCGGCCCCGCCCAAGAAGGACGCGTTTGCCATGCTGATGGGCAAGGCGGCCGCCAAGAAGGCGCCCACCGACAAAGCGCCGCCCGAAGCGGAGAAGCCGGCTTCGGCAGCGGCCAAGCGCAAGACGTCGCCCACCAGCGAGGCGTCGCAGTCCAAGAGCGCGCGGTCCAGCCGGCACTCGACGCCGGGCAGCCGGTCGGCGGCGGCGGCGGCGGCGGCGGCTGACAAGGCCAAAGACCAAAAAGAGGCGCCGCCGACGCGGGGGCCGGTCCGCGGCTCGACACGGGGCTCGGCGCGTGGCCGGGCGCGGCGGCGGACGACGTACCGCGAGGTGGACGCGTCGGACGAAGACGAGCTGTCGGACGACGCGTTTGAGGCGGCGCTGCGGGAGGAGGTGACGGCCAAGGGGATGGGCGCCGACACGGACGACACCGACGCCGACGACGACGACGACGACGGCACAGGCGACCTGCGGGCGCAGGCGAAGCGGGAGCTGGCCAACAAGAAGCTGGGCAACCCGGTGATGCAGCTGCGGCTGGTGTGCAACAGCCCGCACAACTTTTACAGCCCGTGGGCGGCGGACCCGGAGCGGGCGGTGGACGAGACGCTGGTGACGGCGTCGGGCAAGATGCGGCTGCTGGACCGGCTGCTGCCGGCGCTGTTTGCGCGGGGCCACAAGGTGCTGATCTTCTCGCAGTTCAAGACGCAGCTGGACCTGCTGGCGCTGTACGCGGCGGAGCTGCGGGGGTGGCGGGTGTGCCGGATCGACGGGACGGTGGCGCACGCGGAGCGCCAGGCGCAGATTGAGGAGTTCAACCGGGACGCGGGGTGCCAGCTGTTTCTGCTGTCGACGCGGGCGGGCGGGCAGGGCATCAACCTGGCGAGCGCGGACACGGTGGTGCTGTTTGACAGCGACTGGAACCCGCAGCAGGACCTGCAGGCGCAGGACCGCGCGCACCGCATCGGCCAGACGCGGCCGGTCGTCGTGTACCGGCTGGCGACCAAGGGCACGGTCGAGGAGGCGCTGCTGCTGAGCGCGGACGCCAAGCGGCGGCTGGAGAAGCTGGTCATCAAGAAGGGCGGGTTCCGGAGCATGGGGCAGAAGATGGCTCGGGACGACGACAAGGACGGCGCCGCCGCCGACGCCGCCGCCGCCGCCGACGCCGACGCCGACCTCGACGCCGAGGCGCTGCGCGCGCTGCTGCTCAAGGACGGCCAGGTGTACACGGTGTCGGAGGACGACCGCGCGCTGCTGAGCGACCGCGACCTCGACGTGCTGTGCGACCGCAGCGACGAGGCCTACGCGCGCGCCGCCCGGGGGCAGGGCGACGCCGACGCCTTCCGCGTGGTCGAGACGGGCGCCGAGGGGGTGCGGGTGGTCGGCGGGGGGGGGTCGGCATAGGTTGGCATAAATTCAGACGTACGGAGTATTACACAACATCCATCCACTACCACGCAAAGCTCTCCTCGTGATAGGCGACGTCGACGTCGACGTCGACGCCCCGCCGCCCCAGCACGTCGACGGCCGCCTGCCGCGCCGCGTCGGCCATGCGGCCCGGCCCGCAGGCGACGACGGCGAGCCGGGGCGGGCGCCGGCTGGCGGCCGTGGTTCCGGAAGGACGGGTCGCCGCCGCCGCCGCTGCTGCCGCAACCTCGCCGTGCACGTCGGGCCGGCCGTAGGCGACGCGCACGTGATCTGCCGTCGGCCAGCTGCCCTGGGCCGCCGCCGCCTGCGTAATGTACACGTCGAGCGACAGGCCGCCGCCGTCGGCCAGCGCGTCCGCCAGGTCGTGGCGGACGACGGCGGCGGCAAAGGCGGCCTCGCGGACGGCCCAGACGATGTGGACGGGGGGGGGGAGGAGTCGGCGCCGTTGCCGTTGCCGTTGCCGTTGCCGTTGCCGTCGACGGGCCGCGGCCACGCCCGTGAGGTGGGAGAGGGCGACGACGATGCCGCTGCCGCCGACGACAAAGAGGACGCGGTCGGCGGCGGCGGCGGCGCGGTCGAGGGCGAGGGTCGAGTGGCCGTAGGGGCCGTCGACGAGGACGGGGATGGTCAGAGGCGGGGAGGAGGCTGCCGGCGAGGAGGCCGCCAGTGCCACCCGGTCGCGCAGACGGGCGGTGAAGCCGTCGTAGGGGCGGATGAGAAAGGTCAGGGCGGAGGAGGCGGCTGACGACCCCAGAAGGGACGTGGTCTCGTTGTCGGGCTCACCCTCACCCTCACCCTCGGCCGCCGCCGCCGCCGCCGCCGCCACCGTGGCCACGGTAAAGGGATGGCTCTCCCAGGGGCGGGGCCCGTCGAGGACGTGCAGGTAGTAGTGGGTGCCGGGCCGCGGGCGGAAGAGAGAGCGGCAGGCACCGCCGCAGGGAACAACGAGGCGGACGACGTGGGCGGCGGGGTCCCAGGCGGCGGCGGCGCGGACGGGGCGCCAGAAGCGGGGGCGGAAGGCGAGGATGCGCAGGGCGCGCAGGAGGCGGTCGGCGGCCCAGAAGGCGAAGCAGGCCCAGACGAAGGCGTCGAAGCGGCCGCGGAAGATGGAGAGGTGGCTGTTGTTAGGGGGGGGGGAAGAACAGGAGGCAGGCTGAGGGGAACATACGCCAACATGGCGAGGAGGAGCACGGCGGAGAGGCCGATGTGGAGGACGAGAAAGGACTCGTAGCGGCGGCGGCGCATCCAGACGACGGACAGGGCGAGGAGGAGGCACATGAGGACGGTGGCCTGGGGTTAGGGAGGAGGAGAGGAGAGGGAGGGGAGGTACGGGGGACACATACCACGACGCCGGTCCACCAAAAGTAGCGGACCGAGAAGCGGAGGAAGAGCGGCCACCCGCCGTCTGGACGTCAGCCGGAGGACGAGAGCGGAAGGGCGGAAGGGAGGAGGCCCACCTCTCCACACGAGCACGCTGTAGCCGACCGAGTGCGCGACGGCCTGGGCGGCGGCCACGCGTGCGACCCAGCGGTGGAAGCTGCTGGCGGTGCCGGCGTCCCAGCCGGCCAGCCAGAGCAGCAGGCTGTTGCGCAGGCCCAGCAGCCAGACGAGCGGCAGCTGCAGGAACGACAGGATGCCCGTGCGGTCCGCCACGTAGCGGCAGAGCTGCTGGGAGGTGGAGGGCCAGCTGTAGCGGCGGTCAGCGGGCAGCGGAGAGGAGCGGCGGGCAACAGACAGCCAACCAACAGACGCACTACATGTTCCCCGGAAACACGCGGTAGCCGCGCACGCAGGCGGCCGTCTGCAGGGCCACAAAGGCGGCCAGCGTCAGCGCCTGCGCCCGCGGCGGCACCGCGCCCCAGCGCGTGGCCTGCGCGCCCCGCCGGCCCAGCAGCGCCGGCAGCACCACGTGCCGCCGGAGCGCCGTCTGCAGGCGCCGGCCGACCGTCGCGAGGGCTGTGGGGGCCGAAGGGGCCGGAGGGGCTGTCAAGGCTGTCGGGGCTGTCAAGGCTGTCGGGGCTGTCGGGGCTGTTCGGTCGGCTATTCGGTCGGCTGCTGGGCGGGCTGTTTTGGCGCGGCTGTCGTCGTCGGCCTCGTCGTCGTCAGCCTCGTCGTTGTCGTCACATCCGTCGTCGCCATCGGCCTCCCAGCTGCGCCGCAGCGCCCTGGCCAGCCGGCGGGACAGGCCAAAGACGACGACGGCGAGCCAGAAGCAGATGGTGAGGGATCTGTCGTCGGTCAGCGGGGCCATGGCATGCAGAGACCGGCAGACGCACGAGAAGAGGGCGTGCTGCTTGTGGACGTATTCGAGGCTCGCCTGGGGGTCAGCGCACGGAGATGTAAATAAACCTCGAGAGTAACAAGTCCGAGCCCACCAGCGTATCATATGCGTTCCCGTACAGCTCCTCCGACAGCACGACCACCTCGGCCAGGACGGTCGCCGGCGCCGCCTCGGCGCGCTGCAGCCGCCGCAGGCGGGCCACGGCCGCGGCGTCGGGGTAGCGCCCCAGCACGCGGTCCAGCGGCGGCAGCGGCGCGCCGGCGTACTGCGTGCACGAGTCGTTGAGGCGGCGGAGGGCGGACGTGGGCGCAGGCACCGCTCCGGACCCTTGGCTCTCCCAGAAACACAGATACAGCGACGCCTGCATCCACGCGCTGGCGCACTCGCGGTGCAGAAACGAGGTGCCCGGCGGCACGTCGGCAAACTGCGGCGCGCGCAGGGCCAGCTGGCACGCGCGGAAGCCCATGTCGGGGTCGTCGCGGGGGGGGGAGGGGGGTTGTGCGAGAGGCATTGCGGGATGAGGTGAGACAAGACTGACAAACAGCCGGACAGCGAGTCGGACAGGATGCCAGCCCGGACCACACGAAAACACCCCTCGTCCACCCTCACCCGAGGTCTTGGCGTGCATCGCCATCTTATCAGATCCATCGCCCGCGTCTGATTGGCTGCTGGCCCCACGTGAGCCGACGAGCGCCGACACCGGGCTTGGCCGTCGAAGTGGCGTCAAGAACTTGGCGTCGAAGAACTTGGCGTCGAACGCGTTGTTATGTGGTATCTGGTATGTAGTATATCGACTCTCGACCCTCGACCCTCGACCCTCGACTCCGACCCTCGACCCTCGACCCTCGACTCCGACCCTCGACCCTCGACTCCTACCCTCGACCCTCGACTCCGACCCTCGACCCTCAACTCTCGACACTCTCCCCCCCCCTCAGCTCATGCCGCTCGAGGCGCTGCTGCTGGCCGGCCGGCCGCCGGCCTTGCCGCGGAAGAGGCTGCGCGTGGACCAGCCCGCGCGCGCCGGCCGCAGCAGCGCCGGCGCCTCCTCCTGCTGCAGCGTCTGGGGCAGGATGTGCGACTGCGGGAACACGCCGAACTGGCCCTTGCTGTTGGTGCCCGCCCAGCACCAGTGGTCGGCGTAGAGGCCTGTCGCGGTCAGCGTATTCGGAAGAGAGTTTCTTTCAAGAGGGAGAAAAAGACGTCCACCCACATCGCACGTTGGAAATGGCCTCGCCCTTGTCAAAGCTGAGCCAGACCGAGCCGGAGCTCGTGCCGCCGGCCTCGTCGGCGTCGTCCGGCGTGCCCGGCCGGCTGGCCGCCGCCTTGTGCTTCTTGCCACTGCCGCCCCCGCCATCCTCGGCCGCCGCCGGCTTCCACGCCCAGCGCGCCGTCACGCGCATGCCGCTGCTGCTGCTCGCCATGGGCACCTCGCTGGGCCGCGGCGGCTCGATCTGCACCGCCTTGGCCGGAAACGCCCCCGCCACGCCGTCGTGCCACCCCAGGCACCACTTGCCCCCCCACGCCTCGGGAAACGTCACCCCGACGATGCGCGCCCCCGCCAGGAACGGCAGCAGTTCGGCCCGCCCGCTGAGACCGCCGCCGCCGCCGTCTCCCCGGCCGCTCCCCGGCGGCCGCGCCAGCGCCCGCCCGCCGTACCGCTGCACGTGCTCGCGCCGCGCCGTCGCCACGGCCGCCTGGCCCACCGACGGCGGCACCGGCGTCGGCCGCGGCGGGTGCACAAAGTGCAGGTCAAAGTCGGGGGCCTCCTCCTCGTCGCCGCCGCCGCTGCCGCCGCCGGCTGCCTCGGTCCCGTACACCACCGTCACCCCCGGCACCCGCGGCAGCGGCTGCGGGTGGCGCGCCAGGTGCAGCAGCAGCCCGTCGGGCGACGTAAAGACGGTGGCGTCGCCCTCGCGCACCGTGGCCCCCGCCTGCACGCAGAACAGGCACCCGTAGTGGCTCTCCGCCTGCCGCTGCGAGCCCACCGTCGTCGCCAGGTGCGACTTGTACAGCAGCCGCAGCCGGAACCGCACGCCGGCCTTGGTAAACGTGCCCTCGGCTGGGGGTTCGTTAGCAGACAGACAAACCTCCGAGAGGGACAGAGAGACCCACGCTTCTTGTCCATGTCCAGCCGCACCTCCTCGTAGTTGTGCGCATAGCCGCAGCCCACGCACCGCCCGATGCTGGCCTGCTTGTTCGCCACGTAGCCCCCCGTCTGCTTGATGCCCTGCCAGTGGCCCCCCGTGCGGAACAGCGCCGCGCCCCGGCAGAAGCCCCCCATGCGCGCAAACGAGCTGCCCGCCCCGATGCTGCAGTCCGCCTCCCGCACAAACGCCCGCGTCAGCGGCACGTCCGCCGCCGACGACGTCGCCAGCGTCGCCAGCGACCGCGCGTCCGCGTCAGACGCGGTCACCGTCGTCGGCTCCTCGCTCACCACCATCAGCCCGCTGTCAAAGTGCCGCGCCGACGGCGACCGGGAGGGCGACCGCGCGGGCGACCGCGCAGGGTGGCCGTCGTTGTCGCCCGCCGGCGCGTCGTCCGTGTCCAGGAACGTGCCCCGGCTCGCCCCGTCCTCGTCCGCTTCCTCTTCCTCTTCCTCGTCCAGCCGCTCCGCCGCCGCCACCGGCCGGTGCTCCGGCGACCGCGGCAGCCGGATCGGCGGCACCGGCGGCGACGGCGCAAACTGGATCACGTCGAGGATGCTCGGCGACGCCGCCAGCGCCGCCTGCTGGCCTGCCTGGTGGTAGCAGGCGGCGTGCGGCCGCAGCGCCAGCGCCGGCAGCGCCGGCGCCAGCGGCGGCGACGACGACAGCGACGACGACGACATGGCCACCGACGACGCCCGCGTCGACGGCGACGTCGCCCCCGCGCTGCTGCAGTCCGTCGTCATCGTGTCGCGCGACGCCTTCTTGCGGAGGTGCGCCGGCTGGTGGCTGCGCACCCACGCCGACGTGCGCGGCCCGCCGACCATGGTGGTCATGGACATGGCCGCGCTGCCCAGCGTCTCGAACCGCGGGTCCTCGTCGTCGAGGAGCGGCTCCGGCGGCGGCAGCGGCGCGCTGGCCGCCGACGTCGACGCCGTCGAGGGCGTGCGCGACGGCCTCATCAGCGAGCTCCGGCGGGCCGACGGGGACATGGGCGGCGCCATGGGCGGCGCCATCGACGGCAGCATCGACGGCGGCAGCGGCGGCAGCGGCGGGAACGCGCCCGTGCCGGGGACGGCCACGCGCGGTGCCGGCGGCGTGCCGGAGCGGCGGCGGCCCGGCGACGGCGACGGCGGCGATGACAGCGACGGCGATGACAACGACGAGGAGGACGCCCCCGCTCCCACGCCAGCCCCCGCCCCCGCCGCCAGCCGCCGCACGTGGCTCAGCAGGTCCAGCGCAAACGCCCGCGTGGCCGCCTGCAGCGCGGCGAACTGGCCGGCGTCAAAGGTGGCCGGCTCGACAAAGTCCTCGAAGCCGTAGAGGCGGTCCTCGAGCTGGCGCCGGCTGCGCTCCAGGTCCTCGAGCTGCAGCAGCGCGTCCGCGAATGGCGTGGTGGCGCTGTCGTCGTCCATGCTGCCCCCCATCTGCGCTGCCCACAGCGGCTGCACGCGGTCCAGCGCGCGCGCACCCTCGCGTACCAGCGCGCGGCCCGCCTGCGCCAGGTCGGCGGCGTGCGCCGTGTCGGCCGTGTCCGCCGTGTCCGCCGCCGCCGCCGCCGCCGCGTTGGCCAGCGCCTCGTTGCCGCGCTCGACCACCTCCCGAAAGGGCCGCAGCAGCAGCGCCTCGGCGTCGACGCCCATGCTGTGGACAGAGCTGGCGGGTAAGTAACGTGCGGCAGGGTGGTGGTGCGGGTGGTGATCGGCGTGGGGAGAAGCGACGGAGGCGCGACTGGGACGCGAAATGGAGAAAAGAGAGGGCAAGAGGGAGAAAAGATCGCCGTGGTCGGGAGCAGAGGACAGACAGACCCGGCGGCCAGGGTGGTCCCCTCTCCTATATACGACGATACGGTACGTCGTGTCCGCTCATCGACAGATCCATCGCCGCAAGGATACCCTCCCAGGCGGCTGGACGACAGCGGCCAGCGGCGCAGGCTCAGCTCGTCGGCTCGCTGATTTGGTAACAGAAACTCGGGGGGCGGCGCAACCGAAATGAAACGGCGCCCCCGCGCCAGAACCAGAACAGAAGGCAGACCAGACCAGACCAGGACCAGAGATCCAGGTCCGGTCGGCCGGCCGGCCGGCCAGGCACGGCTAGGCAGACCGCGTCGACTGTCGTCGGCCAGGGTCGAGCCGTAGGTCGTCTGTCCGCCGTCGTCGTCCGTGGTGTGGAGCCAATACGAGACGGAGCCGACCCACTGCCGGCGACAAAACAGATCGCTGGGATCGAGCACGTGGGACCCCCCACGACCGTACACGACGGCCGCTGCAGAATCCACCGTCGCTGGCCGCAGAATCCGCCGTCGCTGGCTGGCTGCCGTGGCTGGTCCCCGTTGTCCCGAGACCAGCTGCCTCGTCCCGCGGCGGCGCCTGAGCCCGCCACGAGAAAACGTGCCGTCCCTCCCTGCAGACTGCTTGGAAGCGACTCTAGCGCAACGGCCTCGTCATGCGTTGCCAAGCCTTGCCATGCTTGCCATGCCAGACAGGCACACCCAGACGTGGACCTCGAGGCAGACGAAAGGCCGCCGCGCGGACCTCGTCCGTGCGCCACGACGTCGCCCTCCCTGTCCCTTCCGTAGCACGTTCTCCGACGAGACGGCCAGCGCGTGTCGGCGATCAAGGGTGGTTGGCTGGCTGGGATGTAGTTGTAGTTGTACCAGCGTGTGCGGACGTTATTGTTGCAGCTGCCGCGAGGAGGCCCAGGCGGTGACGAGGCTGTACGGTGACTAAGGAGAAAGGCCAGAAAGACTGCACAGTTGCTCCTTCTCGTTCTGGTCTTGCCGTCCGTCCTTATCGCAGCCTCTGCACTCCTCTCAATCCCTCTTCACTCTCCTCTTCACTCTCCTCTTCACTCTCCCCTCGTTCTCGTCTTTCCCTCCACTCGCTCTCCCCTCGCTCTTGTCTTTCTCTCCGTTTCACCCTCCCCTCGTTCTTCTCTCACTCTCACTTCACACCTTTCTTCTTCTCTCTCCTTCTTTCGTCTTCTACTGAAATTCCTCTTTCTTTTTTCCTATATAAGTCTGCTCAATTCCCTTCTCCTTCTCTCTTCTCTCCCACCCCCTCTGTCTTCTTCGTTCAGACTCACCCAAATGATTAAGAAGGCCAAAGAATGGCGGCATTCAACTCGTTGGCCGACGGGCACCCTCTGGGGCATTGGACAAAGCTTCCCGTCGGAACTGGTTTCTGAGGTTCTGCACGGCCCAATGCCAATGGAAGACTACCTTCGGGTCGGGGCTTGAACCTTTCAAGATCTTTGTCGCCCAACAAAAGATGGACATTGAAAGATGGACGGCGCCGAGCAACCTCCCCCACCCGTGTGGTAGTCAATGTCTTCTTTGAGATCGAGGAGGCCAAAAAGGCTGCATCGAAGATTCAGTTGCGACACGTGGCTGCACGGAGGCATTCACGTCGCGTGAATGGCTGATTCCAGGCTTCGACGAAGAGTCTGCAGGCGGGGACTCTGGGTTCGTCATCAAGTCCACACGGGGACGGATGTCCACATGCTCACGTCCCAAGGCATCCGGCCCCTCGTATCGCCACTCTTGCATCGAATTTCCGATTCAACTCCTTGTTTCCCAAGTTTCCATGGCTCCAAGCAGCGTCCTATCTCATTCGGCAGACGGAACCATTTTCATGATGGACGGCGCACAATCTACAAAGGAGCGACAAAAGCATAGCTCCTCGAAAACGGAAACAACTGGGGACAATGGGAACAAAGCTTCCTTTGGTCGCCATGCTCACCAGACCTAAACCCAATCGAAAATGTCTGGAGGAGCATGAAGATGAAGCTGGCCAGCTGTCACCCTTACCGACTTCTCTTGAGGTTCTGACTGAGGTGGATTCACTTGTGGGACGACAAGTTCCAACGCATACGTTCAGCGTCAGATGGACATGCTGCTGGACACCGTTGATGCAGCTACAAGCTACTGTGACGATGTTGTTGTCGGTGACGCAACCATCGGCCCAGGAAGTCGAGATGATGCCAGATCGGATCGTTGGCTGTTTTTTCTTCTCAGCAGAATCGAGGAGGAAGTGCTCGAAGCGGCGGCGAACCTCACACGCCTCGGCCGAATCGTCAGGGAACGAGTCTCAGCCTGGGACGTCCGCAGGTTGCTCAAAATGAACGACCGGATCCGAGAACAAATTCTCGCAGGGGAACGCCGTCGAGTCGCCCCTTGGCCAGAGCGTATGCCTACCACCTTGTCGACGGGCTCTTTATACCTCCGCCATCACTTACCCTCGCCGGCGCCGGCCTCCGTGTATCCACACCGGCCGTCGTGTTTGGAAGAGGAACCAAGTCCCGAGGCCTGGGGGACCCTCTTCCCCGCTTTGCAGCCGCGTTCTGATTTCCAGAGATTGTGGTCCGGAGAAGTGCTCGGGCTTCCTGCGACATGTTATTACCAGCACCTGCATAACTTGGAGAGGGCGTTGGAGAAGAAGGAATGTTTAAACGGGGACGAGTTAACGGCCGGCCCCGTTCTCGTTTGCCAAGGCATGATCGACACCGTCTGGTTCGCAACGTTCACGCAACTCACCAAGGAAGTCCGCTTCCATGTTGGACCGCAACAGTCCTACTGTTATAGTCACGGGACCCACAGTATACATATCCCTTTCCCTGCCTAGGCAGGCTGGTAGGCTTAGACCAGACACAGACTATTCAGACCATCGTTCCCACGACACCTACCATTCAGAAGGCTTAAGCTGTGTGGTCCACGTGACCCAGTTGCATCATCTTTTGACCGAACCTCGGTCTAGTTAGTGAGCTTTAAAAAAAGACAAGCCTTTACCAACCACACATCTGCCACAAGCTGCGCTGGTGAGAGAAATACTCTTGTGCTGGCCAGTTGGTCTGTCCATAACGCAGTAAGTATATTCTGCGTACTCCGTATATGTCGTATAAGTGGTGCTGGGCAGTGATCGCCAGTCTCCACACTAAAATAGCGCTCTTATTGGTAACAAATACACGAGGGCGGTGACCGTTCACCCCGCTAAGAAAATCCCATGCACGTATCCGATTCTGCCGGCTTTGGCAAACGTCCTGCTAAAAATCTCCGTCGACGTCGCCCACCACAACACAGCACAGCATCCTCGTGCCGTGTTCCAGAGCCGCGGGCAGGACAGTCCCGACGACACAAGAAGACGCCATGGCCGACTCCGACGCGGCGGCGGCAGCGGCGGCGGCGGCAGCGGCAGCGGCAGCTGCCGACCCGGACCCCGTTGTCGCGCGCTACCGCGTCTTCCTCAAGCCCCCGCTGCCGGCGCACCAGAAGCTGCTGATCCTGCAGTACCCCAACCGCATGAAGACCGCTGGCGGTGTCGGCGGCGGCGCTGGTGGCGGCGGTGCTGGCCAGCAGACGCCGACCGAGCTGCGCATCAAGCCGGCCTCGGGCATGGTCGAGGTCGACGTGCCGCTCGACTACAGCACCGCCTACGACCGCGCCAAGGGCATCGCCTGGGGCAGCGCGCTGGCGGCGTCCACCAAGGCCAAGGCCGGCGGCAGCCACGGCCTGGCCGGCGGCTTCGGCGTCGGCGGCTTCGGCGGCCCAGGTGGTGGTGGTGGTGGTGGTGGTGGTCCTGGCGGCCGGAACGGGGCCTCCGCGGCGGCACGGTCTCTCGGCGCGGGCATGGACCTCGTGGACGGCCGGGGCGGTGCCAGCTCGGCCGACTGGTCCGAGGCCGTGCGCCAGGACCACGTGCTGCGGCGCCAGACGCTCGGCGGCATGTGTCCGCCGGCGCGCATTGCCGAGGCGCGCTGGATGATTGGCGTGTTCGACGGGGGTGCGTCTTCTTTGGCTGCGTTGTTCAAGCAACGTCACGTCAGCTAACCCACAGGCAACCTCCACCTGACGCCCGTCAACTCGCTGGTCCATCTGCGGCCGCAGCTGCACCACATCGACGCCGAGACCGAGGTCGAGCGCGCCAAGCACCGCGAGGGCGGCGCGGGCGCAGCCGACGGCGGCGGCGGGTCCGGCCTGGCCGGTGGCGGCAGCGGCAGCGGCTCGGGCGGCGGCCGGGCCGGCGGCGCGGGCGGCCCGCGGGCCATCCACATGACGGTCAAGAGCGCCGGTGCCGACGGCGGCGACGAGGTCGTCACCGAGACCATGGCCGACCGCCTGCGCGCCGTGCAGATGGAGAACTGGACGCGCCTGCAGTACGTCGGCGACGACGACGAGCAGTCGTGGGAGGTCTACGACCAGACTCTGTTTCTCAAGGGCCGCGCGCCGGCAGCCCCGGCGGCGGCCCCGGCGGGAGAAGAGAACGCGGTTCCATTGCCGCCGCCGCCGACGGCGCTGCTGTCGGACTGCGTCCCGTCCCTGCGCACGGCCTGGACGGAGAGCGACATGCTGCAGGCCATCAGCAAGATCGACCCGCCTCCGCACGAGTTGAACGCGGCGGCGGCGGCGGCGGCGGCGGCACAACCAACAGCAGCAGCGGCAGCCAGCACGGCAGCTACAGCACCCCCAGCCACAACAACGCTGAGACCCAGCACGCGGCCGTCCCGGACAAAGGGCAAGGGCCGGGCCGGCGAGGCCGGCGACGTGCCGGTCAAGAGCGAGCCGGACGCGCCGCCATCGGCGCCGGTGCCCGTCCCGCGCGTCTCGACCCGGGGCCGCGGCGGCCGCGCGCGGCAAGCCGGCGCCGGCCGGGGCTCGGCCATGGAGCTGGAGTAGGCGGCGGCCAGACCATACAAATGGGGCATTTCCATCCGGCGGGCGTCTTGGTTTTACATTGGGCACAAAGTGGCTGGCCAGTCTGCGCAAATAAATTTTTGCTTGTGGTGTCTTTTTCTGTCTCCTCCCAAGCGGCGGGCCACGCACGCCCTCTGTTCCAGGACGTCGTCCTGCACTGCCTTGGCGTGTGCTCCTCCTCCCGAGCATCACAAAGCCCACGCTTTTTCGAAACGCGTGCCCAACCCCGAGGCAGCAAAAAAATAGCCCGGGTGTTGGGAAAGCCGCCCACCTCCTATCTTTCCTCCCCCCCCCTCTCTCTCTCTCTCTGTCGTAGACATGTTCGTGATAAAAAAAAGAACAGTCCGTCTCACCGCTGGGCGCCTCCGCTGCCCGTCTCGCGTCTTTTGTTTCAAAATCAAGACCGAGCTCGGGTTCCTCCGCTGTCTTCTTCCCCCCTTTCGGCTCTCCCTGTGGAGCCACGCCGTCCGCCGACCATGGCGGAGAAGAGGCTGATCGCTGGCCTGTCCCCCCACGACGGGCAGATGCCTCGTCTGCATGCGCGTTCGGCACCGGATGGACGCCGCCTGGACTCTTTCAAACCCACGCGCGCCAACCGGGGCCTCGTCGCTGGTGTGTGTGCTTGGGTTGTTGTTGTTTTTTTGTTGTGGAGATGCTTTTCGAAGTTTTCAACTTTTTTTGTTGGTCTTTTGTGGCCGATGTCTTGTTGAGATGTCGTCTTGAACGGAAAGCAGTGCGAAGCAAGAAGAGCGCAAAAGAAACATCAAAAAACGTCAAGCACGATGCTCATATGGCGCTGTGATAAAAATAGGCCGAGCACAAGAAGAACGAGAAAGAACAGCAAAGAACAGAGAACAGCACAGAGCAAAGAACAGCAACAGCAAAACGGATAAATCAAAGAGTCGAAAAAGGCCGATTGGTAAAAAGACTCGGCGCATTTTCTTCAGGCCAGCGGCGCCGGTTTGGCACCGCCGATCGGCCGATCGGCCGGCCGGCCGGCCGGCTACTGCAGCAGCTCGACGTCGAGGCCGATGGAGCGCATAAAGAGGTTGACGCTCTGCAGGCGCTGGGTGGCGAGGTCGACGGGCAGCGTCTTGGCCGCGGCGACGGTGTCCATGACGCGGTCCTTGACGGCCAGCACGAGGCGCTGCTGCTGGTCCGGGTTGGCGCCGATGCCGAGGGCGGCCAGCAGCTGCCACACGTAGACGTCCTCGCCCGACGACACGGTGCCGGGGAACATGTGCGGCAGCGTGGGCTCGAGCAGGTGGAAGAAGCTGGTGTAGGTGCGCTCCCACGTCTGCCACTGCTGCGGCGTGCCGCCGGCCGCCTGCTTGATCAGCTCCGCGCGGCTGAGGATCATGGTCAGCATCGAGGCGCCGATGCGCGACTTGGCAATGACGGCCACGTTGAGGTTGAGGATGAGGCCCAGCACCCCCGTCACCAGGTCCAGGCTCAGCTCGTTCATAAAGTTGAAGAGCGTGTTGACCACCGTCAGGATGAACAGCTCGATGCTCTCCCGCTGCGACGCGTTCTGCGGCACGCTGTTGCCGCTGCTGCCGTCCACCTGCGCGTTGCGCACAATGTCCAGCTGGTCCAGGTGCACCACAATGATCGTCAGCACCGTCGCCCGCAGCTCGTGCGACAGGTGCCGGAACACGCGCGGAATCGCCTTCTTGCCCTTGGGCACCGACAGGAACGCAATGAACGGGTGCACCGGAAACTCCCCAATCGGCTCGTGCACCTTGAGCTCCCGCCACAGCCGCGCGCTCAGCGCCTGCATCGTCTCCGTCCACTCCACGTGCCGCTGGATCAGGTCCAGGTCTCCCTGGTCCACCACCGGCGGCGGCATCTTGCGGTCGTGGTCCTCGATCTCCATCAGCGTCGCGTACACCTTTTCGATGCTGCGCAGCACCGCCCGCCGGTCCAGCGCCGCCCGCCTTCCCGCCCCCGCCGCCCCCGTCGCCTTGGTGTGCGCGCTCGCCGGGCGGTCGCTCCCGGCGCCGCCGTCGTGGCTGCCGCTGACGCTGCCGCTGCTGCTGCCGCTGTGCCCGTTCGTGGCAGCACCGCCGCCGCTGCCGCCGCCCGCAGCGGCAGCAGCCGCGCCACTGCTGCCCTCCGCGCGCTTGATGTTCAGCAGCGGCTTGGGCGTCTTGGCGTTGCTAAAGGAGATCTTGCCGAGCGTGCCCTCGATGACGAGCTGCTTGTTCTTGGGCCGGTTCTTGGCCGCCTCGACGGCGCGCTGGACCTGCTGCTCCATGCGCTGCACGTGGTTGTCGGCGCCGCGGTCGCGGTTCATGTACCGGCGCGAGTGGAAGCGGCTGCCCGTCTGGAAGAGGTAGGTCTGCGCAAAGTTGTTGAGCGGCTGGCTGGGGTGCTGCCGCGTGCTGCCGCGGATCTGGATGAGCACCTGGTAGTAAAAGTCCTCCTTGAGCGCCTCGTCCGTCCCGTGGTCGTTGGGGTTGCCCGTGGCCGACACCAGCTGCTGCAGCTGGATCCGCGTGACAAAGTTCTTGTCCTGCGGCGTCATCAGGCCGTTGTTCTTGGACAGCAAGAAGATCTTGTGGTTGCGCTTGGCCCGCCGCGCCTCCTGCTCCATGTACGCCGCCTTCTCGCCCTCGGACAGGTGCACCACCTGCGACGGGTGCGTGATGATTTGCGGCCCCGAAAACGAGCTGGCCTGGCGCTGGTGCTGGTGGTGGTGCTGGTGCTGGGGAGGCTGGGGGTGCGGAGGCGGGCCGGGGTAGGCCGCCGACGGCGCACCGCCAAAGGGCGCCCCCGGGTCCACGCCGGCGCCCGGATGCCGGTTCGGGTTCTGCAGGATCTGCGTGGGATGGGCCGGAGGCGCGTGCTGCGCATGATGCTGCTG
Organism: Ophiostoma fasciatum; assembly: GCA_019925495.1. Lineage (NCBI taxonomy): Eukaryota > Fungi > Ascomycota > Sordariomycetes > Ophiostomatales > Ophiostomataceae > Ophiostoma > Ophiostoma fasciatum. The sequence continues at coordinate 113,568 of JADHKM010000016.1, forward strand.
CTGCGGATGGGGTGGCGGATGCTGGAACGGCGGGGGCCCTTGTGCCAGCGCCGGTGGCGTTTGCTGGGGCTGCGGGCGCTGGAGGATGGCCACGGGGTGGCCCGGGTGGTGGCCGTGGGCCGGCACAGGCTCGCCCACCAGCTCCTGCGCCGGCATGCCGTAGCCGTAGTCCGCCGGCGGCGGCGCCAGCGGCGGCGGCTGCTGGTACATGGGAGGAGGGGGCGGCTGCGACACGGCGGCTGGCTTCTTGGACTGGGCCCGCATGGCAGCCTCCACCTCCTCGAGGCTCAGAACCTTGCGGCTGCCGGCGCCCGGCTTGGGGGTGGTGGTGGCTTCCGACGAGGAGGCGGCGGCGGCGGCGGCCGGCTTCTTGGGGGCCACGCCCCAGAGCGCGGCGTCGACCTGCATGTCCGGCTCGGGCTCCTTGTACTTCTCGTAGCCAGAGCGAGCCGGCCGCGGCGCCGCAGCCGGAGCAAAGAAGTCGTACTGGTGGCCCGCCGGCGGCGGCGGCTGGTCCGGCCGGTCGCCGCGGGCCGCGGCGGCGGCGGTCGTCCGGGCGGCGGGCTGCAGGCGGTTGAAGCGCGCGTGCTCCTCCTCGATGGCGTCGGCGACCTTGGCCGTCTGACCGAAGAAGTCGAAGTCGGTGCCCACCTTGGCGGAGGAACCATAGGCGCCCGTGTTGCCGCCTCGGCCCGCGCTGCCGCCGAAACCGCCGCCGCCGCCGCCGCCACCACCAAAGGCGCCGCTGCCGCCGGACCCGTCGCCCGCCCCGCCGCCAAAGGTGTCGTCGTTGAAGTCGTCGCCCGTCTCCTCGAGCGCGTCGCCTAGGCCGTCGTAGGTGTCCTCAAACTCGAGGGCATCGTCGACGGCGGCGCCGCTCGAGAGGCCGGCAAAGGGATCGTTGATCTGCGAGAAGCCCGGCGCCGCCGTGTTGTGCCGCGAGGCGTCAAAGCCAAAAAAGGCCATTCTGTCGGTTGCGTGCGCGGTGGTCGGGGGAACCGACATGCGCAGAGGGCGATGGAAAGACCACGAGGGAACGTGGGTGTTTGAGAGTTGTGACGGCACGCACCGGCAAAACGAGGGCCCAACGCACAACAAAGAGGCTGCTGCCGCGAAAAATGGCGGGCTTGGGGCAATTTGCAGGGCGGTGCAGTCATGTGACCTTATCGATCGGGCGCATGACGTGCGCTTGTCAGCCCGACGGCAAACAGCAGCGCATGATGTGACGGGCTGTTTTACTGAGCCATACGGAGTACTCCATACGCTCCATTCTGTCTTCAATAGGCATCCGTACTCCGTACACGAGGCGCTCTGCGTTCACACGTTCTGCCTCTACGGAGTATGCTTGCCGTCCTCGCCGTCCTCGCCGTCCTTCGAGTCACGTGATGCGGTGCCCAGATCGTCGGTTGCAGCGGCCGTGCTGCTGCTCAAAATAGCACGCTATGATCATCCGCCCTGCCGGCGACCGTCCCCTGCATTGGGGTCGTTCGACGTCTGGCGTTCTCGCTGCCGGCTTCCATCGTCTTGCATTGCGAATGCAATTTCAGCGTGCACCCTCCCTTCAACGCGTCGCCCGCGCTGAGCGAGGAAACGCCCTTCCTGCTCTGTCCCTGCATTTTCTTTTTCTCCTTTTCTTCTGCCGCTGTCTGGGCAGACGAGCCTCTGCAAAAACGAAAGCCAAGCCTCTGTCCCCATCTCCGCCTTTCTGCCAGCGCGCTAGCGAATACGAAAAGGAAAGGGATACTTCCCAGGCGGCCGGCCGGCCACTAACAGGCGTGTGGGCTCAGCGGATTAGCCACGTCACGGTAACACTTTTGTACCGCTGTGGCCAGAGCAGTCGCTCCTGCCCAGCCAGGGGTCCACGTACCGCCGCCCAAACAGGCCTAGACAGGTTTAAAGGCACAGGAGGGAGGCCTCGGGTCCTCCATATTTTACAGTGTCTTACGTGCCACAGCCCTCGCGCCCCCCCTTTCGTGCCGCCTACGGCGCTTTTCTGGGGCCATTTTGGCGGTCTTCTCGCTTTGTCGACACGGCCACCCCTTTCTTTCTTTCTCACTGACAAAGGCACGCCGCCTCGCTCCTTCCTCCCCCCCTTTCCTCGTGCAACCACGTTGCATATCTTCGCATCGTTGCTTTTCGTCTCCCGCCTTGGGGCTTCTTCTCTTTTTTCTCTTCTCCTTTTCCCCTTTCTCGTCGCGCGTTTCGTCCCAACTCCGCCCGCCAGCCTGGTTCCGTGGACGCGCCACTCGACCCCTGCTCCAGCTGGTCCTTGGCCGACCCTCCCGCTCATCTGGTCTCGACCCCGTCGTTTCGTTTCTCTTTCTTCATTTTTTTCTCCCTCCTCATCCAACTTCTTCTCGACAGCGACTCTGCGCGTCGTCCTCTCCTTTTCATCGACACATCGCGACATCCGCTCCTCTCCCGTGCAGCTAGAGCGCCGCGTCTGCGTTGCGCTCCGTCTGCCGCAAGCATGGTCGGCAACGCCCGCTACGTGCGGTACATCGTGATCGCCTTCTTTGTACGTGGCTCATCCCCTCGGCCCTTCCCCCCCCCTTTCCGTTCCTGACCGCCGTGCGTTGTGTGCTGACCCGTTTGCCCTCATTTTAGGTCATCGCCGTCGTCTACTTCGTTTCTAATACATCCGATGGCGTCGCGCTGCGGACCCCCGAGATGCTCGGCCTGAAGCCGGCCGCCGGCTCCGGATCCTCGTCCGCGGACAGCAAACCTGAGAGCGGCGGCTCCCCGCCGGCGTCCAATGACCAGAAGACGATCGAGACGGACAGCGGCAGCAGCAGCGGCAGCAGCAGCGGCAGCGACAGCAGCAAGAGCAGCAGCAGCTCCAGCACGGAGGCCGTGCCGCTGGCCATGACCCCGAACGACGTGGGCTTCTACCCGCCCGTCGAGTCGGCGCCGGGCCCACGCATGAACGCCACCTTTGTCACTCTGGCGCGCAACTCGGACGTGTGGGACGTGGCCCGGTCCATCCGCCAGATCGAGGACCGTTTCAACAAGCGCTACCACTACGACTGGGTCTTCCTCAACGACAAGCCGTTTGACGACGACTTTAAGAAGGTCACCTCGTCGCTCATCTCGGGCAAGACCCACTACGGCCTGATCCCCGTCGAGCACTGGTCCTTCCCCGACCACATCGACCAGGAAAAGGCCAAGAAGGTGCGCGAGGAGATGGCCAAGAAGAAGATCATCTACGGCGACTCGGTCAGCTACCGCCACATGTGCCGCTTCGAGTCCGGCTTCTTCTTCCGCCAGGAGCTCATGCTCAACTACGACTACTACTGGCGCGTCGAGCCCAGCGTCGAGTACTTTTGCGACATCCACTACGACCCCTTCCGCTACATGCACGAGAACAACAAGAAGTACTCGTTTGTCCTCAGTCTCTACGAGTACGCCGAGACCATCCCCACCCTCTGGGACAGCGTCAAGAAGTTCATGCGCGAGCACCCGGAGCACGTGGCTGCGGACAACACCATACGCTTCCTGAGCGACGACGGCGGCGAGACCTACAACAAGTGTCACTTTGTATGTGCCTCCTTCTCTTGGTTCTTTCTCTCTTCCCCCGCTAACCGCGCCTAGTGGTCCAACTTTGAGATTGGCAACCTGAACTGGCTCCGCTCCAAGGCCTACATCGACTTCTTCGAGTCGCTCGACCGGGACGGCGGCTTCTTCTACGAGCGGTGGGGCGACGCGCCTGTGCACTCGATTGCGGCGGGCCTGATGCTCAAGAAGGAGGAGATTCACTTCTTCAACGACATCGCCTACTACCACGTGCCCTTCACCCACTGCCCGACGGGCGAAGAGACGCGCCAGCAGCTCCGCTGCCACTGCAACCCCAGGAACAACTTTGACTGGAAGAGCTATTCTTGTATGTGCCCCTGCCTCGATGCTGCCCTCTGTCTGTGGCGTGGCGTTGGACGGTATGCTAACGATCTAGGCACGAGCCGTTTCTACGAGGCCAATGACATGGAGAAGCCGGAGGGCTGGGAGAAGCAGACCTAAACGGATACTGCATTTGGGCATTTAAGACCAGTAACGGGAGACGTGGCGGAGCGTCCAACCCCAGAAAGAGAAACCCCGGGCATCTTTGGGGAGGGGAGGGAGGGGGGCATAGTGGCTCTGTCTCTACATCCGCGTGGTTTTCTGCTTTGCGTTGCCCCCTTGTGGCTTCGTCGTTCGGTTTGAAAGAGCCGCGGAACACGAGGGTACGATGCGAACACGGGGAACGGAAATCTTTGGTTGGGAAACACCAAACTGAGAACGGCAGACGGCGTCTTTGGGATTGATTAGAAAAACGAGTCGTTTTCTTGTTGCGTTTTGTCTTTGGCTTTCATTTCGATCTCTGTCTTTTATATCTTTTTTTATTCTTAACTTGCCCATGGCTATATGAAAAGAGACCATTCGTTTTCGATTCCAATCTCAGCAACGCCGGGTATGCACAGCCTATTGTACAACATGTCCCTCGGCCGGTGGCCCGTCTTTGGGTCGCTTAGCCCACGGACGCCGTCTTTGGCTTCTTTGTGCCGTACTTGCTGCGGCTCGTCATCCGGTTGTTCACGCCGCCCTGAGGGGGTTAGCTTGCGAGGGAACGAGCAGGGGAGAAGGAGAGAGGGAGACGCGAGACGCACCAAGTCCAGCGCGCCGCGGATCAGGTGGTAGCGCACACCGGGGCAGTCCTGGCTGCGGCCGCCACGCACGAGCACGACGCTGTGCTGCTGGATGTTGTGGCCCTCGCCGGGGATGTAGGCCGTGATCATGCGGCCGTTGGACAGCCGCACGCGCGCCGTCTTGCGCTCGCCCGAGTTGGGCTTCTTGGGCCGCGTGATGCCCACCTTGAGGCACACGCCCTTCATCATGGGCGACTTCTTTTCCGACAGCGCCGGCGACACCGCGTGCCGCGCCCGCTGCGGCTTGCGGCACCCCCGCAGCACCTGGTTGAGCGTGGCCGCCGCCGGCGGCGTCGACGAGAAGGCGCGGCGGCCGAGAGATGCTGCGGTCAACGGCATCGGGGCCATTGTCGCCGCGAACGGCAGCCGCGGGGCCGCAGCCGGCCGCAGCAGCCGCAGCAGCGGCGACACGAGGCTCAGCTGCATGATTGGCGTGGGGCCGGAGAGCGAGTGAGGGCCGGGAGGGGTCGGCGCGTCGTCGTTTTCGGCGTGTCGTCGTCGTTGTGTCGCTTGGCCCCCTGTCTCTGGGACACCGCGCGCAAAAATCCGACGTCTCGGTCACGTGGGAGTTGCCAAACACGTGACTCGAGCCGATGCCGCTACGCCGTATGGGGTTCTTGCCGTGCGAGACTGGCGCCGCTTTCGGCTTGGCCACGGCCGCTATGCTTACCCCAGAGCGCGGCCCCGTTGTCACAAGCAATGGATACCCTCGGTACAACTGGGCAAAGGAGGGCTGCGTGTCCGCGTTTCCCGACGGTTGCCGCTCTCGCTGTTGGGCACTTCTGGTATTTTGACCGTGGCTGATTTTTTATTTAATTGCTTTTTTTTTTCTTCGTGTTCCTTCTCTGCTCTGTGAATTGTCTATTTTTACTCTCTGGGCCGTGTCTGTCCTTCCATTCCAACCGCTCCTTCCCGTGTGGTTATATTTCGATCCGCGGCTGTCTTGCTACCCCAAATCCACGCTCTCGGTTCTCTTCCCCTCCCCCCCCCTCCTCCTCTCCTCTCCCCTCACTTTCCGTCTGTCACCTGCCACCCTCTTTGCCCCCCCTGCTCTCTCTTGTTTTTTGGCGAGACCAGACCACTGCAACCATGTCGTCCCTTGTGCGCGCTCTGCGCCCCGTCCTCCGGAGCAGCAGCCGGGCCGCGGCCATGCCGAGACTGGCGGCGGCGGCGCCGCGGCGAGCTCTGCCGGTCCGGACGGTCCTCACCCCGAGGTACGTACGAACCAGCTGTGGCCGGGAGCGAAGCGGGGGGACGCCTGCTAACAACGTCTCTTGTGTGTAGCAGCACGCGCTCCTTCTCGTACACGGCGCGGCGGCGGGACGACGGCGAGGTGGTGCACCTGCCGATCATGTCGCTGAGCGAGATCGAGTCGTCGATGCAGGAGGCGGTGTCGCGGTTTGCCAACGAAGTGGTGCTGCCCAAGGTGCGGGAGATGGACGAGGCGGAGACGATGGAGCCGGAGGTGGTGGAGCGGCTGTTTGAGCAGGGCCTCATGGGCATCGAGATCGCCGAGGAGTTTGGCGGGTCGGGGATGAACTTCACGTCGGCGCTGATTGCCATTGAGGAGCTGGCGCGGGTGGACCCGAGCGTGAGCGTGCTGGTGGACGTGCACAACACGCTGGTCAACACGCTCTTTATCCGGCACGCGAGCCCGGCGCTGCAGAAGCGGATCCTGCCGCGGCTGGCGACGGAGGCGGTGGGCTCGTTCTGCCTGTCGGAGCCGGTGTCCGGGTCGGACGCATTTGCGCTGGCGACGCGGGCGACGGAGACGGCCGACGGCTTCCGCATCAGCGGGTCCAAGATGTGGATCACCAACAGCATGGAGGCCGAGGTGTTCATCGTGTTTGCCAACCTGGACCCGAGCAAGGGCTACCGCGGCATCTCGGCCTTTTTGGTCGAGAAGGGCACGCCGGGCTTCTCCATTGCCAAGAAGGAGAAGAAGCTGGGCATCCGCGCCAGCAGCACGTGCGTCCTCAACTTTGACGACGTCGACATCCCCAAGGAGAACCTCATCGGCGAGCGCGGCCACGGCTACAAGTACGCCATCAGCCTGCTCAACGAGGGCCGCATCGGCATCGCCGCGCAGATGACGGGCCTGGCGCTGGGCGCCTGGGAGAACGCCGCGCGCTACTGCTGGAACGACCGCAAGCAGTTTGGCCAGCTCATCGGCGAGTTCCAGGGCATGCAGCACCAGATGGCGCAGGCCTACGTCGACATCGCCGCCGCCCGCGCCCTCGTCTACAACGCCGCGCGCAAGAAGGAGGCCGGCGAGGACTTTGTCAAGGACGCCGCCATGGCCAAGCTGTACGCGTCCCAGGTGGCCGGCCGCGTCAGCAGCCTCGCCGTCGAGTGGATGGGCGGCATGGGCTTCGTGCGCGAGGGCCTGGCCGAGAAGTTCTTCCGCGACAGCAAGATCGGCGCCATCTACGAGGGCACCAGCAACATCCAGTACGTTTTGCAAGGCGCTGTCTGTCGGTCTGTCTCCAGCGTTCCAGCGTCCCTCTGCTAACCGCACAGGCTGAACACGATCGCCAAGCTCCTCCAGAAGGAGTACACCTCGTAAGAGAGGCTACGACGGGCGGGCCGCTGGACGACGACCTCTGGACCTTTCTGCGCGTCGTCCGTCCGGTGGCAGCCGAGACGCGACACGTCTGCTTTTCCGGGGCGTTTTGTGTTGGGCTAGACTTTTTGGATCCGGTCCGGCGAGAGAGGCATGCGGTTGTGCAGCGAGAGCGAGCCCTATCTACTTGTATGCGAGAAGAACCAGACCCAACAGCATGCTCTCTTCTTCTCCCCGTCAACCAGCCGCCCGTGTGCATGCCAGTGCCCCCAGCCGGTCGAAGCGGCGGCCTGGTGATTGGCCCAGATCCGAGTGTGTCTCACCGCAGAAGCACGGCCGCGTACTCCGTAGGCAACGCCGCGATCCTTTGCTCCGTCGGGTTCGGTGCCGTGACGTCGTTGTCCAGCCTCTCCGCACGTGCCGCACGCCAGCCAGCGGCTCGATTTGCACGCTTGTGCTCTGCCCGCGTATGCTGTCATACTCCGTACTCCCGGACTCGTATACGTGCCAGGTCGGGCCCGCTTGGGCTCGGCCGGCGCTCTGCCGGAGGCCTGCCTGGATTGCCACTGTGGATCAGACCAGCGCAGGCCTTCTTGGCCGCGAAGCCCTTGCGCCAGGATTGGTTCTCCAGCGGTTTGCCGAGGGGACACCTGTGAATAAGCCAAAAAAGAAGGATTCACAAAAAGACAGACGCTGGGACAGGCACTGAAGAAACGGCGCCGAGAGAAAGGAAGGAAAAAAAAACGAGAAACGGACCAAAGACAAACCAACTGATGGGAGGGAAAATGCTCGTCAACCTTTTCCTGTTCTCTGGCTTTCGCTGAGTGTAGTCGTCACGTGCCCTTGGCCGGGGCGGGCCACATTCGTCAACGACTGCCGGATCTCCTGCCCTATCCCCCACCTGCTTTTTCGGGCGACTACGGCCAGAAAGAGCTCCCCAGTGTATCTTACGCTTAAGATATTCGAGGAGCTCGGTCGGTGCATGCGGAAGGACAAGCGGACCGGTCACGGGTCGTGCTGGCGAGCTGAACCCTGTTGTTTACAGACTATAAGGCAGCAACGACTCTACAAGGCACAGAAGCACGCGCAGATGCAGTCCTACAGAATACGGAGCAAATGCCCCCCGTACGGCGGCATTGTCAGGCGTTCCTGGCGACGTGCCTGTAAAAAATAACACCCCCTTCCTAGAGGGTGGCCTGGGTCGCTCCTGCCTGTCATAGGGGGCGGGTGCCTCGCGCCTTCCGGGCACAACAACAGCCACACGAGCCAATTCCACACACAGAAAACAACTCCCACCCCCCCCCCCCACCAAGAAGCGGCCCCTCACTCCTTCCCTCCCGGCTTCCTCCCCCCTCTCTCTCTCCTCCCCGAACAACTAGGACTCTTTGTCGTTCCTGGCAGGCAATAACCCTTCCTTCCTTCCGTCTCCTAATTTCGGTCCCTTTATTTCTGGTCTTTTCTTCTCTGCCAACGACTTCGCATCTGTCTTTCTCTCTCACGAACCCGCCACGAACCTCCACGGCCCCCCTTCCCCCCCCGGACGTCAGCCTCGGGCGCCCAACGCCGCCGCCGCCGCTGCCACCCGCCGCTTGGCCCCTCGCGCCCCGTCGTCCTCGCAGCCAACGCACCTATTGCCTGCCAGAACTCAAGACCGCCCTCTTCTTTCGTCTTGGTCGCCGTTTCGGGCTGAAATGCTTCTTTAGCCTCGTCTCTGTCTCTCTATCTCACTTGATCGGCACCGCACAGCCACGCTTGCTTCATCCGCGCGTCTTTTGCGCGCCGGCTGCTGTTCTCCCAGACTCCTCAGCGGGCTCCCAGACTCCTCGGCGGGTCGCGTCGATGGTTGCCTCGTCCTCTTACATTTTGTGATACACCTCCAGCATTTCTTCGCCTTCCGCTGTCCGATCGAAGCAGTCGACCGGCACGACCGGCACCCGCGATACGAACGCACAACCGACAAACGAGCATCAAGCGCACGCACCAGGTGTGCGCACGCTGGCCGAGTCGGGTTTGCCGCCACGCAGCACACGGAACACGAGATTGGACTGCCGCAGTCTGGACGACCGTTGACGTGCGGCCGATCTGACAGTCTTTCGTGTTTTCGGCGCCCTGTTTCGCCTCTTTTCCACCTTGGTTGGCTGGCATTTTGTCACGCCTAGCTCAACCGTTGCCACCCACCGCCACTGCAGAAAAAAATCCGCCACGAAAGCTCGAGACGACAGCAACAGCAAGGGAAAAAAAATCAACACTCTTTCGTCAGCAGCCTTTTCCGCCATGTTCTGGTAGCCTTGCTGGAACCCACCTCCTTTTCTGACCGGCAACCCGCCTCCCCCACCTGAGCCTCGTCTGTCGCGAGGTCTCTGAGAGGTTGCTGGCCTCCCCTCCTGCTTTTAGCATTGTGTCCTACCAAGCATTTTTTCCTCCGGCGATCGTCTCGACCGCAGACAGACGTCCGCAGTCCCCTACGTCCCGACCCCCCTCCCCGCGCCTGCGACCGCTGTTCCGCCGTTTGCCGCCGCCCGCCGTCTCGGCCGGCCCAGAAACCCAGCAGCCATGGACGAAGACGAGAGGCTCCAGAATGAGCTCTACAAGAAGATTGAGGTCGAGAAGGCCCTGGTCCGGGGGGCCATGCAGATGCGCCGGGAAACCAAAAACGAAGACGTTCTCACGGAGCTCGACGCGACCGTGCGCAATGGCCGCCGCGCCCTCGAAGCTCTCGAGGAGTCCCTGCGCGAGGTCCAGATGCGGCGCCTCGGCCAGGGCGTGGACGCCATGAGCCTGGGTTCCGGCGGCGCCGGTCCGGCCGGCGCCCTCTCTCCCCTCCCCGGCCACATGCGGGGCCGGAGCGCCGACCTGCGCAACAGCCGAGACGGACCCCCGACGCCTCCGCCCAAAGACGCCAACTCCGCCTGGGGCGACAGCTCGACACTCAACTACCCCCAGAATGCATATGGCCACATGGGCGACGGGCTGTCGTCCTCCTACGCACCATCCAGCAGCACGGCCGTGACGAAAGTTCGCCCGAACTTTACGAAGCTAGGTGCGTACACACAGCCTTTGATTTGGCTCTGTCAAGTCCTTTTCTAACGCCCATGCGCAGATCTCGTCAAGTACAATACGCCCTACGCTGGGCCGCGCATCCAGCACATGCTTTCGCTTGTCCAGTTCAAGCTGAACGTCGAGGAGAAGTACATCAAGGGCATCGAGAAAATGGTCCAGCTGTACCACATCGAGGGTGACAAGAAGAGCAAGGCCGATGCTGCTTCGAAGAAGGTGGAGAGCAAGCAGAAGATATCCCTGCTGAAGCAGGCTTTCCGAAGATACGAGGACATGGAGTTCGAGCTGGACCCAGGCGATCTGCCGGATGGTACGTCCTCATCCTTTTCTTGCAACAGCACTGGTACCTTTTGCTAACACCTACAGACGATAGCATTAACATCCCGAGCTCGCGGAAGCCTCTATCTGGCCATCTGTCGATCCGGATCATGGCGGTGAAAAACGTCGAACACGCACCAACCGGCCGGTTCAGCCGGGGTCCAGATACCTTTGTCGCGGTCAAGGTGGAGGACAACGTCGCTGCCCGTACGCGACTGTCGCGTATAGACCGGTGGGACAACGAATTCCACAACATCGAGGTCGACAAGGCCAACGAGATCGAGATCACCGTCTACGACCGGCCGGGCGAGCATGCCATCCCCATTGGCATTCTGTGGGTGCGCATCTCCGACATTGCAGAAGAGCTGCGTCGGAAGCGGATCGAGGCCGAGATCACGTCGTCTGGCTGGGTCTCCGCCGAGAAGGTTTCGCACACCAACAGCCGGGTACCGCCCGCCCAGTTTCCCATGAGCCCCCCGCCGCAGTTCAACCCACCCCCCAATGCGCCTGGCGCGCCGTACCCGCCGCAGCAGCAGCAACAGTCGCAGCAGGGCGGCTCGGCGTACGGGGCTTCCCACCTGCAGCAGCCGCCCCAGCTCAACGTCGAGCCCATCATCGGCTGGTTCAACCTCGAGCCCGCGGGGCAGATCCAGCTGAGCTTCAATTTCGTTCGCCAGGTCAAGGACCGCCGGCCCTTGGACCTGGGCCTGGGCCGGAAAGGCGCCATCCGCCAGAAGAAGGAGGAGGTGCACGAGATGTACGGCCACAAGTTTGTGCAGCGCCAGTTCTACAACATTATGCGCTGTGCTCTCTGCGGCGATTTCCTCAAGGGTGGCGCCGGCATGCAGTGCGAAGACTGCAAGTACACCTGCCACGTCAAGTGCTATCCCAGCGTGGTTACCAAGTGCATCAGCAAGTCCAATGCCGAGACGGACCCGGACGAGGAGAAGATCAACCACCGCATCCCCCATCGCTTCCAGTCCTTTGGAAACTACACGGCCAATTGGTGCTGCCACTGCGGCTATCTGCTGCCCTTTGGCAAAAAGAATTGCCGAAAATGCTCGGGTATGTATTTTTGTGCTACCCAGAACGCAGTATAGAGACTAACATTCACTTAGAATGCGGCCTCACGGCGCATGCTGGCTGTGCGCATCTCGTGCCCGATTTCTGCGGCATGTCCATGGCCGTGGCCAACCAGATTCTGGAAGGCATCCGCGCGCAGAAGCAAAGGCAAAAGGCGTCTGCAACCAACCTGAGCGACCGCACGCTGCGGCCTGGCAAGCCAAATCAGGTGCAGCAAAGCCCGTACGTGCCCGGCGGAGGACAGCCCCTGTACGGCCCGGGTGCCGCGTCGGCAGAAGCAACGGAAGCAGCGAAAGCGATGTACGCAAGCCAGACCTCACCACAACGCCTGCAGCACCCAGGTCGGACGGCGAGCACATCCTCACCGGCAGCCGCTGCCGCCGCTGCCGCCGCTGCGACCATGGCCATGTCCGGCGGTAAGGCGCCTCAGGCGAGCGGTGATTCCTGGCGGTACGATGCGTCGGGCTACGGCGATGCTTCTGGAGGCGCGCCTGTGCAAACGCAGTCGCAGCCGTACGGAAACGCGCCCCAGCAGCGGAAATACAACCCGGCGGACTACGCCAACGTTGCACAATATCCGCCAGCGCAACCGCAACCGACGCAGCTGCACATGCAGCAGGTTTCAGTGACGGTCCAGCAGCAGCAGCCAATCCCGCCACAGCAGAACATCTACCAGCAGCCGCCGCAGATGCAGCCGCCGCAGCCGACACCCCAGCCCGTTGTGCAAGTGAAGACGCAGGTGGTCGACCAAACCGTCTCCCTCTCGCCGGCGACGCCGGTTGGTGGCGGGCAGGGGCTCAAGAAGCCGCTGCCTTCGGCTACAGACCCCGGCACCGGCCAGCGGATCGGGCTGGACCACTTCAACTTTCTTGCGGTTTTGGGCAAGGGCAACTTTGGCAAGGTCATGCTGGCAGAGACCAAGCGCTCGAAGAAGCTCTACGCGATCAAGGTCCTTAAGAAAGAGTTCATCATTGAGAACGACGAGGTGGAGAGCATCCGGTCAGAGAAGCGGGTGTTTCTGGTGGCGAACCGGGAGCGACATCCGTTCCTGACGAACCTGCATGCGTGCTTCCAGACGGAGACGCGGGTGTACTTTGTGATGGAGTACATCAGCGGTGGCGACTTGATGCTGCACATCCAGCGGGGGCAGTTTGGCACGCGGCGGGCGCAGTTCTACGCAAGCGAAGTGTGCCTGGCGCTCAAGTACTTCCACGAAAACGGAGTGATCTACCGCGACCTGAAGCTGGACAACATTCTGTTGACGCTGGATGGTCACATCAAGATTGCCGACTACGGTCTGTGCAAGGAGGACATGTGGTACGGATCCACGACCAGCACGTTCTGCGGCACACCCGAGTTCATGGCGCCAGAGGTATATCTTTTTTGTCTCCATCATCCGTCTTGGGGCTTTGTTTGGATGCTAACTCTGCAGATTCTGCTCGACAAGAAATACGGCCGTGCCGTGGACTGGTGGGCATTTGGTGTGTTGATCTACCAGATGCTGCTGCAGCAGTCGCCGTTCCGGGGCGAGGACGAGGACGAGATCTACGACGCGATTCTCGGGGACGAGCCGCTGTACCCGATCCACATGCCGCGAGACTCGGTGGCGATCCTGCAGAAGCTGCTGACGCGCGATCCGGACCAGCGGCTGGGCAGCGGGCCGACGGACGCGCAGGAGGTGATGTCGCAGCCGTTCTTCCGCAATATCAACTGGGACGACATCTACCACAAGCGGGTGCAGCCGCCGTTCTTGCCGACGATCAAGAGCGAGACGGACACGAGCAACTTCGACTCGGAGTTTACCAGTGTCACGCCCGTTCTCACGCCGGTTCAGTCTGGTATGTTTCTTGCCCTTGGTCTTTTCTTTGTCGGCCTGGCTAACTTGCTCCTCAGTGCTCTCGCAAGCTATGCAGGAAGAGTTCCGTGGCTTTTCCTACACGGCCGATTTTGTGTAGGCCGGAGGGCCGGTGCCAAAAGCAGCCGACAGGCGGCGGCGTATTGCGTTCTAGACATGTTGGCTATTTTGGGAGAGGAAAGCTTTTGGGACGAGTGCTGTACACGGCAGCAAGCCTTTTTTTGAGCAAGGGAATGCTTTTTCTGTGCACTTGGATACGAAAGGCGGCCTCTGTGATATGCGTTTTGATTATTGTTTTGCCAGGATATCAATTGTCCAACAGTCAAGTCCAGCCTGCTCCGAGCAGTCAAAGTGTTTGCCTTGCAGCAATGCATTCTTTTTCTTGGTTACTATGTACACGTGTCTGGGATCTACTATACAGGCGGATTGGACAGACAGCCAACGACCACGACGCTACCGCCACGCCAACACCAGCGCGGCGACCACGGCGGCCCCGGCGGCGGCGCTCTGCAGGGCCAGCAGAGACACGTCGCGCATGTGCAGGTGGACGGGGCGGTCGCTGGCGAGGTCGCGGGCCCAGGCCTTCCAGCGCGCGGGGTCGGCGGCCCAGGCCTGGGCGTCGTGCCAGGACCAGGACGGCGGCAGCAGGAGGAGGGTCGGGGGGCCGGCTGGTGGCGTGGGGGTCGCCGGCGTCGCGTCGGGGGCGGCGGCAGCGCCGGCGTCGGCAGCGGCATCGGCGGCGGCGTCGGCAGCGGCGTCGGCAGCGGCGTCGGCAGCAGGGACGACGGCGGCGATGGTGGAGCGGACGTCGGCCATGGTGGAGCGGACGTCGGTGAGCTCGCGGCGGAGGTCGTCGAGGGCGGAGGACTCGGCCTCGGCGATGCCTTGGAGGAGGCGGCGGCGGCGCCAGGGCTCGGCGAAGAACTGGAGGACGATGAAGAGGACGACGTTGACGGCCATGAGGCCCCAGGTGCCCCAGGTGCTCTGGCGGCGGATGCGGTCGCTCCAGACCTGCTCCTCGTGGTAGCGCTTGAGGATGCCGGCGGTGACGGCGGCGCCGAGGCGGGCCTCGGCGGCCTCGGCCTCCTTGAGGCGGTCGACGGCGCGCTGGGCGCTGGCCTCGAGCTCGTGGTCCTGGCGGTAGAGCGCGGTGAAGCGCTCGAGGTCCGGCGGCGCCCAGCTGTCCTTGCGCGCGAGCAGCGTGGTGACCTCGCGCTGGGTCGAGGCGCGGCGCTCGTTGACGGCCTGGTACGCGCGCCGCGCGACGTGCAGCTCCTCCTGCGCGGCGGCCAGGTCGGCCTCGAGCTGCGCGTTGTGCGCCTTGATCTGCTCAATGGCCGAGTAGCCCGTCAGGTCGTTGAGCCGCTGCGACGCCACCAGGAAGCGGCCCTGCAGCTGGTCCATGAAGCCGCTGAAGCGCGCCGACAGCGCGGAGCGGCGCGACTCGGCGTCCGAGGGGAGGGCGGCGGGCGGGGCCGCCTGGGTGGAGGAGGAGGAGGAGGAGGTGGTGGAAGAGGAGGCGGAGGAGGGCAGGCGATCGGGTGCGCCGGCGGCCGGCTTGTCTGCTGAGCCTGGTTCCTTCGGCGGCTCGGTGGTCGGCTTGTCCGGTGGTTGACCTCGCTGTGGCGACGTCGGCGTGCTGGGCAAAGAGGGTGGTTGTGCGGGCGGGGTGACGGCCGAGTCGGAGGAGGCCGCGCCGGCGACCGGGGGCGGCGGCATGTGGATGACCGACGGCGAGGGTGCGGACGACAACGACGACGACGGCGATGGCGACGGTGCACCCTTGCCAGCCGACGAGTACAGCCGGCGGCCGCCGTCGCAGCAGCCGGGGCAGAGGAGCCGGGTGCGGGCGGCGCCCTCGGGGCGAGGACGGACGGGGCTGCCGGCGGCGCCGCCCGCACCCGCTGTCGACAGCAGACGCGGCGGCCAGTCCCGCACGCGCAGCCGCGCTGGCGGTGGTGTCTGGACGCCCGCCGCCGCCGTCCCGCTCAGCCGCCGGGCTGCCCGCCACGCGGCGGCAGCTGGCCATGGGCCCGCCATGGGAGGGGAGAGACGGGCGAGGAACACGGGACGAAGGAAGAGGAGGGCGCGCTCGGGCTCGCCGGGTTCACCCTTGTGTCCTCTTGGAGCCGTTGTCCGCCACTCGTGCGGGAAAGACGGCCGCGCTCGTTGTTGTGTGCCGCAGCTACGGAGTCCGACTACGTCTCGGCTGAAGCGTCGGGCCAGCCAGCAGCGGGTTTTGCCGCGCCCCACCGCACAGCGCGCATCGGCCGCTCACCGCCTTCCGCATCGTATCTTATGGGGTATTGATACTTGTATCTGAAGGCACGCACAGATCATCACGTGGTCAACAACGTTCATCCTTGCTTTTGCTGCGCATTTTCGTCCATCTGCGTGGCTACGCGAAGCCATGGCCCCGGAGCCATTCGCCCCGCCGTCTATGGACAGACACGCCGCCTCCACCCCATGACCTCGGACGGTCGAACGGTCGAACGATCAAAACGATCGATCGTCTTGGGCCGGGCCAGCAGCAGCATCCGCGCGTCGGTCGTCGGGCTGGCCTCGGCCCTTGGTCGCTCCCGTAGCGGATGTCGGGTCTGGTCCGGTTCGAGAGACCTGTCTCTTGCCCGCGGCCGGATGCCGTAGCCCGCCAGGGCGCGCTGTCGGCCTGGCGGAGCCCGCTCTCGTCCCAGCGACCCATGAAGGCAGCACGCCAGCGGGCTGTCTCCCGGAGGCCGCAGCGAGGGAGACAGGGAGAGAGAGAAAGAGAGAGAGAGAGAGGCAGAAAGAAAAGGTCACTGAACGTTGGCGAGGACGACCTTGTCGCGGGCGGCCTTGCGCTTTTCGTCCTTGGCGCGGCTGTGCTTGCGGCGGTTCTCCTCCTTGCGCTGGATGGAGCGCAGCATCTCGCGGTTGATCTGCTCGGCCTTCTTGACGACCTTGGGCAGGTGGCGGTGGCGCAGGATGCGGCGGACCTCGGGCATGTGCTGGTAGCGGGCCTTGAGGGCGGCGTCGTACTCGAGCTTCTGGCGCTCGGCGGCGGCCTTGACGCCCTGGCGCGACGCGGCCTGCGCGCGCCAGAGGCGCACGTTGCCCTCGTCGGAGCCGGAGAGCACGTAGCTGCCGTCGGGCGTGAAGGCGACGGCGTGCACGCGCGCCATGCGCTTGGTGTGGTAGACGTCGCGGCTGCTGCCCGCCTGCACGTCAAAGATGCGGATGGTGCGGTCCCACGACCCGCTGACCAGCTCCGTGCCCGTCGGGTTGAAGTCGAGCGACAGCACCGCGCCCGTGTGGCCCTTTTGGATGTTGCGCGCGCGGCGCATCTGGCGGACGTCGAACTGCCGGTCAGCGAGGAGGCCTCAGAAAGAGAGCGAGTGGGGGGGGGGGGGGGGGGCAGAGGGGGCCTACGTGGTAAATGTTGTAGTCCTCGCTGCCGACGGCAAAGTTCATGGCCTCCTGCGGGTTCCAGGCGAGGTCGTTGCAGGCAAAGTTGAGGACGGTCTTGTGGATGGGCGAGGACGTGCGCAGGTCGTAGAAGACGAGGCTGCGGTCGCTGCCGCACGAGCCCAGCAGGCTGGTCTCGACCTGGTTGAGCCGCACCGCCGTGATCGTGTCCACCGAGTGCGGCCACGCCAGCGTCTCCGCCAGCGTCGGCACCGGCTTGCCCAGGTCGTACACAAACACCCGCGACGACCCGGCCACCACCGCCGTCGGCGCCGTGCGGTGGCTCGCAATCGACGTGAACGCGCAGTCGCCCAGCCCCGACGTCACCGCGCCCGTGGCCGCGTCCATGACCGAGATGTTGCGGTCCGTGCCGCACTGACTGTCAGTACGGGCAGAAAAGAAAGCAAGCAGAGACAACGCACCGAAACGAGATAGCGGCCGGCCTGGGCCTTGACCCACGAAATGCCCTTGACGAGGCCCTGCGCGGTTAGCAATATGCCCGGCGTGATCATCACTCTCACCCCCCCACCCCCCCCCACCCACCTCGTGCACCTTGGCCTGCTGCGTCTCCTCCCGCGTCGGCAGGTCCCAGATCTTGACGATGCCGTCCGCGCTCGCCGACGCCAGCCGGTCCGTCGTCTCCAGGTCCTTGGCCAGGCAGTACACGCCGTCCTGGTGGCCCGTCCCCAGCTGCGCCACAAACGGCGCCGCAAACATGCGCTCCATCTTGGCCGCCTGCAGCGCCCGCGTGTACTCCCGCGCCCGCTCAAACGGGTGCAGCGCCGGGTCGTGGTTCCGCTGCTGGTGCGCCGCCGTCGCCGTCGGCCGGCTCAACACTTTGACTTTCTGGGGGGGGGGTTAGCCAACTCTCGTGGCACACGCAATGTTCACGAGCAGATCAGGGGGGGGTAGCATACCATCTTGCTATGTGCATCGACGAGCGTCGATGGGTGGGAGAGAAGCGAGGAGGCAGAAACGAGAAAAGGTTCGCCGACGGCAGAAAACGAGGCCGGAGAGAAACTTTATTGTGGGGACGCTACGGTCACGTGGGTGTGTTGGTCGCCGTCGCAGCCTCGCGGTCAATTGGACTGGTCACGTGATTATCACTGCGCAGGTATGAGATACAACAGCCAGACTGATTTTTGTCTAAGCATATGTTTGTTCTCGCTGTTCTTCTCATCTCTCCACGTCTCTCTTAGCACGTGTTGATTGTTGAGTTGGCATGTTGAGCCGGCAACTCACAGCCCGCTCCTGGGGCGTCAAAAGGAAGCACGGCGGCGTCGGTGGTTTAAAGGTGGCAATTGACTCTTTCCGAGAAGCGAAATCATCCGTGGCTTGTGGATTGTGGCCTTTGTGGTATCTGTGGCGTCCGTGATATCCGTAGTATCCAGGATATCCGTGAGATCTGTGATATCCGTGGTATTCGTGGCATCCGTGATGTTCATGGCGTTCATGGCCTTTGTGACATTCATGCGCTTCTCGGCACGTGCAGCAGGATTGACTTGCTTGAAAATCATGTCATCCCAGATAGGGGGGAGTGCCGGGCGTCGGACAGGGAGAAGTGCCGGGCGTCGGATGGGGGGGAGTGCCGGGCGTCGGATGGGGGGGAGTGCCGGGCGTCGGATGGGGGGGAGTGCCGGGCGTCGGATGGGGGGGAGTGCCGGGCGTCGGATGGGGGGGAGTGCCGGGCGTCGTTTAGGGCGGAATCCCGGGCGTATTATAGAAGGGATTCGGGGAGAGGGGAGTCCCGGGCTTATTATGGTCGTCGGGTCGAAGGCCTTTGGCATAGCGCGGAGCCCCGGGCTTTTTATGGTCTCCTGGTCGATGCGTCGTCTCTTGCCACGGCCATCGTCACGGTCGTTGTCGCCTCTTGGCCGCTCCAGCAGTCGAAGAACCGGGCAGTCGTCCCTGGTGCACGGAAACCAAAGGCCTCTCTGAACATCCTTGGTTTCTCCGCTCGCCCCGGTGTTGGGGAAGCTGTTCTTGCCGTATTTGCACCTGTCCAGCCCCATTAGCCTTTCCATCCCAGGTCCACGCGGCCGGCGGCGGAACAAACACACATTTTGGATGCCCGGCCAAAGGATGTCAGTTGTGGACTCTGGGGGTCCAAGCAGAAGCAGAGACGCGGCGTGCAGATGCCTTGGGGGTGGGTGAGGTGGGTGAGGTGGGTGATGGACAGAAGGAAGCTCGGCAGGCGTGCTGGAGGACCTCGTTCTTATATGTGCGCCGGGAGACGCTCTGCTCCCCGTTTACCATACAGCTTGCCCTGCCCGCCCCTCACCGCCGCGCACCCTGCAAAAAGCCCTGTCCGGTCGACACGGGTGCCGTGACGGAGCGGTCAGACAGCTCGGGCTGCCCGAAATGAGTCAGGCATGCATTTCTCTTTGTCGGGAGCGTGTTTCCATATGCCGCTGGCGCTTTGTCGTCTGTCAGATATCACATTGTCGTTTGGAGAAGCCACCTGATCCAATCGGGTGCCTGCAGCTAGCTGGCTTCTGTCCATCGTCGTCCCATCGTCCAAGAAGAAGAAACAGAGCAGGGGAAAGAGATGAACGACAGGCCGTGGTCGATAGATGATGCGGCAAGCGGCTGGGCGGTTTTGGCCGGTCTGTTTCTTGCTGTCTTTGGCTCACTGTGTTTTCCTTTTTTTTTTTTTTTTTTCTCGGCCGTCAAAGAGATCATCCCGTAAACAAAACCGTTTCCCTAACATTTTTGTGGGAGAGCTGGCCAGGGTTTTGATGTCTGCCTCTTATACAAGTACTAATGTAAGACCAAACCCTCAATTCAAGTCGCCTCAAGCAATATAAACCGCCAACAGAGGCCTGAATTTTTCACAATTTTCTTGCTGATGTCTCTTCATTCTCAGTTAGTTGGTCTCATTCCGTTTAAGCTGTATCTTAAGCATACTTGTACCGAGTAGAGGCCAGGTCGTCCGCAGCTGTGGGGCTACCGTCAGCTTACCTCACCGCCTTTCCAGAGGGTATTCTGCCGCCATCCGCTGAAGAGCTTCGAAAAGGGGCCCAGCTCGCGACCGCTGCCGACCGCACCACGCCTGCATCTCTTCCGGGCCACTCTGACCGTGCGTGCGCAAACGACCCATTCACCCATCCGACGCATCCGCATCCACGACGACACCAGACACCATGGCGACGGAGCCGACGCTGGGCAAGGTGATGGTGATTGGCGGGTGCGGCTTTCTGGGCCACCACGTGGTGAACCTGGTGGTGCGCGACTACGTGCCCAAGAAGACGGCGACGGGGGTGGCGGTGGTGGACCTGCGGTGCGACCGCAACCGGCAGCCGGCGTCGGCGGGCGTGGCGTACTACGAGGCGGACATTACGGACGCGGCGCGGCTGACGGCCGTGTTTGCGGAGGCGAAGCCGGACGTGGTGATCCACACGGCGAGCCCGGCGGCGCAGTCGTCGACGCGGGTGGCGGACGCGCTCTTCTACAAGGTCAATGTGGAGGGCACGCGCGCGGTGCTGGCGGCCTGCCAGGCGGCGGGCGTGCGCTGCCTCGTGTACACGAGCTCGGCCAGCATCGTGTCCGACAACAAGAGCGACCTGATCAACGCCGACGAGCGCTGGCCCGTCATCCGGGGGAAGGACCAGACGGAGTACTACTCGGAGACCAAGGTGCGTTTTGTATGGCCGCTGGTTGGCTGCTCTTCCTCTGCTAACCCCCCAGGCCGCGGCCGAGGAGCTGGTGCTGGCGGCCAACGACCGGGCGTCGGCGACGGGCCTGCTGACGTGCGCGATCCGGCCGTCGGGCATCAACGGCGAGGGCGACACCATGGCCATGTACCACATGATCGAGGTGTACCGGCAGCGGCGGCACACGGTGCAGATCGGCGACAACAACAACCTGTTTGACTTTACCTACGTGGAGAACGTGGCGCACGCGCACCTGCTGGCGGCGCGGGCGCTGCGGGCGACGGCGGCGGCGGCGACGGCGCCGCTGGACCACGAGCGCGTCGACGGCGAGGCCTTTTTCATCACCAACGACAGCCCCATCTACTTTTGGGACTTTACGCGCACCGTCTGGAAGTACGCCGGCAGCCAGGACGGCCTCGACCGCGTGCGCGTGCTGCCGCGCGCCGTCGGCCTGCTGCTGGGCCTCGCCAGCGAGCTCGTCTTTGGCCTGCTGGGCAAGCCGCCCACCTTTAACCGCCAGCGCATCGTCTACACCTGCATGACCCGCTACTACAACATCAGCAAGGCCAAGCGCCTGCTGGGCTACCGGCCCATCGTCTCGCTCGAGGAGGGCATCCGGCGCGGCGTCGCCTGGTTCCAGGCCCAGGAGCAGGCCAAGGCCCAGGGGGAAAAGGCCTGAGGCTCGGGAAGGGGAGGCAGTCCGTCCGCGAGACGAACATGCGAGACCTAAAACGAGGCAAATGGGGGGCAAAATGGGGGGCAAAATGGGAGGCAGCGCAGCCCAGACGGGAGATGGCGCGAAAGGCAGAGTCGCCGCATCCAGACGACTCTGCATCCAGAGGGTCGATGGCAGTCTCACCACCGTTGACGACTGTCCCATCAGCGTCGACGGCCGTCTTCTGCTTTCTATCTAGATACCTGAAGAGTTGGACGGAGTAATACAGAACGAGGCACAGACAAGGCTGGCCAATAGCAGAGCGTGCGAAAATTGTAGACCCACTTTGCCTCCCGACAAAGCGACAACAACGGCGCCGTCTCTGGCCCCGCCACTCCCGCGCCCGACACACGATGCCGCGACCATGAGCCTGCGCGCGATCCTGAGCGGCTCCCGCGTGAAGAAGCGGCCGGCGACGGCGGCTGCGGGTGCGAGCAGAAAAAAGAAGGCGGCGCCGGCGACGACGACGGCGGCGGCGGCGTCGCCGTGGCCGACAAGCCTCCGGCAGACGAAGCCGGGGCGGCGGCCCGGCAAGCAGAAGGAGGGGGGAGAGGGGGGGGAAGACGAAGATGAGGAAGAGGATGAGGAGGAGGACGACGACGACGATGACGACGAGCTGGACTACCTCGAGAAGCTGGACGACAGCGGCCTGGTGGCGTCGCTGGCCGACGACCTGACGCTGCGCGACGTCGTCCAGGCGCTGCGGTACGCGCGCGACAGCATGTTTGAGCCGCTGCCGCAGCAGTACCGGCAGACGGGAGACCACGGCACCGACGACAGTGGCGGCGGCGGCGGCGGCTACGTCGGCGACAGCGCGCGCGTGGCGGCGCTGCTGGACATGCGCCGGCGCATGCCGCCGCTGGCGACGACGGCGCACGTGGCGGCGCTGCTGCCGAACGCGACGGCGACGGAGCGCGAGACGGTCGCCCTGGTGCGCGCGGGCGTGCTGCGCAAGGTCGTGCAGCCGCAGTGGCAGCGGGGGTTTGGCGGGGGAGGGGGGCGGCGTGGAGGAGGTGGTGGTGGGGGCGGCGGCAGCAGCAGCAGCAGGAGCAGCGACACGGCTGCGGCGGACCGCCGCCGCGCGCTGGCCCTGGGCGGGCAGGCGCTCGGCGAGGTGCTCGTGGAGACGGCGGCGCTGCAGCGGCTGGTGCGCGAGGGCCCGTCGGCGGGCGGTCTCGGCGCGGCCACGCGCACGGCGTTTTGCGCGTGGCTGGGGGGGGACAGCGGCGACGCCGGTGACGCCGGCGGCATCGCCCGGTTTGTGATCAACGGCCGGCCGGCGCCGGCGCTGACGGCGCCCATGGTGGACGAGCTGGTGCGCGCCGGCTTCCTCGTGGGCCCCGGCGCGACGGCCAGCCACCTGGGCAGTGTCAGCGTGACGGGGGGCCACCGCAGCAGCGCGCTGTCGTCGGCGAATGGGAGGGGCGGGGGCGGGGGCGGCGGCAGCGACACGGGCGACGTGTTTGCGCGCCCCGAGGACCGCACGACGCTGCTGAGCCTGGAGACGGTGGCGCGGGCGGCGTCGGGCTCGTACGAGGCCGTCGGCGGCGTCGGCGCCGTGTACACGGCGGGCGGCGGGGGGGCGCGGGGAGCAGGCAGTGGTAGGGGCGGCGGCGGCAGAGGAGGAGGAGACAGCGCCGGAGCAGCCACAGAAGACCTCCTCCTGGCGGTCCCCGGGCACGGCACGTTTGTCAAGCTGGTGTCCGGGGCGCTGGCGCACCTGGTGGGCCTGCTGGCGCGCACGCCGTACCGCGAGGCGCTGGAGACGACGCTGCGGGAGCGGTGGGACGCGGGGGGCAGCAGCACCGCGGCGGGGGGCGGGCGGCGGCGGCCGCGCATGCGCGGCTACGGCGGCCTCGTCTCCGGGCCCGCCGCCGCCCGGCGCGTGCCGCACAGCCGCACCAAGAAGTGGAAGGCGTTCTACGGGCTGCGCTTCGACTGGGTGCTGGCCGAGGCCGTCGGGGCCGGGCTGGTCGAGCTGTTTGACACGGGCAGCGTCGGCCGGGGGGTGCGGCTGCTGTCGTGAGGGAGGGTAGATAGAGTACGGAGTACTCCTATTTGTAAAATACGATACACACTCCACTGGAGATCGCCGACATAGGACGGTAAACACCCGCGCGATCGAGTGGCAGAGGCTCCGGATCCGGGGATCCCGGCGCGCAGGCCGGCGTTTGATCGGCCCTTTACATAAACAGTATGTGCCGCTGGGCACGAAGAAGCCGCCGCACGGGGCGGAAGAAGAGGGCATGTAAGCATACGGAGTACGGAGTACGGGTACGGGCGGCTCCAGCTGTGAGAAGGGGCCGCGGGCGAGGAGAGGGGGCTGAGACAGCGGCAGCCAAGTTGAGACACGACAGGGACGGCAGGTGGCAGGGCGGCCCGTCCTCGACGTCTGCGGGAGACAAGAGACTCTTGAGCCACTGATAGAGGCTGCTTGGTGCCTCCAAGTGCTCTAGACCAACCTCAAGAAGAAAGCAGAGATCATCGCCAGACAGACGACACGCGCGTGGTCGACGATCCGCCAGCTGGGCGGCCAGCAGCGATCGTTTTGCCATTCCGGTGATGCATGTGAGAGAAAGAAGCAGGACAGGGCGGCAGACAAGGTGATAGATACCTGTACGGAGTAAGCATATCCTGGTCGTCCTCAAACACGGCGTCCTCGTCCAGCCAGCCCAGGACCCATGGCTGGCCAGGCCAGGCCAGGCCAGGCCGCCGCCACCAGCCACCACCCATGGTCGGCGCCGCTTGTCAAACCCGCAGGACAGGCGCCCGCCCCGTCTCCCCCGCGCCCCGACGCCCGGGAACCGTCTCTTGCGCCGGATTGGCTGGCCAGCCGTCTGCTCGCGTGCGGGCGAGACGGCTGGTGCGCCCTGAGCACCGAGGTGAAACCGGACAGGAGCGAGGCGAGCGAGGCGAGCGAGGCGGGCGAGGCGAGGCGAGGAGACGATGCTGGTCGTACAACCACAACCATAGCTTAAGCATACAACGCGTCGTACGCATCTGTCCAGCCAACCGTGCCACGACGCAGGCCCGCCGACGCGTCCTGCTGGAATCGCACGGCCTCGAGGAAATGCCGAGCGTGCCATGCGAGCTATAAAAGAGCCAAGCAGCGGAAGCAAATGGAAAAAGATGCGCTTATCGCGCTCGTACCACTCACAGACGGTGGAGCTGTCTGTGTTGTACGAGTACAACTTTATACAAGCTTGAATTTTAAGGAGCTCGAGTATAAGCATAGAGTTTGTAAACAGACGGCAGCCTTCGAGTGTTTCGCAAGTCGTCCTCGTCCGCAAACACAGATACTCACTCCGTACAACTAGTTGTACTCCGAGGAGCACAACGACTGCACAACTACAATACAACGAATACTCCTCTACAAGCACTCCGTACTCCGTACAGGACGATACTTGCCCCCATCTGGACAAGCTCCGACACGGTCCGTCCGCAGTGGAGGGTGGATGCAACGGTGGCCGACCCAAGACCGTCCGAGGCGGTACGAAGGAACGCGAAAAACAAGAGGAAAAGAAAAAACGCGACAGAGGCGGAAATTGCATGCTGGCGGAGCACCTTGAGCAACTTGGAGCGACTTGGCTGTTCCTCGGCGCACCCCCGTCGCCGGCTCTCGTTCGCCGTGCGTCTGCTGGCGGTGCCCCTGTAATTTGAGTACTCTAGAAGAGCTTGTACTTGTAGTTGTACAATACAAGTATACAAGTACTCCGTAGCTTATAAGATACAGGTACAAGTACTCTCCTCCGTACAAACTCCTCCGCAAACACGTCGTACGCCGTCCCGAGTCCAAAGCGTCACATCGCTCGCACGGCTTCCTGCAGACGTTTGCGCAGGTACCGTCTCGTGCCACAGAGATGGGCTCTGGACTTGTGCTCTACCGTCGACCCGTTGACCCGTCGACAAGCCGTCGACCAGTCCCTTTCTGGCGTGCCTCGCCCAGAACGGACAAATATAGAGGCACTTGCTGAGCTGTGACTTTTTTCAGTGGGGGTCGCTGCGCTAGCGAGCAGCCTGCAGCAGGGAAAAGCCACTGGCTGCCACTGCCCCTTTTCTCCCCTGTCGTCCCTGTCGTCCCCGTCGCCCCTGTTGCCCCTGTCTGTCGCCCCTGTCGCCTGTCGCCCCTCCCCCAAGATGCAGCACTGCCGGCCAGAGCCCTTGTCCGTGCAAATGAGCAGACGGCCAGCCCTCTATGCTTAGCGCAGAGGTGGAGTGGGGCCCCAGCGATCGGCCAAATTGGATGTGACGAGAAGAGGAAGAGCGAGAGAGCTGCCGGGAGCCGCTGGAAAGGCACGCACTGTGCGGTCGACGCAGGCGCAGCCTCTGGACGCTCTGAAGACAGCCCGACAACAGTCTGTCTTCTGTCCGTCTGTCCATACTGACAAATACGGAGCACTTCGCGCGGAGAGCGAGTGTGCTCTGTGCTTCACGACCCGTCTAGCGCGCCGTCCCCCGGCCGCGCTATCGCGGGCACTGCCTCCCGCCCAAGGCCCCCGGCCAGCCACCGTGTCCGTGCGAACTAGCACGGTGCGCTGCGCTGCCGGCGACGGGCAGCCAACCGACAGGAACGGGAGGGCAGGAAGGAGCAACGGAGAAAGCACCAGGAACGACGCCAAAGGGGAAGTCGCCAACCCAAGCGTCCTTTCCCTTGTCTGGTCCGCAAAGCCGTTCCTGCCCCGTAAGCATAGCTTCTCGCGACTTTCGCTCCCGCTCTTCTCGCTTCGCTGTCTTCTCGTCGATTCGTCTTTTCGTCTGCTTCACTCTTCCATCCACCGCCATCGTGCGCCTCCTTGGACCGCCGTAAGATTGCGCCTCCCAAAAAACCTTACGCGGAATACCACCCATCCGCCTACGGCTGGCTGGCCGGACCCCCTTCCCCCCCCCCTCCCCCCCCCCCTTGCCCTCTCTTCGTCCCCGAGCGTCACCTTCGGTCACCTTCGCCTCGACCACTCGACCACTCGACCACCGACCACTCGACCGCTCGACCGACTCGGCCATCGTCGACAACAAACGCGTCCCCTCGGCAGACCCCTGGTTCCTTCGTCTCGCTTGGCGGTCGCTTTGCTTGGCCTTCTTTCTTCTTTCCGCCGTTCAGCCTGCTTCAGCCTTTCTTCGTCTCGTTTCCTTTTTTCTTTTCTTTTTTCGCCTTCCTCCCCCTTTGCTTTCTTTTTTCCCCTCCACTTTGCTTCTCTGCGTGTCTCAAGGCTGGCCGTAAGTCGTCTCCCGGCCGCCTCTCGGCGCGCCTGTCTCGCCCTTCGCTGTCGGCCTGCCAATCGAGTCGCCCGCTCGCTGAAACAGGCCCAGCGCCAACCCGCCCGCCCCCCCCCGTCTAACATTCTGCGCAGGTCTCTCGCCCGCGCGCTGCTTGCTTTGCCCATCGGACGACGACTGCCTGCGGCCGTTCATTCCCAGCACGCCTCAGCCACCGCTGCGTTTGCGCGCGCGCGCCAGCCCGCCCAGGAACGAGTCAGCGCCCCGACGACTGGACGACTCGGCGACTGGACCACCAGCACGACTCGCCCAGGGCCTTTCGCATCTTTCCCCGGCGGCAGGTCCTTTTGCCCTTGTCCCCGTCACCAACGCCCTAGAAAAGACCAACCCGCGGCTGCTGCTCCGACAAGAGCTTGTCGGCCTCCTTGCGTCCCTTGTTCGCCACTCCCGCTCGCCAGCGTCGCGGCAAACGCGCCCGTCGGCTTGCCATCCGACCTTTGCTTCGCTCTCGTATATCGAGATATATATGTGCGCAGCGAAACCTTAACCCGCGCTCGGTATGTCCTCCGTCCTTCCGGCCGCCTGACGCACCCCCTCTTCACCCCCCTGGCCCGTTTGAAGCGCCTTTCCTTTCTTTTTCGTCCACTGCCCCACGGAAGCTTTTCTTCTTGCTCGCCGTTTCGCTCGAAATTGCTGCTCGCTCCCCCTATCATGCGCCCGCCCAGCCGGATCAGCGTCCTCAAGTCCCTCGCACTGACCTCTTCCCCCCCCTCTTTCTCTTCACAGACAATCACGTTGACGAAGTCTGTCCGCTGGCCTACCGCATAAGAACCGACCGTTTCAAGAAAGGATTCTGGGCCCGGGAGCAAACGCCGAGGTCTGCTCTGCCAATCGTTTTGGAAATCCGGTCCCTTCTTTTGGCCGGACGTCTCCACGGACGCCCTTCAACCTTTCGATCCGAAATCAAGCAAGAGACGAAAAACACAGGACGACAGGACGACGTTTTCGAAACTCGTTGTCACCTGCTTCGACATCGTTTGCCTGCCTTCGCAGCTGGTCCGTCACGAACTGCTCAGATTCATGGAGAACGCCGTCTGGTAGAGCGCATACAAAGGGATTCGGCCTGGTTCGCAAGTTCACGTCCGGACCAGCTTGGCCCGAGCAGACACTGCGCCTTGCCGCTTTCCTCGTGCTGTTTACGGCTCGTTCTTTCTTCTCCCAATCACACACCTCGTCGCCTGTCAGCACATCTGGCCCACCATGGCGACTGCTCTTCCGCGCTCCACCACGCGGCCGTCTGTCGGCCCGCCATCGAGCGCCCTCCCGGCTCTTCCTGTCGGAAAGACAAGGAAGAGCACCGGCGGCATCCCCACCCCGGCCCACGACAAGCCGTCTCCCAGCACCCCGCGCAGCGGCCTGCGCACACCGTCTGTGTCGGGCCTGCCCAGCACCTCGCCGGCCCCTGCGCTCGGTGGCCTGCTCCAGCCGCGCGCCGTCTCCGGCATCAACGGCGCCGGCAAGACGCTGCGCAAGACCGTCAGCATCAACTCGTTTCCTCAGCCACCCCGGTCCGACAGCAGCCGGATAACGAGCCTGCCGCCCAGCCCGCTCTCCAACGGCGCGCCCAACTCCTCCCGAAAGCTCAAGACACCCACCACCCCCAACTACGCCCTGGGCGGCTCGACGCCGAGCCTGCTGAACGGCACCGGCGAGGGCAAGTCCGTCGCCCGGCCGGGCCAGCGCAGCTCCGACGGCCTGATCAGCGTCGCGTCGCCGACCCAGAGCCGCAGCTCCTCCGCCCAAGACTCGTATTCCACGTCGGCCACGCAGTATGACGACATTGGCGACCTCGGTGTCAAGTCCGGGCTGGGCGGCCCCTCGGCGTCCGAGGCGGGCGCCTCCTCCAGCAAGCGCCTCTCCAAGGCCGACGGCAAGGGCAACGTCATTGTCAGCGTGCGTGTCCGGCCCGACGCCGCCGGCCAGGACCACAAGACCGACGGCGAGTGGATGGTCGACGGCCGCAAGTCCCTGGTCTCGTACCGCGGTAAGGAGGGCGGTGACTACTACTACGACAACGTCTTCTCGACCCACGACAACAACTCCAAGGTGTACGACCACATTGCCAAGCGGCTGGTGCGCCGCGTCATGGAGGGCTATCACGGCACGGTCTTTGCCTACGGTATGACCGGCACGGGCAAGACCTTTTCCATGCAGGGCACGGCTTCGTCGCCCGGCGTCATCCCGCTGGCGATTACCGACATCTTCTCGTACATCCGGGAGACGCCCTCGCGCGAGTTTTTGCTGCGCGTCAGCTACCTCGAGATCTACAATGAGCGCATCCACGACCTGCTGAGCATGCCGACGGGCAGCGGCGTGGGCGGCAACCTGCAGCAGGAGGAGATCAAGCTGCGCGAGGACAGCAAGCGCGGCGTGTATGCGAGCCCGCTCAAGGAGGAGATCGTGCAGAGCCCGACGCAGCTGCTGCGGGTGATTGCGCGCGGCGACCAGGCGCGGCGCACGGCCAGCACGCAGTTCAACGCGCGGAGTTCGCGCAGCCACGCGGTGGTGCAGATCGTGGTGGAGAGCCGCGAGCGCATCCCCGGCAACGCAGCCGGCAACGACAACAAGCGCGGCGGCCTGCCGCCGGGCGGCGTGCGGGTGTCTACGCTGAGCCTGATTGACCTGGCGGGGTCGGAAAAGGCAGCCGAGACCAAGGAGCGGCGCACGGAGGGCTCGCATATCAACAAGAGCTTGCTGACGCTGGGGACCGTGATCGCCAAGCTGTCGGAGCACAAGGACAAGGACGCCAAGGCGGCCGATAAGGACGGCAAGCACTTGCCGTACCGCGACAGCAAGCTGACGCGGCTGCTGCAGGGGGCGCTGTCGGGCAACTCGCTGGTGAGCATCCTGTGCACGATCCAGATCGGGGCGGCGGGCAGCGTGGCGACGGCCAACAGCCACACGACGGAGACGATCAACACGCTCAAGTTTGCGTCGCGCGCCAAGAACAACATTGTCAGCCACGCGAAGCGGGCGGAGGAGGCGCTGGGCGCAGGCGGCGACGGCGGGGCGCGCGTGCTCCTGGAGCGGTACCGGATGGAGATCCTGGAGCTGCGGTCGATGCTCGAGCAGCAGGCGAAGGGCAACGCACAGAAGACGGAAGAGGAGGAGCGGGCGCGCGACGTGGAGGAGGAGCGGGCACGCGAGCGGGAGGCGGAGCACCGGCACGAGGAGCAGATGCTGGAGATGCAGCTGGCGCGGACCGCGCTCAA
Organism: Ophiostoma fasciatum; assembly: GCA_019925495.1. Taxonomy (NCBI): domain Eukaryota; kingdom Fungi; phylum Ascomycota; class Sordariomycetes; order Ophiostomatales; family Ophiostomataceae; genus Ophiostoma; species Ophiostoma fasciatum. Next base: position 143,421 of record JADHKM010000016.1, read on the forward strand.
GGAGCGCATCGACCATCTCAACCGGCTGATTCTGAGCTCCAAGTCGATCGGCGTCAACAGCGGCGGCTCGTACAGCTCGCTGGGCATGCACCCACGGTCGTCGGTGGCGTCGGTGCGGTCGGTGGCCACGACCAACGGCGGCTACGGCGGCGGCGGCGGCGGCAGCAGCGGCTCGACCAGCGGCAGCCGGTCGGTGCTGGAGCGGACAGCCTCGACGGCGTCTTCGTCGTCGACGGTGGGGCGGCAGACCAGCAACGGGCAGCGGCATTCTGGGAGCGGCCCGGTTGTGGAGGGCTCGCCGGGCGCGGCAGCGGCAGCGGCAGCGACGTCATCGGCGGTGGTGGACGACGACGACAGCGTGGGGGAGTTTGGGGACGGGATGGCGTCGCTGGCGGCGCAGAACCAAGCGCTGCAAGCGGACCTGGCGGACAAGAACCGGTACATTGCGACGCTGGAGAAGCGGCTGCTGCAGGCGCGGCGGGCGAGCTCGTCACGGACGTCGGTGGGTCTGGGGTCGGCCAAGGGCATCCTGGTCGGGGAGGACCACAGCGTGTCGGCGGTGATCCGGGAGAAGGACGCGGAGATTGCGGAGCTGCGGGCGCGGCTGGACGACAAGGACCGGATGCTGACGGCGCTGCGGTCGGCGGCGCGGTCGCGGGACAACGCGGACCGGGTGGATTCGCGGATGGACTCGCGGCTGGACGCGCGGCTAGACTCGCGGCTGGACTTCCGGTCGTCGCAGCTGCTCGACCCGCCGAGCAACCCGCCGGCAGTGGCGCTGCCGCCGACGCCGGCGGGGGCGGGGTCGTCGTCGGCGAACGGGGTCGGGGTGGGCCTGAAGTCGCCGCCGATTCCGATGCTGGGGGGCGGCGGCGGCAAGCGGCAGAGCAGCGGCGGGGCGGCGGCGTCGGGAGGGGGCTTCCTGCGGACGCGGAAGAAGAGCGTGGACGAGATGAGCCGGATGCTGGACGAGATGATCCAGGACCGCGTGGAGAGCGGGCACCTGGTGCGCGGCACGCGGGGCAGCGTGCGGGTGGCGCCGGCGGCGTCGGAGGCGCGGGAGGCGCGGAAGGCGGAGCTGGCGGCGGCGGAGGCGGCGGCGGCGGCGGCGGCGTCGACGCTGCCGCCGCTGCGCAAGAGCCCGCCGCTGGCCAACGAGTCGGCGACGATGGCGCTGGAGGTATGAGCGCGGCGCGGCGCGGCGGGGCGCTCGCTCGCTCGCTCGCGCGACACGATGAGCTATGACCTTGTGCTTGTGGCCGGCCGATGTGCTTCTGCTTTTGGGCGCGTTTCGCCCGAGTTCTTCACGGAACCGCTCTGCTCTTTGTCTTATACCCGACGTCTTGTATTATCTAGCCGTTTGTTTTCTGCGGATGTGTTTTTTCTGTTTCTGTTTCTGTCTTGTCTGGCCTCTCGGAAGCATGTCGACGCGGTAATGTTGGGCTGGGCAGGAATGAGCGATGTGTGATGGCATGTTTCAGCGCTCGGTGGTGTATTGATATGGCGAGAATACGGAGTACAACTACTGCAGGACGGCTTAGAAGCATAGGGAGTATTCCTAGAATGAGAAGAGGACTGGCTCGGCTCCTGTGACGTCGTGCCTGCCTCGGACCGGGCTTGTGCCACCGCGACTGCCGAAGAGCATGGAGTAATAGTTGTACAAACAAGTAGGACAGCGCCGGCGGCCGTCTGCGGTTCGGGAAGGTGCGCCAGACGAGGCGAGACGGTGTGTGTGCGGTGTGCGGCGGGAGGCAGGCGCAGCAGAGAGGGTCGTCTGTCACCTTCCTGGAACGTGTGGCCTAGCCGGGAGGAGAAACGATCGCCCCGGACCCCAGCGGCCAGCCGATCCCCTGCATTCCTCTGCCCTGGCGGGGCGGGGCGGGGCGAGCGCGGGCTTAATGCGTTTCAGAATGTCCCGAAGGCGCCGAACCCCTGCAAACTTGGCAGAATGGTTGTATGAGTGAGTTACGGAGTAGTTGTAGCAAGCAGCACGATACAAATGCTCTGTACTATCGTTCACCCTCCGTCGTATCGTCGTGACCACGTCGATGCCCACGTCAGCAGCGGGACGTCTTGTCTGGCGATGCCCACGTCAGCGAGAGACGTCTTGTCTGGCCGGAGACGCACACGCCGCCGCCGTGAAATGAGCCACGTCGCCATGCCCGTACGTAGCCCAAGTCGAAACCGTGCATGAGCCGGCGCGGGCCAGCTGGAACGGGGGAAAACCTGGTTTGGCCCTGGACGGCGGAGTGCCGCGAGCCGCCGCGAGCAGCGCCGCAGGTCTCAGCTGGCCAGAGAAGGGAGAAATGGAAAAAGAGGAGCAGGGCAGACCAGTAAAAGGCACAGGGCAAACAGGGCAAACAGGGCAAACAGGGCAAACAGGGCAAATAGAGGGCAGGTGGGCAAAGAGGGCAGGTGGGCAGAGGGCAGGTGGGCAGAGGGCAGGTGGGCAAAGTGGGCAGGGCAAACGAAACGAGGGTAGAGGAGAAACGAGAGCAAACGAACGGACCGTTTACCGTTGTTGATCGACCAGGGTTCAGACTTTCAGACTTTCAGACTTGCAAGAGACCCTGTCCTGTCCCCGACACATGTGACGTCGTGACGCCCGACTCGTCTGCCCATCCCAACTTGCCGCGGGCAGCGGAGGATCCGCTCGCGTGTCAGCTTTTTTTCTTTTCTTTTCTTTTCCTTTCTTGGCTGCTGGCTCACATCTCTCGCATTGCGATGCGCACGCAGCCTGTCGTCCGGTGAGCACTGACGACATCCGCCTGGGGACGCGCCGTCTCCGTCGCTCGCCTGGTCTGCTCACCTGCGTCTTCTGCTCGCCTGCTTCTTCTTTGATTTGTCTCCTCGTCCTCTTCACATCCTCCTTATGGCCGCGGCACGGCCTTTTGACAGCCGTCTCGTCTCTGATCGTCTCTTCTGACCATGCCGCCGCCGCTCGACCTCAGCCGGGCCAAGATGATCGTGGCGCCGCCGCGCATCAACCTGCGCCGGGCCGCCTCCTACCACGCCCACGACGCGGCCAAGGCGCCGCTGTCGTCGTCGTCGTCCCGCTTCGGCTTCAACTACCTGGTTTTTGCCTCGCCCCCGCCCTCCCCGGGCCTGCCCCAGCTGCTGGCCCCGCGGGAGCGCGGCCGAGGAGCAGCCAGCGGCGGCGACGGCATCAGCGGCAGCGGCAGCGGCCTCCGCGGGCACGGCTGGTGGCGGCGGCAGCGGCGACGGCGCCTCCGCCGCCTCCTCCGCGCCCTCGTCTGCCTCGCCGGCCTCGCCCTGCTCGCTTACGCGGCCGCCCGCGTCTGGCGCGGCTGGGCGTCGTCGTCGTCGTCCAGCGCCGGGCCGCCGCCGCAAGACAGAAGCAGCTTCTACATGTGGCCGGCGGCGGCTACAGATGGGGGAGCGGACGGCGAGGAGGCCACAGACGAGTCCACCGCCCCCGCCTACAAAATGGTCAGCCAGAGCCGCCTGCCCAGGCACCCGACGCCCGTCATTGTCGGCAGCGGCGGCCGCGGCCGCGGCCGCCCGCGCTGGACCGTGTCCATCCCGTCCAACGCGCGGTTCCCGCTGCCCGCCGACGACTACGCCGCCCTGTGCGCCCAGTGCGACGCCGTCGCCCAGGCCATGTACGCCATGCGCTCCCGCGGGCATACGCTGCTGGGCCCGCTGGGGTGGCTGGGATGGCTGGGCGGGCTGGCGGGCGGGCTGGCGGGCGGGCGGGGGGACGAGCGGGCCTCGGCCGCCGCCGCTGCCGACCGCAGCAGCTTCGTCGACGTGCACGAGGCCGAGGTGGCCGGCTTCCTGCCCGGCAGCGTGTCCATTGGCACGCTGCTGAGCCAGGCGGAGGAGGGCGGCGGGGACGGTTCGGAGGCGGGCGCCTCCTCCTCGTCCTCGTCCTCCTCCAGCCCCGTCTGCGACCGCAGCCTGACGTTTGTGCTGGCGTCGGACGACGCCGGCCTGGGGCGCACGCTGATGCTGCTGTGGATGGCGTACGCGCAGGCGCAGAGCGAGGGCCGCGCGTTCTTTGTCGACGACACGCGCTGGGCCTACGGCCGCTACGCGCACATCTTTGCGGCGCCGCCGCCGCCGGCGCCCGACTGCCGGCCGCCCCTGCGCCACGAGATGCTGCCGTGCCCGCGCCACGCGCGCCACCTGGTCGTCACCCCGGCCACGACGGGGTACTATCTGGGGGAGGCGACGGTCCGCGCGCAGAAGAAGCGGCTGCTGCTGCTGCTGCCGTCCCCTCTGGTGGCCGGACACGAGGACGGCACGGCCGCCGAGGCCGCCGAGCGGGCCCGCCTGTTTGGCCTGGCGCGCCGCGGGTACGAGGCGCTGTTCCGGCTCAACGACGAGGACGCGGCGCACGTCGCCCGCCGCGTGCAGCAGCTGCGGGCCATGGCGAAGACGAGGGCGAAGGACGCCGCCGACGACGTCGATGGCGATGGCGATGGCGGCCACGGCCGTCCCCGCACGCTGGTCGGCGTGCACGTGCGGCGCGGCGACCGGCGGCCGGTCGAGTTCCAGTACCGCGACTCGTACGTGCCGCTGAACCTGTACGCCGACCGGGCGGCGGCGGTCGAGGACCCGCGGAGGGCCAGGAAGAAGAAGAGGAAGGGACAGGAAGAAGCTGCTGATAGACCGCTCGTCGTGCTGGCGTCCGACGACCCCATGGTCTACGAGGCGGACGAGTTTGCCGGCGCGGCGCGCGCCCAGGAGCACATCCGCCTGGCCAGCAAGGCGGTGGCGGAGCAGCACGGGGCGGGGCGGGTGGCCGAGAGGGAGCAGCAAGGAGGAGGGGGAGGAGGAGGAGGGCATCCCAAAAAGGCCACGACGTTCCACAAGTTTGTCGAGGAGACGTTTGGCTGGGAGGGCGGCTTCTTTGCCGCCATGTTCTGGAACCTGGGGCGGCCGCACTCGGCGGCGGCGGCGGCTGGGCCTGGGTCTGGGTCTGCCGCCTCCGAGCCGCCGCCGCCGCCGCCGCCGCCGCCGCCGCCCACCGCCGACACCCTGCGCATCCGCAGCCTCGTGGGCCGCGCGTACATGATGGACCTGGCGGTGCTGGCCGAGGCCAGCGACGCCGTGGTGTGCGGCGTCAGCGCCACGGGCTGCCGGCTGCTGGCCGTCATGCTGGGCCCGGACGCCGTCGCCGGCGGGCGCTGGATCAACGTCGACGGCGACTACGGCTGGTGGGCGGACGTGTGAGGGCGGTCTGACGGACGTTTGACGGTCGTTGGGCGTCTGTGGCCCTCGTCTGTCTCTGTCTCTTTCTGTTTCTTTCTGTCTCGTCTGGTCTGCGCGTTGTCTTCCGCCCGTCCTCTTCTTTCTTTTGTCAGCATTGCATCGCAGGTCGCATGGTTGGTTCGGTGTTCTGGGAGCACCGGCGGTATTCCTCGTTTGTTTTAATGAGATAGAGATCATAATTTATTTACAAGTACTGACTCACGTGCTCGTCAGGCCAACCAGACGCGCCGCAACTTCCCTTTACGACCAAATCGCGTGGTGTGCGCCGATTTCACAAGCCAAACGGGCGATGGGCGGTCCCCACTCCCCCGTCGCTGCAGGGTCCCCTCGCCAAGAAACCCAATGCGAATACGACGCGCGCCCTGATTGGCGGGCTGCCCAGCCCCAACATTTTGGCGCAGCCACAAAGGGGCCGCAATTTAGGAGCGCCGCAGACGCATCGCGACCTCTTCTTTTCTAAGCATACTCGTCGTCACAACTCTCGACGTCGACCTCGACTTCGACCTCGGCCTCGACCTCGTCCTTTCTCTCTACGGAGCAGTTGACTCTTTTCTTTCTTTATCGACACCCGCGGTTTCTCTGCCTGCCCGCCGCGTCGTCGTCTCGCGTCTGCGTTTCGAGCCCCTTTTCGCCTTCGCTTTCCAGCTCTTGAACGCCATGGCCGTCTTCCAGGACTTGCTGGCTACGGCCGGCCCCCTGGGCCAGCAGTACGCGCGGCTGGGCACGGCGTCGCAGGTCGGCGTGGGCCTGCTGGCGGCGCTGGTGCTGCTGGTCGTGGGCAACGTGCTCAAGCAGGCGCTGTTCAAGAACCCGCACGAGCCGCCCGTCGTCTTCCACTGGTTCCCCCTCATCGGCAGCACCATCACGTACGGCATGGACCCGCCGCGCTTCTTCAAGGAGAACCGGAAAAAGGTGGGTGGTGGTGTGGTTCCTGCGTGTGGCGTCTCCCTTCTGACTTGCAGTACGGCGACGTCTTCACGTTTGTCCTGCTCGGCCGCAAGACGACGGTGTGCGTGGGCCCCGCCGGCAACGACTTCATCCTCAACGGCAAGATCCGCGACGTCAACGCCGAGGAGATCTACACGGTCCTCACCACGCCCGTCTTCGGCAAGGACGTCGTCTACGACTGTCCCAACGCGAAGCTGATGGAGCAGAAGAAGGTGCGTTTTCTGTGTGTCTGGCTTGTTTTCCCCGACCTCGCTGACCGCGGACCCCAGTTCATGAAAGTCGCCCTCACCACCGAGGCGTTCAAGCAGTACGTGCCCATCATCTCGGACGAGGTGCGCAGCTACTTCAAGCGCTCGCCCGACTTCAAGGGCGCGTCGGGCACCGTCAACATGCCGCCCAAGATCGCCGAGATCACCATCTTCACCGCCTCGCACGCGCTGCAGGGCAAGGAGATCCGCGACCAGTTCGACGAGTCGCTGGCCCGCCTCTACCACGACCTCGACATGGGCTTCAGCCCCATCAACTTCACCCTGCACTGGGCCCCGCTGCCGTGGAACAACCGCCGCGACCACGCCCAGCGCACCGTCGCCAAGATCTACATGGACACCATCCGCCGCCGCCGCGCCAGCGGCGAGACCAGCGCCCAGGACATGATGTTCCACCTCATGAACTCCACCTACAAGAACGGCACCCCCGTCCCCGACCACGAGATCGCCCACATGATGATCGCCCTGCTCATGGCCGGCCAGCACTCGTCCTCCTCCACCGCCTCGTGGATCGCCCTGCGCCTCGCCTCCCGCCCGGACATTATGGAGGACCTCTACCAGGAGCAGCTGCGCGCCCTCGGCCCCGACCTGCCCCCGCTGCAGTTCGAGGACCTGGCCAAGCTGCCCCTGCACGCCGCCATCGTCAAGGAGACGCTGCGCCTGCACGCCCCCATCCACTCCATCATGCGCGCCGTCAAGCAGCCCATGCCCGTGCCCGGCACCAAGTACGTCGTGCCCACCAGCCACGTGCTCATGTCCGCCCCGGGCGTCTCCGCCACCGACCCGGCCTACTTCCCCAACCCGGACGAGTGGGACCCCCACCGCTGGGAGAAGGACTCGCCCAACGCCCCGACCCTGGGCCGCGCCGGTGCCGCCGACGACGACGACGAGCAGATCGACTACGGCTACGGCCTCGTCAGCAAGGGCGCCGGCTCCCCCTACCTGCCCTTTGGCGCCGGCCGCCACCGCTGCATCGGCGAGCAGTTTGCCAACGTCCAGCTCCAGACCATCATCGCCGAGATGGTCCGCCTCTTCAAGTTCCGCAACGTCGACGGCAGCCGCAGCGTCCGCGGCACCGACTACGCCTCGCTCTTCTCCCGGCCCCTCGAGCCCGCCGTCATCCACTGGGAGCGCCGCGAGCAGGCCTAGCCGGGCCCGGCTGGGCCCAGCTGGGCAGGAAGCTTGGGCCGGAGGTGTAGTTGCCTTCTTTTATCCTTCTGCATATAGACTTGACCGACTTTGTAATTATGGAATTTTTAAAAGATATCTTACATCATCGCGTAGAGCAGGACAGGACCGCTCCTGCCGCATCTGTGGCCGCCTCGGACGGACGAGGGAGCCGCGACCGCCTGCGCGTCGAGCCTTCCGGATCGGGGCCATCGCCGTCGTCGTCGTCGTCGCTCGTGTGTTGTTGTGGTCTGCGCGCCTGCCCGCTCTGCGTTTGTTGTGTTTGGCCAATCAGCACTAAAAAGCGGGTAAAAGCTGCTCTCTCTCCTCCCCTTTTTCCTCGTCTCTTCCCTCGTCTCGTTTTGCTCGTGTTTCTTTTTTTTTTTTCCTTCTTCTTCCCGCCGCTACCCCTTGCAAGCCCCCTGGCCGACGCCCCCCGCGCCCGTGTCGTCTGGGTGCGCATGAAACAGCGGACCGCCCGAGGGAGTCGACCGACCGACCGACCGGCATTTATACGAGTCTTGGCGAGGACCAGGCCAAAGAAACGTACAACTACACCACAACTCACCACAACTCACCACCACCACCACCACCACCACCACCATGTCCAATGATCGACTGGGCCCGCTGCTCCGCCTGCGCGGCCTGCGCCTGGCCGACCTTCCGCAGCCGCACGCCGACGTCGACGAGCTGCGGCCGCTGATGCTCGCGCTGCTGCAGGAGGCCCACGACCTGCTCAGCGGCGTCGACGCCTACTATGCCGCGCGCGGCGGCGGCGGCGGCGGGGCCGGCGCAGGTGACGCCGGCGCCGGAGCTGCCGGAGCTGGTGCCGCTGGTGCCGCTGGTGCCGCCGCCGGCCGCCTCTGGAAATCCAAGGGGCGCAAGCGCTACACCGGCAAGAAGACCACGGGCGGGCCCGTCACCATCGAGGTCAGCCTGCTCGAGCGCGTCGTGCCGGCCGCGACGCTACACGACGTGTTTGTGGCCCACGCGGCGGACCCGGCGTCGCCGTCGGCGGACGCCGCCGCGGCGGCGCCGGTGCCGGTGCCGGTGCCGGCCGCAGGCGCGGGCGCAGGCGCCAGCGCTGGACCCGCCGCGGCGCCGAGCGCGCCGCCGGCCGCGGCCGAGGGAGCCGCCGGCCGTGTGAGCGCCCAGAGGGCCACCGGCGACAGCGGGCTTGGCAGTAGCGTCGATGGAGCCGACCGCGGCGAGCATCCGCAGCCTCCGCAGCTTCCGCAGGCACCTCCGCAGGCACCTCCGCCGGCACTCCTGCAGCTGCCGGCACGCCAGAAACGGGGCCGGCGCGGGAGCCGCGTCACGCCGGAGACGTGGTTCTGCCGGCGCTCGCTGCACGCCAACAGCGCGACGCCCGGCTCTGCGTCGTGGGCCGAGTTTCACACGTACATGAAGGAACAGCACGTGAAGACGGAGGAGGCCATGACGCCGGCCGTGGTGGCCACGCAGCAGACGATCGTGTGGCGCAACGCCTGGAACCTGCCCCAGAGCGAGCTGTCCAACGTCGACGAGGGCCGCGGGCCCTGGACCGACTTCACGCTCGCCGCCGTGGAGATGCAGCACAAGGTGGCGCCCGCCCTCCTGCAGGACCGCGTGTTCCCCGTGCTGCAGATGACCTGCCGCAGCGTCCACGGCGTGCCCAGGCCCGAGTTCCTGATCATCAGCGTCACCCTCCGCGACTGGGAGACCGTCCAGCTGCCCAACGTCGCCCACGTCCTGCCGAAGCTGTCGTCCCGCTCCAAAGTCGTGCTCGGTGCCTATGTGAGCGTCGAGCGCTTCCGCACGGTGTCGGAGACGGCGGCCACCGGCGGCGGCAGCGGCATCACCAGCCGCCGCAACAACAGCAGCGGCGGCACCAGCAGCGGCAACGCCAGCAGCGGCGGCGGCCAGATCGAGGAAGCCGCGCTGGTCGAATGGGTCATGGCCACGGCCTCGGACGCGCGCGGTTCCCTGCCGCCCATGATCCAGACCCCGGCCATCCCCGGCAAGATCGCCCAGGACGTGCCGCTCTTCCTCAAGTGGCTGGCCGGGGAGCGGCAGCGCGTTGCCGAGGAGCCGGCTGTCCAGGGATCGCGCCGGGAGTCTGTCCAGGATCCCGGGGAGGGCGCTGCCCAGCCAAATGGGCAGTCAGTCAGTCACTGAGGGCTGAAAGGAGCAGCAGTTGACGCGGGGACGAGACATGAATACCCTGTTTTTTATTTTCGCCGTTTTTTTTCTATTCTGTTTTTCTATCGAGGCCTGTATTGTTAGCCGTGGTTTCGTTATGCTTTCGCCTTCACACAGTCCCATCATCTTCTTGTCTGGCAGGCGTTCTCTATTCTATGTTTTATCCAAAGACACCCCGACTCAGCACCGCTACATGGAAAACGGGTTATCAATTTTTTTTTGTCTGGTTTGTCTTTGCTAAACAAAAAAAGACTCTTCTCCCTGCCCATCTCTGGGCCTATAAACAGACGGTTTTGTACAGCACGCCAACCGAGGGCGTCGTCGTCCGCTCGGTGCCTGGGCTTAGTACACACGCTTGAAGGGCGGGACGGGCTTGCACTCGTTCTCGTCGAGGGTGGTGCTGATGACCTTGCGGTAGGTCAGGTCGACGGGGCCGTGGGGCTTCTTCTGGAAGGTGAGCGTGTGCTTCATCCAGTTGACGTCGTCGCGGTCGGGGTAGTCCTCGCGGGCGTGGGCGCCGCGCGACTCCTTGCGGTTGGCGGCGGCCGTGGCGGTTTGGACGCTGCAGGCATTAGCTTGGCTCAGAACAGGTCGGGGGGGAAGAAAGACGTACGCGCAGGTGAGCAGATTCCGCAGCTCGAGGGTCTCGACGAGGTCCGAGTTCCAGATCATGCTGCGGTCCTTGATGCCGACCTGGGAGAAGGTCTGGTCGACCTTGGTGATGTTGCGGACGCCGTCGTCGAGCGACTCCTGGGTGCGGAAGACGCTGACGTCCGTCTGCATGGTCTTCTGCATGGCCAGGCGGATCTCGGCCGTGCTCTTGGGCCCGTCGGCGGTGCGCACCTTGTCGAGGTACTCGATGGTGTCGGCGCCGGCGTCGGCGCGCAGCGGCCGCAGCTTGGCGCCCGGCGTCGACGTGTCGCGGATCTGGTGCGACACGGCGCGGCCAAAGACGACCAGGTCCAGCAGCGAGTTGGCGCCCAGGCGGTTGGCGCCGTGCACCGACACGCACGCGGCCTCGCCGCAGGCGTACAGGCCCGGCACCACCTTGTCCTGGCCCTGCGCGTCCACGGTGAGCACCTCGCCCGTGTACTTGGTCGGGATGCCGCCCATGTTGTAGTGCACCGTCGGCAGCACCGGGATGGGCTGCTTGCGCACGTCCACGCCGGCAAAGATGCTGGCCGTCTCCGAGATGCCCGGCAGGCGCTCCGCCAGCACCTCGGCGGGCAGGTGGCTCAGCTGCAGGTAGATGTGGTCCTTGTCCGGGCCGACGCCGCGGCCCTCGCGGATCTCGAGCGTCATCGAGCGCGACACCACGTCGCGCGACGCCAGGTCCTTGGCCGTGGGCGCGTAGCGCTCCATGAAGCGCTCGCCCTCGCTGTTGAGCAGGTAGCCGCCCTCGCCGCGCGCGCCCTCGGTGATGAGGCAGCCGGCGCCGTAGATGCCCGTGGGGTGGAACTGCACAAACTCGAGGTCCTGGTTGGGCAGGCCCGCGCGCGCCACCATGGCCATGCCGTCGCCCGTGCACGTGTGCGCCGACGTGCAGCTAAAGTAGGCGCGGCCGTAGCCGCCCGTGGCCAGCACCGTGTGGTTGGCCAGGAAGCGGTGCAGCGTGCCGTCCTCCTGGTTGTAGGCCAGCACGCCGCGGCACTCGCCGTCCTCCATGATCAGGTCGATGGCAAAGTACTCGATGAAGTAGTTGGTGTTGTGCCGCAGCGACTGCCCGTACAGCGTGTGCAGCAGCGCGTGGCCCGTCCGGTCCGCCGCCGCGCAGCACCGGTACGCCTGGCCGCCCTTGCCGTACTCGCGGGACTGGCCGCCGAACGCGCGTTGGTAGCTGTCTGTCAGCGTCTTCTTGTCTCTGGGACTGTGTCGGCCGACGGCTGGCCGCGACGCCGCCTGCACCTACATCTTGCCATCGTCCGTGCGCGAAAACGGGCAGCCGTAGTTCTCGAGCTCGACAATGGAGGCCGGCGCCTCGCGCGTCATGTAGTGGATGGCGTCCTGGTCGCCGAGCCAGTCGGAGCCCTTGACCGTGTCGTACATGTGCCAGCGCCAGTCGTCCTTGTGCATGTTGCCGAGCGCCGCGTTGATGCCGCCCTGCGCCGCCACCGTGTGGCTCCGCGTCGGGAACAGCTTGGATATGCACGCCGTGTTGAACCCGGCCTCGGCCAGACCGAACGCCGCGCGCAGCCCGGAGCCGCCGGCACCCACCACGAGCGCGTCGTACTCGTGGTCCTCGTCGGTTAGAAGCCAGGGCCACCACCGCAAGGACGAGGGGAGGAGGAGGAGGACGACGACGACGACTTACAATGACCGCGTACTTGGTGCTCACAAACGACGACGCCTCCTTGGCCCGCAGCGGGCCGTTGGCAATGACGCGGGCTGCCCTGGGTTAGCCGTGTCCGGGATCGCGCACGAGACGAGACGTCTGCCACTTACCAGCCGGCCGCGTCGAGGAAAAGTGCCGTGCCGATTGGAACTGTTGTCGCCGGTCAGCTTTCCGTTCGCTTCCGCCACGCCCAGCCGGTCCGCCGCGGCCGCCGCCGCCCGCTCCGGGTTCCGGGACGCCCAACGCACCGCTGGCCGGCTCAGCGACGCCAGCCGCTTCCAAGCCCCGGTAGACGCCATCTCGCCAGTCTGCAGCCTCGGTGCTCAGAAGAGAGGGCGCGCGTGGCTCGTGAGACGAGTGTCTTTTTTTTTCGGTTTTTGCTCGTTTCGCGGGGCTGTCGTCAGCGACCGAGAGACGGAAGTGTCGGGAAAGACGAAAATAGAGAAAGCAGCCACGCAGTTGAGTTTGCGTAGGAGGGGAGAGGTTACGGCGTGGATCGACGAAGCAAAAAGCGCAAGGAAAAAAGGGCCAATGGCTGGTGGAATGGGCCGGGCGACACTCCGACGTAGAAAATAAAACGATACCGCACAATTCCGAGCCGCTTGCCTCGCGCCTGCCTTCCCCCGGCGAGCGTGCGGAGCAACCTGCGCTGCGCTCCCAGCCCAGAAAAAGAAAGCTAGCCCCCGGTTGGCTCCTTCCCTTCTGGCCCTCTTGGGCGGAGGCCGGCCGGCCAATCTCGCGCCTGCCATTTCTCATTACTCCACCCTATCCGGCCGCGGGCGCGGGCGTGGGCGCAGGCGGACGCTCTTTTTTGCAGGTGCGCGCGCGCCACGGAAGGAGAGGGAGGGCAGGGCCCCACTTTGACCTTCCGCTGCGGTGGGTGTGCTGCCCATTGTCGGCCTCCTGCTTAGCCGAGCGCCTGCCGAGGGACGTTGGTCCGTGCGCTCCGGCGTTGTGTAGGAGGAACTTCATGCGGCCGCTACGCCGGCAGGCGCAACCGACGATGCGAAGGTGTGTACGGAGTATACATATATCTCGGCCGCACCTTCCCCGGACTTGGTCGCGGAGATGCCCTTCAGATGAAATTGCTCTTTCCTTCTTGACGGAGGACGGGTCGCACCAAGTATGCGTGTACGAGGGACAGCACAGCTGCCCGGCTCGTGTTGCTTACAAGCATATGCAATGTCGGCGCTCCTAAAAAGCATGTGACTGCCACAAGGCTTGGCCTCACAGGCCGTTTCCAAACAAGACAAGGTAAGATATAGAGTATTCAAATCATGTATTCAAAGTCTGATATGTACGGAGGACCACGCCTTTGCTGTTTCCAATGCTGTTTTCACAGTCTAAGCTGTCGCCGAGCTCGCTCACTACTCTGCCAGCACCGCCCGCAGCATCGCCAAAAAGTTGTCCTTGAGCTTGTAAATCTCGTGGACTTCGGGCTTCTGCGGCTCGCCTGCGCTGCGCCGCAGCCGGTCCTGCCGCTTGGCGCGCCGCCGCCGCTCTGCCTCGATCGGGTCCAGGTCGTCCTCCGCCTCCTGCGCCGCCTCGTCGTCCGACTCGTCCAGGTCGTCGTACGCCATGTCCTGCAGGTCCATGTCGTTGAGCCCAAAGTCGCTGGCGCTGAAGCCAACAGGCACGCCGTCGTCGCCGATGGTGACGCCGCCGCTGCCGCCGCCGCCGTTGCCGCCGCCCTCCGCCGCCATCTTCTGCCGCGTCTTGTCCTGGTGCCACTTCTTGCGCGCTTCCTGCCACGCAATCAGGCTGTTGATCTCGGCCACCGCCTTCTCCTTGTCCACGAGGCCCATGCTGACGCCGCCCTCGAAGAGCGCGTTGATGTTGAGCGTGCCGTTCTTGGGCCCCTTGCGCAAAAACTCGAGGATGCCCTCGATCCAGCCCATCAGCTGCGTAAACAGTCCGTTGTCGTGCGTGTGCACCTCGTGCACAAACTTGTAAAAGTTGTGCTGGTGCCGCTGGCACAGGTCGATAAAGGCCTGCACCGTCTGGTTGGGGTCGGCCGACACGTCCTGCTCGCGGCACCGCTCCACCACCTGCATCATGTCGTCGACAAACGCGGCAAAGTCCGTCACGCTGCTGTACACGTTGGCCGACTTGTACACGCGCACGAGCGGCTCGTAGAAGATGGTGAAGAGGTCGCGCAGCAGCGACAGCGTCACCGGCTCCTCGATCAGGTGCAGCATCATGACCTTATCACGCTGCCGCGTATACAGCTTCATCAGCTGCTTCAGATAGGAGAAGAGCTGCGCCCCCTGCTTGAGCTCGGCGTCCACGTTCTCCACGGCCGAGTTGAACGCCACGTAGGCATTGTACAGCCGCCCGATCTGCTCCGGCGTCAGCGGCGGCTCCAGCTGCTCCGACCGCAGCACGCCCACCACGAGGTCGACGTCGTCCGCCGCCGCCTCCTCGCGGATCGACACCTTGACCGCCTCGTCGGCTTCCGAGTACGCCTTGAGCTTGCCCACAAACACGGTGTCGTCGATCTTAGCGGCCAGCGCGTCAATGGACCGCTGGAAATTGCGGATTCCGTCGTTGAGCGTCAGCGAGAAGATGCGTTGCATGAGCGACCGCGTGCCGAACGGCTGCGCCAGAAAGATGTCCAGCACGGCCGACATGACCGCCGCCGGGTTCGCCACGCGGATCACGTTCTTGATGATTGTGTAGGGAATCAGCGAGTGGATGCGCTTGGCCTGCGCAAACAGCTCGGGCGAGTTGTCCTCGGCCAGGAACAGGTGATAGATGGTCGCCGCCACCTCGATGCGCAGCCACTCGGCAAACTTTTGGTACTGGATGCTCAGGTCCTCGATCGTGTTCTTCTCGCGGATCTCGCGGAACAGCGTCGTCAGCCCGTTGCGCTCCACGATCTCCTGGCGGAACTCCTCCATGTACACGTCCAGCTCGGCCGCGCGCCGCCGCGCGATTTCGTAGAACTGCTTCTGCTCCTCGACGCGCCGCTCGTCCACGGCCTTGCGCCGAGCAATGTCGTCGAAGTCTTCGCTCCGGGGCGTGATCGGATCGCGCGTGAAAAAGTCCTGGATCGCCTTGGTCCGCGCGATCTGCGGGTTTTGCAGGAGCGTCCGCAGAAAAGCTCGAAGCGATATACGCTGGTTTTCGCGCCAGAGAACGAGGCCTGGCGATGACGGCACGTCCCGGCATGCAGGGCCGAGCGCGCTGGTTGGCGGTGCCGCGCTGTCGGTGGAGGCACGTGGTGACGCCCGTCCGGAGGCAGCCGAGCCGTTCCTGCGGTGTTCTTGAACGTCAGATATGGACAACAGGACAGCAGGACAGCAGGACAACAAAGCCACCGTTACACGTACCTCGGACAGAGAGGTTCTTGAGCGCGTCGCCCATGCCGCTGTAGCCGTTGCCGACGGGGCTAGTCATCTGGGTCGAGGCCGACGAGATAGACGAGGCGTCGGAGTCGTTGCCGCCCACAAAGCCGCCAATGATGTTGGACGCGGTCGAGCTTGTCTTGTTCTTGCGCGGCAGCGGCGGGAGGACGCGGCCAGGGAGCTCAATGCGCAGAGCCTTGTGCAGCCGGGCAAAGTCGCCATACCGACGGCCGACAAAGTGCTCCGGCTCGCCCTTTTTCTTGACGCGCACGATGAATTCCTAGACAGTCAGAGGACGAAATTCAACTTGAGCAACGCTTCCCCCCTCATTTAGGACGTACAGCGTGCTTGTGGTAGCGGATGTTGCGCTTGACGCGGGTGATGCGCACGCCGGCCACGTTGACGTCCCAGCCGTTGACAAAGTTACCCTCAGGCAGGGTGCCGAGGACGCCGGTGTCGATGGCGTCACGGTCGACGATCTCAAGCTCGGCAAAGCGGATGCGCTCCTCGAAGCCGGACGAGGTGCGGATGCCCGAGACCATCATGAGCTCGACGAGCTTCTGGGCCTTGGTGGCCAGCTTGCGCCGTTTTGTCTCCTCGAGGCGGTCCTCGGACGACGAGATGTTTTTGCTGGCAAACGACTCCAGGAACTGAGTTGCACGTTAGCAAGCTGGAACAGAGAGAACGACCCCCCTCCAGACGCACCACTTGCAGCTTGTCCTGCCAAAACTCCTTCTCCCGGGCCTTGTCGAGGAAGGGAAACTCCCGGACGTGGTGGACAAAGATGTAGCGCAGGATGGGCAGGCTGGAGTCGAGGGGCGAGACCTCGCCCACGTCGGAGCGGAAGGGGGCGCCAAAGCGGCGCAGCGCCGTCGGCGAGTTGAGCTCGGCGATCTCCCATCTGGCCTGCTCGCCCAGGAGCTCGCGCTTGAGGTCTGCAGGTCAGCCCGGCACGCGACGGCAGACACACCACCGGTCTCACATACAGTGCTCTTGCTTGCCCGTGAGCGTCTGGCCGGGTGGCGCCAAGTCCGGGGCGGCAGCAGCGGCAGCAGCGGCAGCAGCGGCGGCGGTCGGCGCGGTGACGTCGGTGGCGGCGGAGGCTGCCACGGCGCCAGGGTCCGGTTGTCCGCTGGCCATGTTTGCCGGGCGGCGGGGGAGGAAAAGAGGCGTGACGGAGAGAGCCAGGCGGAGAAGGGAGACGAGGAAAAACGAGACGAGGACAGGAGAGAGGGGAGAGAAGACAAAAACTGGAAGAAAGTGAGCCGGAGAAACTGAACCAAGAAACACGGCTTGTAGCGGGGTGCTGTGACGAAGCAGGGCGAGCCAAGCAGTCCAAGCGCTTGGAGCGACCGAAGAGGCCGACGCGGGCGCTAGGCGAGGGACGACCCTGATGAAAACACCGGGATATGGATAATTGGTGGAAAGCGAAAGATGCGGGTTGAACGAGAAGACGATGTCGAGGACGGAGGAATTGTCAGAAAGCCATCTCCATAGGAGACAGCTAGGAACCATGTGAGGAGGTAAGTACTCCGTATTCTAGTCCGGTCGAGGAAGGAGACATCCTGCGCCTTGCGCGGCGCACTTGCCGCTTGCAAGGCACGGACGGGACGATGACGCTCATCCCAAAAGCCTGGCGGCCGGGGCTTTTGGCAGGCGCGTGGCAGGAATGCGCCTGCCTGCTGACTGAACCCTCGCTAGGCGCTGACTAGGTGAAATATAGGGGAGTAAAACGGCGGCGTATGGAGCACAGAAAGCGGAGCGGGCTGCAGGCTGTGTAATCTGGTTTTGCTTGGCTTCTAAAAACAGACAGACGTGACGTGACGCAAACGCAAGACAAAGCCACCGACACCCGCCCACGGGTTCCAGGGACGCGACGCACTGCGGCGCTGCTGTCTCGCTGTCTCCCCAGACACGAAGCACAGCCATAGGGCAGAAATCAGACGGCTGGTATTCGATCCGACTATGCAAACGCTATGCCTTCAAAAACAGGAATACAGAAATACAGACAGTACATGGCCAACCTCCGTGACCTATAGCTCGTCAAAGAGATGCTGGAGCGGGTCGTCTGGGCCGGGCGCAGCCGTGCGGCCGTCGCCGCTGGAGAAGCCGTGGGCTGAGCGGTTGGGAAAGGCCAGGCGGAAGGACGCCGGCGAAGCAGCGCCGATGAGGTCGGAGAGGTTTGGCGAGTCAGCAGCAGCGGCGGCAGGGGCGGCAGGGGCGGCAGGGGCGGCAGCGGTGGCCGCCGGGGCGGCTTGGGACGCGTAGTCGTACACATCGTGGCTGCTGGTGCGGCCGGCGCTGCTGCCGGCGCTGCTGTTGGACCGGGCCGCGGCCAGCAGCAGCGCCGCCAGCACGAGCACGACGCTGGCCACGATCAGCCACAGCACCTTGAGCCGGCGGCGCGTGCGCTCGTGCCAGGCGCGGTCGGACAGCTCCCAGAGCTCGACGCGGCCGCGCACGGCGTCGACGCGCTGGCCGAGCTTCTGAATCGCCAGCCGGCCCTGCTGCACGCGCTCCGACAGCGCCTCGAGCCGGCGCTGCTGGTCGTCAGGGGAGGCGATGGCCACCCCGCTGCCGCCGCCGCCGCCGGCGCCGGCGCTGCCCGTCGTCCCCGTCCCAGCCCCGGCCCCGGCCCCGGCCCCGACTCCGACCCCGCCCCCCGCCTTGCCCTCCAGCAGCTGCTGCAGCTGGTGGTCGACCTCGTCCACAAAGGCGTCGGCCTCGGCCGTGAAGCGCCGGTTCGTCGCCCGCGCCGCCGCGGCCAGCGACCGCAGCGCCAGCACCGTCTCCTGCAGCGCGCGCACGCGCCCCAGCACCGCCGCGTAGGCGGCGTCGAGCCGCTGGCTCGTCGCCGTTGACAGCCCGTCCACGTCCGTCGCTGCCATCTGCAGCACGCGCGCCGCCTTGCGGCTCTGCTCGCGCTGCACCCGCTGCAGCACCGCCGCCGCCGCGCGCACCACCGCCGGGTCGACGGCCACGGCCTCCCTTTCGTCGCCCACCCCCCGCTGCAGCCGCATCGCCTGCGCCTGCGCATCCTCGGGCCCGCGGTCCGCGTCGGCCGCCATGGTGGTTCCTGCGCTCGTCGTGTTGTTCGCCGGCACGGGCGACATGGGGTTGGGCAGCGACGGCGCGGGGGCCGGCGTGGCCACGGCGGCCGCGGTCGACGCGGCCGCAAGGGCGGCAATCGTGGTCGAGTGGACGCTATTGCTGGGGCGGTGGTGGTGATGGTGATGGTGGTGGTGTCGGTGGAGATGACGGGACTCTGCAGGTTGTGGTGGTGGTGGTGGTAGTACTTGGGGACGGGCGTCGTCGCCGTCGTCTTTGCTCGTGCGCACGCTCGGCCGGCGGCTCGAGCTGGGGCTGGCGGTGGTGTTGATCGAGGCCGTGGCGGATGTCCCCGTCGTCGTCGTCATCGTCGCGCGGTTCGGCGCGAGGCCCACGGACGGCGGCGGCGGCGGCGGCTCGAGGGACGCCGCCCGCGAGACCGAGACGGACGCGTCCGGCAACGGGCTACGGCTCACAGCCGTCGTCGCCGAGGAAAGGGACGGCCCGGTGGTGCTGGCCGAGGTCGAACTGCCGAGCGGCGCCAGGCGCGGACTGGCCGACGGCGGCTGCGTCGGAGCGGCGGCGGCCGCCGCCGACGCGGCCGGTGCTCTGCTCGTCTCTGTAGACAGCGCTGTGCCGTCCGCGCCCGGCTGTCCCAGGTCCTGGCTCTGGCTCTGGCTCTGGCTCTGGCTTGGTCCCTGCCGGCGCAGACGCAGCGGCGACGAGAGCTCCGACAGCGAGCGCGTAAAGTGGTGTCGCGGCCGCCGAGGCGACGGCGTTGCTGCCGGCGTCTTCGTGTCGGCACCCGCGCGACGGCTGCCCGCGGATGCGGCCGCGGCAGCGGGCTCGCTGGTGTCGGGCATGGCGCGTCGTCGCAGCCGGGGTTGAGAGCCGGCTGTTTCGTATGCTTTAGATGGACGAGGCAAGAAGGGAGAGAGTTGGCCGGTTGGCGCTGCCGTCACATGGGAATGCGCCCCACTTTTGTGTGGCTACAACTAAGCATGAGCAACTGGCAGCGCCCCCAGGCGACCCGAGCCTCGCTTGGGTGGTGGGTGGCACGCGAGAACGACAACCACATACGGGCGTACGGACAAGAAGGCACGGATTCGCCGGCTTGCAAATGTTGTCCATGTCTACTCGTATGCTTCTAAAAATCCAGATGCGAATCCAAAAACCCATGCGCTGCCCAAACGCCATGCCGACCGTCGTGGCGACGGCGACGGAACTTTGTCCTCGAGGACATTCTTTTGCATCGTGAGAGAAAGAGGTCAGCCTCTTAGGCAGCCAGTCAGCAGCCAGAAGCCAGCACAAAGGCAGCCCGGCCGCAGGCTGCCTATGTGTTGAGCAGCTTGTTGCGCTTCTCTTTCCGCTTGAGGCGCTCGACACGCTTCTTGTGCATCTTCGCCGCCAGCTTCTCGTAGCGCTCCTTCTCCTCCTTGGCCTGCTTCTTTGCGCGCACGGCCGCAATGCGTGCCTGCCGCGCCGCCTCCTTCTCGTCCCGCAGCTCCTTCTCCTTGGCCTTCATGGTCGCCCGCGCGATGCGCTCCTTGCTCCGCTGCGCGTACGAGCTCAGCCCGGACGTCGGCCGGAACGCCTTCTTGGGCTCATGCCATTGTTTTCCTGGTTTTCAGTTAGATAGCCCCTAAAAAAAGAGAGAAAAAGAACAAGCGACACAAGCGAGGGCCTACCATTCTTGCGGAAACCGAGGGCCTGCGGCGCCGCCGCGATAGGGGCCTCGCTGGACATTCTGCCAAAGAGACGGAAAGGAGACAGGACGGACAACGACGGGGAAAATAGAGAAAAATAGGACACGCAAGCGGAAACTTCAAGGACCGGCGTGACGTGCCGTGCCGTTCGAAGCGCAGTTGTCGTGGTGGCTCCCGATTTTGCAAGTCGACTTTTCTCAAGATTTCTATTTCTGCCGGGCCGCACCGCCCATGAGATCATGCCCGGTGGATCTGCCGCCACTCACCGCCCAGCCAAGTTCACGGACCCAAGTCACGGGACCTGGCTCCTGGCACTAGCTTAGGCAGGGCCACGATAACTCGGCGGGAACAAAAGACTGGTACCGACACGGCACAGC
Source organism: Ophiostoma fasciatum (assembly GCA_019925495.1). Lineage (NCBI taxonomy): Eukaryota > Fungi > Ascomycota > Sordariomycetes > Ophiostomatales > Ophiostomataceae > Ophiostoma > Ophiostoma fasciatum. The sequence goes on from JADHKM010000016.1 coordinate 164,031, forward strand.
CGTCCTCTCCATTTGTTTCAAATCCGTGCGCCGATACGAGCCGTTTACGGAGCATGCTGTCCACTGCCTACGCCGTACGGAGCAGTCTTCACATGCGGGCCTGCTTGTCGAACGTACGATCTTTGGTGATCTCGTCCTCCGTACGTTTACTCCGTACGAGTCTGCTCAGCCTCGGGCCTGTTTCAAGCAAGGCCGCTGCGGCTCCACTGCTGCTGCCGTGCAATTTTGGCCCCAAGATATGAGGGCACGCCGCTGCACAGATACGGTCGTAGTGTGTCGGGGGGTGGACGAGGCAGGTCCGAGGACGCGCATAAGCGCGGTGCCAAGAGCTGCGATGGAGAGAATACGAAAGGCGCCGCCTCTCGGCCAAGATTTGCCTGCAGTCTCGTGCAAAGGGCGAGGCGAAAGAGAGGCCCACAGCCAGAGCTTGTACTCCGTAGTTGTACCTATCCCAGCACATCCCAGCCAGCTCACCTAGGTCAGCCAGGCCTGTGGCCCAGCCGACGGAGATTATGGGCCAGCTGGCTGTGATGTCAGACACGGGAGGATCGTATACAAGGACAACTAAGCATACGTGCGTAATGAGTACGTATTTGGCGTGCACGGAGGGCGGCGGTGCAAACAGGCAGCAGACGCCCGGGAACATTGTCTGCCAGACGCCGGGAAAGGAAATTGGCAGTGCCAATCTCCCAGAGCGGCGGCGACGGGTGATTGCGACGCCAGGGCCAGAGGACACGGTGCCAGATATGGCAATCATTGCTATAGCACGGGGCGTATAGGCCTACTTGTACTTTTGTGACTGCGAGAGAACGGACTGTCGGGCGCGTAACGTCTGTCTGTCCACCCAAACCGGCTCGTATAAGCGTTAGTTCGTAGCTGATTTTTGCCGGAGAATGGCCCGGAAACAAGCTGCAGGACTCGCCTCCTTTTTTGTGCATTGCCGCCGCCGTCGCTTGGGCCACATTCGTCCGATCCAGGCCGACGAGACAAAAGGGGAGAGCGTCCCGAAAGGGCGAGGAAAATGCGACCCCCTATGCGACCCTATATGACGGAGAATTGCGAGCAATATGCCCTGCGCGCATGCAGTTGGAAAGGATCCGGCATGCAGGCGGCCGGCTGGCTGCAGGACCGAGACGCTTGGAGGAGGCAGCCCAGCCAGCGGCGGCGGTTCCTTGTGCGAATTTTGCAGCTACGGGGGACGGAGGACGGTAGTTTGGGGTTAGAGTTGCGTGCTACGGGCAATCGTGCTTTGCATACCAATCTAAATCATGCCTAGGAGGAGGACTGGCCGCCGCCTGCCGAGAGACATTGTGCGCACCGGCGAGGGCCAGCCCGACGCCGCTCGCCGGCCAATTTTAGAGAAAATTAAGAAACGGGATAAACGGGGTGGGCTTCTTCTGGAAAAGAAGCGACTTGGCCCGCCTGCCAAAACAAGGGCGATTGTTGCAGATTCCCTCGACGCACGACGACGGAGTACCGCCATGCAGGCATTGGATGGACAGACAGACAGACAGACGACAAGCTGCACGATTCAGGGTGAATCGGCGCGTGCGGGTGGAGAGTGGAAGGCGTAGAGAACACAAAAGGAAGCGAGCGGCGGCAGGAAAAAGGAAAGACGGGCAGCACCTGAAGAGCCCTTATCGGGGCCAAGAGGAAAAAGACGGCATGCAAATATACTCCGTATATGCTTAGCCGTATATTGTACAACTATACTTTGCGCCGCTCTGTTCCTCCTTATACGCCGAGTAACCCGCAAGCCACGCCGAAATAGGACCCCCTGGCCGGAAGCAGGCTGAGCAGCCCGCTCGTGACGGGGCCGGCTGCAACGCCGCGCCTCCATAAACAAACCACGGGGAGGAGGGAGGGGGGAGGTCTCCATGGCAAACGAAGCATGGCCGATCCCGCCGGCCGTATACTCCGTACTCTCCGTATTTGTTTACTCCGTATTTTGGACAGGTGGCATTGCGGATCGTCGGCGGCCAGCACATGGCCGCCGTCGTTTGAGGAATGGACGTCAGAGTAGCCTCGAGAACGGCCTCCGTGCGGACTTGAGCCTGGCCCTCTTTCAAAGTCAACAACCGACACCAGCTTGGACAAGCACTCCGTATGCTTAGTTGTCCTCCACAACAGCCAACAACCGCAGTTGTACTTTGCTCTGCTCGCCACTGCTCACCTCCGCAGTCTCCTTTGTGTGCAAATGACCACCAGGACCAGGCTCCCCCCGGCAGGCTGCAGCAAGGGAGTCTAAATAGTCTACGTGATAATTCACGTACCCTGGCTGATTATTCAGCAAGTCACTGTCTTTCCCACTAGGCCCGAATTTCACTAGCAAAACCCACTAAAAATCCGGCTACATGAGGAATACACAGAAACCACTAGAACTTGTCTTTAATATAACCCCCCTGCGCCGCGATCACGTCCTGCATCTTGCGAGGCATGTCGTTCAGAAGCTCTTGAAAAACGTCGTCTGACAGACGGTCCCAGGCCTCCTTCACCCAGGCACGAAGTGTATCGTACGACGGCTTCTTCTCGTACTCGTCGAATCGCTGGTCCATCCACCGCTTCATCACCAGCCAGCACTTTTCTATAGGGTTCAAGTCGGGGCTGTGTGGTGGCCAGGATATCACGGGGATACGCCGCTCCGTGAAGTCCTCTCTCGTGCCGCGCGCGGCGTGGCCTGGCGCGTTGTCTTGCATAAAAACAAAACTAACACCTGGCTGCTCACGCTTTAACAGCGTCATCCAGCCGTCGATAATAGGCACGATACGCTGCCGGTATGTGCTTTCAGTGATGGTGCCCCAGTCCTTCTCCCAAAATATCCCAGGGCCCTTGCCGCCGAAGCCAGAAAAGCAGCCCCAAAACATCCAGCCTCCTGGACGCGCCTCGGACTCGAGGACGCAGGTGCGGTCCAACTCCTCGTCTTTGCGACGCGTCACGAAGGTGCGGTGACATTTTTGTGCCTTCACCCACGTCTCGTCAGACCAAATAACCGTCTTCCACTGGTCCAGCGTCCAGTCTTTGTGTTCCTCCGCGAAGGCTAGTCGTTGCTGTCGGGCGCGGTCCGACAACGGTGGACGGACAAGAGCGACATACCGCCGGTAACCGAGGCGCCAGAGGGAGGACCTGATCGCGTACTGGCCGTGTTTTTGGTCGAAAAGAGCCTTCGAGAGGGCGACGTAGCTCATACGTCGGTTGCGACTAGACGCGGTCACGAATTCGATCAGCTGTTGCTCTTCTTCGCGTGTTAAGGACGGTGGACGGCCAGGACGACGGCGATACACGGGATTTCGGACCGCCCTTTTCACCTGGTTAAGACTGAAGCCAGTCTGACGACTGATTTCAGGCTTAGACAGGTGACCGTCGAAAAAAAGCGTCCGAATTCGCGTGTACTCCTCGAGGGTCAATTGTCGTGGCATTTCGTCGTCGTCGTCGTCGTCTGTCGCGTCGTCGTGTCGCGTCGTCGTGGTGGTGAGAGAGGGCAGAAAAGGAGAGGGTAGACGGAAGTACCTGAAATGCGGCTAATAGGTCGTACTATACGATTTTTGGTATGGGCCCGAATTAGGCCCATAAAAGGTACATTTGGTGAAAATGACAGGGGTACGTAAAATACGCCCGGCACTGCTTAAAAGAGGGGAAGGAGGTGTGGAGCACCGAAATGGGAGCAACAGAGACACCCCATCTTGGGCAAGATACGAGGGACGGAAATGTCGTTTAATTGGCAGGGGGGCCCCTGGGGGGGTCTGGTGGCCTGGGGGGGCCCTTGGATCCGTGTGCCGCCAGGCACACGCAGCCAACCAGGCGCCGCTGCACGACACCCACGGGCCGGGGTGCTGCTCCTTGGCTCGTGCAGGCCCCTGTGCCTGGCCAGCCGAGGCCTTGCCTGATGGGGCATGCAACATGAGACGAGTACGGAGCACGGAGTGTCTTTTTACAACTAAGCATAAGCATACAACTACCAAGTACTTGTAGTTGTACGCCTAGGAGCTCGTATTCGAGGACAATGTATGCTTACGGAGTACGGAATCCGGCCCGGCTGGCGACCGAAATCTGCTCGCTGCCAAGTGATGAAAGATTGCCGCCGCCCAAAAGAACCAAAACCCAGACACGTTGCCAGCTGAATACGAGAGCGTCAGCACCGAGACACCACGCACCAGACACGACACGCAGCCGACCTGCAGCCGACCTGCAGCCGGCCTGCACAGACACCAACCTGGAAGGGGGAACGCAATTCGGACAGCGAAATCAAGCTGGTCTTGACCTTCTTGGCCCGACTCGGCGCCGTTGCAAGTGAACATACCTGTACAATGGGCGTGCTTCTGCAAAGTAGTTGTACTTGTATATTGACTTCGACTGCTCCACGGTGCCCCGTATAACAGACAAGGACGCACTCGTCGATCACCAAACGTGAAACGCTGACCGGATCGCAAGATCGCTCGTATTTGCTGTCGTTGTCGTTGTACGGAGTACTTTGTCCTCGCCGTGCGCACGCCCCCGTGGCTCCCGTTTTGCGCTACTGCGCGCCTGCCTTAGCCCGCTGGCCCCCGTCCGCCTGCGCCCGCTCAGTGGCTGGAGCTTTCATTACAGGCAGGGGAGCCGAAGACGTCGCCGAGGAAGGCGCGCCGCTCGCACGATACAACTGTATGCTTACTCCGTATGCTTACAATGCAAGTACGGAATGTACAAGTACAAAGTACGTATGCCTATGCTTCCACGATCCTCCTACTTTGACAGACGGCTGCCAATGGAAGTCCGATCGAGTCTGACATTCGCCACTGCGCTCGACAGACAGCCCGCTGGCAGTCGGCCGGTGCTGCCGCTAGCTCCACCAACCGCCGACAAAAAAACCGGTTGGCATTGGGCGCTGGGCGGGCGGCGACGCCGTAGCACGCGGAGCCGCCTGTTCAATCGTTAAATCTCCTGCGAACGGCTGCGTTGCAAGTACCAGTACAAAGTACTCCGTACACAAACTCGCTGTTTCCCGCCGCCCCCACCCCCCGAAGGTGCCTGTCTGGGCCCCTGCCTGGGCGGGAAGGAGCGCCCACACAACCTGTCTCGCCCTTGCCCTGCCCTGCCCGCCAGCGCTCCTTCCCTCTCTGCCTGCCAGAGCCCAGCTGCTGCTGCTCGCTCGCCTCGAAAAGTCTCCAAAACAACTTCTTCTCCGCTCCGTTGACCAACCAACAACCTTTTCCCTTTTCTCCTCTTCTCCTCCAGGCGAGGCGGCGCGTGTCACCACCGTTGCTTTGCATTTTCTCTCTCCCTCTCTCCCTCTCTCTTCTCTCTTCTCTTTTTGCTTCTTTCGTCTTTTGTCCGCACGGGTCAGTGCCGGCTGCATCGACAGACTTGCGCCCCTCTGGGTTGTCGGCGTCGTCCATTCCAGCATCGAGACAGTCCCACGACCGCAGGCTCGTCTAGCCGTCCGCTCCTTCAACCTGTTCGTTTGCCTGCTTCTACCGGCCTCGCCTGCTTGCTGTCGATCCCGCCACAAGGCCAGCAACACCGCCGAATCGCCTCCGTGCCGTCGTCGCCCCAGTCCACCTCGTTTTTCCTTTTTTTATCCTTTCCTCCGTTTCCATCTGTCTGGCTTGCATTCCTCATGCCTTCCTGTGAGTGTCCGATCTGATCTGCGTTTGCCCTGCAACGGCCGCGCCGCCCCTGCGTAGCCCGTTCCTGTTTCGTTTCCTTCTCTCTCTCTCCCTTGACCCAATTCCGTGTCCACGCCCCCTCGCCAACGGCCTTTGTTACGGCCCGGCCAATATTGGCCCCTTTGGCTGTGCCTGGACCCTATTTCTATAGCCTCGTCATGACTCTTTCTTCTTCGGCTGTCTAGCGCTCCCTGGCTTACTGATGACTTTTCTAGAATTGCCCATTGCCTCTCTCGACAACCAACAGAGCCCCCTTTTTCTCTGCCCGAGCGGAAGCCTTCTGTGGCCGTTTGCGCGACTCTTGATCTCGATTTCCTTTCCTCCTCGGCTCCTCTCTTTGGGCCAGGCCACGACTTCGCCCCTTCCATTCCTCGGCTCGCCTGTGCCAATGGTCCGGCGGCACGACTAGGCGGCTGCTTGTTGTTTTGTGCCAGGGTGCGGAAGGGCAGCGTGGACCATCAACCATGGCCCCGGCTCTCACCGTGGCCGTTCCGCCACCGCCGCCACCTCTGCCCTCTCTCCAGCAGCACAATCCTCCTGCCATGGATTCTGTTGTCGTTGCGGCCGCTGCGGCCGTCGAGCCGATGGCCAAGCCGTCTTCTCCGCGGCCCATACCTTCAGCCATCTCCATACCGCCGCCGGCTCTCAGCGACGACACAAGCAGCATGAGCAGCGATGCCTTGCCCGCCGCCGGCTCGTCGCCGTCCCGGCAACCACACGCATCGCCTCCGCCCATCCCCGACTTCGTTTTCCCTGCTCGACCCTCCACCTCCGCTCCATCGTCCTTCTCCCGAGCCACCGGCCGCCGGCCCAGGTCGGTCGCTGATCTCCAGGACCGCAGCGGCGGCGGCGACAGCCTCTCGCCGTACGCAGCCGACGCCAACCCGCCACGCTCGGGTCGCTCACCACCCCTACCCGACTTCGTCTTCAACCCCGGCGCCAACCTCTCGCCAGCGCCTGGCCACGCTTTTCTCAGTCCTCCCCAGTCGCCCCAGTCGCCGCGTGCCATCCCCGTGCGACCGGGCGGCGGCGGCCATCGGCGAGGAGGCAGCGAGTTTGTTGGCGGCAGCCTGCGTCCCGGGGAGCCCTTCACCCTCATGAGCACGAGCCCCACGAAGTCGGAGAGCGGCCTCGCGTCGCCGTCGCTGTCACCTGCCAACAGCCCCCCTGGCCTTTCTGGTCCGACCGTTGCCAAACCTGCTGGCCCACCGCCAGGCGCTCGGCGCGGCCATGCACACCGGCGCTCCGCCGCCATTTCGAGCCACGATCTGTCCGTCATCCTGCAGCCAACCACCCCGAGTCCGCCCGCTCGCGGGAACAGCGCCCCCTCCAGCCCGTCGGGCTTCCTCTACAAAGAGGACTTCCAAGGATACACGTTCCCCGACCGAGGGCCCACAGACGGTGCACGCGCAGGGGTTGGGCCGACGGTCGACGCCGAATCCTCGCGGGCCGTGGCCGCACAGGAGATGCCACAGCCGGATGCCACTCCGGCGCCTCCGCCCGCTGCCCTCGACGACCACCAGCGCCTCTCTCCGGCTGTGACTGCGTCGAAGCCCACGCAACGCGCGCGTGTTGGGTTCTCCGACACGCTCGAGTTTATCCCGCGCCCGCTGTCCCTCGTGTCAAGCGATACCTCGAGCACGATCACCGCTCGCCCGACAACCGGTGGCGGCAGTGGGAACCACTCGGTCTCGGGCAGCATCTCCTCCATCATCTCGCTGAACGCCTCGATGGCACCTGCCGTGGAGCGGGATGCCATCTCGCCTCTGGCCCGCAGCCCGTCTCGGAGCTCCGCCGCCGACTCCCGACCCAGCACAGCCGGTGCTGTCCTCGACCGAACGCAGAGCATCACTGCCGACGACAACGCTGACGGTGTGTCGCCCCGCCGCCGCAACTCAATCCCTCTGTTGGCTTTCAGCCCGAACGCGCCATCGGAGGCGCCAAGCAGCCATGACGTCCGTGATGGCGGCAGTGCTACCAATGCTGCACAAGCTTTACCGAGCCCGAACAAAACCCCGAAGCGGTGGTCTTTCTTCAGCCTGGATCCCTTCATTGGCAGCGGCAGTCTCACGTCGCCCACACGGCCTTTTACAAACAACCCTGTCTTCGATGAGGAACCGCCAGCGACTGTGGACAAGGAGGTGCACACGAGCACCGGATTCTACCCGACTGCGAAATCCAGAGCCGACCACAACCTCGAGCCATCTGCAAGCAACTCGTCCTCGCCGTCCCGGACCGTGAGTCGGAAGACAAGCAACAAGAAGAAGAAGAAGGCCAAGAGCTGGGGGATCCTCGGCCGGAAGTCGAAGCCGCGCCGCAAGAGCCGCCGTGCGCCGACGCCCCCGCCCATCATCAGCCGGGTGGAGAGCGACGACGACGAGTCCATCGAGGTCCGGTCGGACAACGGTCTGGCAGCAGGCGAGCGTGCAGACGGGCCGGTTGACCCACCTGTGGTCCTAGTCACGCCGTCCGGGTCGCCCTCGGAGCCTCAGGACGCTCTGACGTCGTGGAAGCCACTGCCGTCGCCGTCGCTGTCGGTGCCGGATGATGACTCCTCCTTCCCCATGATCGACCTGGACGCGGCCCTCGGCCCTTTCAACACGCCACTGCCTCGTAACGCCGAGTGGGAGGCTGCACAGCGGGCGGGGGGGCTGTCTAAGCGACAGCTGCACAGCGCGGCAGGCATGACCCGATTCAGCGGCCCCGGCATGCACTATTCGCACCGCCGTGCAGAAAGCGCACCGGAGATGCCGCCGTTCAATCGGGCCGGCATTCCTCGCTTCAGCAGCTCGACGGCCATGGCGGACGTGTTCGAGGAAGAGGAGGAGGAGGAGGACGGCAAACCGGGCGAGGGCGGGGCTTCTTCAAAGCAGCAATCTGCGAAGCCGGAGAAGAATCCGAGCGGAGGATCCAAGCCTGCCTCGGTGTACTCGACGGTGTCGGCTTGCAGCGCCCCGCAGTCGCGGTCCTGGGCCGAGGTGCCGGCCCAGCAGGAGCGGCCGCCGAGCATCGACATTCGCGTCACGTCGACTGATGGGGGGCTTGGCGAGCGCTACGACCGCTGCGGCGTGGATTTTTCGGCTGCTGTCAGCGATGATGCGACCTCGTCTGCGGCGCTGAGCCGACGCGGTAGCGGGCTGAGCGGGCTGAGCGACGACGACAAGACGCAGCCAAGCACAGGCCTCAAGTCGGAGTACTCGGCAAGCTCGCTGCACGACGCAAGCGTGGAGAGCGAGGCCGGCGGGTATGCGTTTGGCGATGACGGGTGCGAGATTGTGATGGAGTCGTCGTCGGATTCGACGATCCACTCCCCGGGCGCGCTCGGCAAGGGCAAAGACTTGGCGCCAGTGGACGTCAGCCCGCTGCATCTGCCGACGGGAGGAAGCTCTCTGGCGCCGATCAGCCCCTATTCGATGGCGACGTCGTCGGCGCTGCCGTCGCCTCGGTCGCCCATGTCGTACGACGCGAACCGGATCTCGACGGCGCCGTCGTCGGTGACGGAGGACAACTTCCAGTCTCTGCTGCTCGGCGAGCCGGGCCCGGAGGTGCGGATCTCGAGCGACATTCCGTCGCTGACGAGCAGCAACTCGACCATGACGCGCGAGAGCGCGGTTCCGCATGCGGCGAACTTCCCGCTGCCGGGCCCGCAGCCGCGGCCTTTTTTGCCGTCGCGCGGAGCGGAGCGGCCGGCCTCGTTCACGTCGACGGCGTTTGGACGGCGGCGGTCGAGCCTTGCCAGCCTGCACCGGCTCATCAACACGTCGCACGGCGAGCGAAGCAAGCTGTCGATCGAGGTGCAGCCGGACAGCGCCAGCACGGCGAGCGGCGGGGATCCGGAGCGGCGGACCAAGGCCAGCAAAGCGAAGCGGCTGAGCCGGATGATGCAGTTCTGGCGCGGCAAAGACGAGGCCACGTCGTGAGGACCTGTCTGCGCCTGTGCAGGCGCACAACACAACACAACACACCACACCACACCACACCACACTACGGATTCTCTTTTTTTCTTTTCGCTATGGCGTTTTCTTTCTGTGTTTGACGACAGCATGAATCATTTTTGTGCATGACGAACGGAGGCTGCGTGCCTGGCCTGACGGCCGCCATGGCAGGGCGCGCGAGGCAGCACAGCACAGCATGAGAGGCCTTGCCTTTTGATCTTTCGCGCGCACCCCCCTCCCAAAAAAAGCAAGACGCGGAAGCATTGCCTCCGTCCTGGAATATGGACGAGGCATGCGGATGCGGGTTTCCAACAGCATGCGGCGGCTCTTTCTGATCTGCAGTCCCATCTTTTCTTTCTAACGAACGACCTTTTATGTATTTTATTTCATCTTGCGTCTTTGGCCGCCACGGCTTTGCGTTGCGGCTTTCTGCGTGTTGTTTTTCATCTGCGTGTCCATCTCCATTATGCTCCTTGTCTTTTTCTTCTTGTCTACTCGTTGATCTACTGCCTGCAGCCTCGAGCGCAGCGCATTTTACGTACGGAGCGGCGGTTTGTGGTTTGGGCGGCGGCGGCAGAAGTGCGCATTCACGTCTAGAGCAGTTTGTTATAGAAACATGACTGCAGCCCATGCAAGCCCCTTGAGGAAAGCGTAAATAAACCATGCTTACGAAGTAGGAGTGCTCCGTAATTTAACGCCCAGCCGAGCTACCGAAGGCTGCGGAGAAAGCTCGAGCTCCTATTTCACGTGGCGCCGGTCTTCCGCCACAACACAAAAAGCGTCGCCACCTGTCGCGCGCACGCGCACACCCGACATACAGTACACACCTGCACACACCTGCAAACAACTGCACACACTCGACACGAATACGACTGGCGGCCGCGCGCGCGCAAGGACAGCCCAGGAGAGCACGCGTCGTCGGACGCGGCACACGCAGCAACAGCCCTTTGCCATGGCCGCGCGCACAGCCACGCGGCGCCTGCTGCGCGAGCTGGAGACGTGGCAGGCGGAGCAGGCGGAGCGGCAGGAGGCGGCAGCGGCAGCGGCAGCAGCAGAGAACGGCGACGGCAACGGCGACGGCGACGGCGACGCCCACGACCCCAACTACGGCATCGAGCGCCTGGGCCTGGCGGGCGACGGCAGCGACCTGCTGGCGTGGGAGGCGGTGCTGCACGGGCGGGGGGTCGGGGGGGGGTACGACGGTGGGTGAAGGCAGCGCGAGAAGAGCCGCCGAGACAGCTCACAGACACCTGCTAACAGAGACAGACGGCCGGTGGCGCCTAGAGATTGCGGTGCCGGCGGGCTACCCGAACCAGCCGCCGACGGTGCGGTTCGCGACGCCGGTGCTGCACGCCAACGTGCACCCGGCGACGGGGGCGGTGTGCCTGGACCTGCTGGCGGGGGCGTGGACGCCGGCGCTGACGGTGGCGGCGTGCGTGCGGGCGGTGCGGCGGCTGCTCAGCCACCCGGGCACGGACAGCCCGCTCAACATTGACCTGGCGGCGCTGCTGCGGGCGGGCGACGCGGTGGCGGCGGCGCGCCTCGTGCGGCTGTGGTGCGAGGAGCAGCGGTACACCGGGGCGTAGGGGGGCGCCTGGGGGGGCGGGCATCTCTTGTACATAGACGCGGGCGGCCGGCGCGAGGACACAGACCCAAGACGCAAGGCACAGGACATGCAGAAACAAAAAATGGCCGTCGTAATATACAATGCGCCTCCCTCTTCCCAAACCAAGGCGGACCAACGAAGGAAAAAGACAAACAGAACAAGAAACAGAACAATACAGGGAAGAAGAGGCACAAAAACAGCCCCGGCGGCGCGTCTCGTCTGGGTCTCGCGTCGCCGCATCGCCCACCACATCTGTCCTCGGCGGCGGCGGCGCGGCTGGGGTGTCCCCGTCTATATGGTGGCCGAATCGTCACGGTCGTCATGGCGTGCGGTCGACACTCGATGCGCCGCGCTCTATTATTCGTTGTAGTGGTACACCTGGCGGCCGGCGTCAACTCCTGTCCCAAACAACGGGTCCACAGAGACGGAAGAACGCACCTTGTAGTTGGGCAGACCGGTGGCCCCCCAGCCCAGACGGCGGGCCATGCGGGCAAAGCCCTCCGTCTCGATGAGGTGGTAAAAGGGAAAGGCCGGGAACATGGCGCCGTCACGGTGCACCTCGGCCTTGACCAGCAGCGCGGCGCCGCCGACGCCGTCCAGGCTGACCTCCTGGTGCGGGTTCTCGCCCGGCTGCGCCATGTAGGCCAAGAGCGTGCGGTACGTGGCCATGCGCGAGTAGCCCTCGAGCAGGATGTCGTCGGGCCCCATGTGCTTGGCCAGCTCCTGCGCCTCGGGGCTGTCCTGCCAGTTGTTGTAGTCGTAGGGCCGCTCGTCCATCTGGTTGGTCTCGGTGTTGAAGAAGCGCTGGAAGCAGTTGGCCGCGATGATGGGCTTGTTGTGCGAGGCCAGGTCCTGCACCAGCGTCGGCGGCGTCTCCACAATGTCCGCGTCCAGCCACAGCACCCACGACGTCTGCGGCCCCAGCGTCGTGAACAGCAGCGAGTTGCGCGCCTTGGCCATGACCGCGCGCCGCGGCTTCTGGTTCTCCATCCGGTGCCGCACGCCCTCGTCCTGCGACTCCAGCGGCATGTCAACGTCCTGCCGCAGCACGATGATGCTCTTGAACCGCGCCGACTCGTCGCCCAGCTGCTGCGTGCGCGTGATCTGCTCCTGCAGCGCCGCCATCGCCGCGTTGCCCTCCTTGGTCTTGGGCAGGATAAAGGCCAGCGTCATGAGCTCGTGCGGGTACGTCAGCGCCATCAGGTTGTCCCAGTACGCCTGGTAGAAGCGCGTCATGGGCGTCAGCACCAGGATGTGCTCGCCGTTGCCGATCGGGTCCGCCGTCGTCGTCACGCTGTTCATGTTGTACCGCATCACCGGCGGCGGCTTGGGCTTGCCGCCCTTGCCGGGCAGCGGCGTCTTGCGGAACGGCGACGTCGGCGGCGACAGCGGGTGCGCCGCCGCGTGCGCGCTGCGCGCCGCCGACGTCGTGTGCGCGCTGCCGGGCGCCACCAAAAAGTACACGATGAAGAGACACAGCACCACGCCGATGACCAGCGTGAGCGGGTTCGTCTTCTTTAGGCGCACGGGGCCGATGGGTCGCGCCATGGTCGGTTGTGGGAGGAGGAGGAGGAGGAGGAGGAGGTGGAGGTGGAGGAAGAAGAGGAGGGCGGTGGGCAGAGTCTCGAGACGGTCGACGTGTTCGTGTTTGGGCCGTGTCTACCGCGCAGCCACCATTTCCCCAGCCGAGCCAGCCGCAAGGCAACGGATCTCCCAGAAGAAGAAGAAGAAAAAAGAGGCAAAAGAGAGACGAGAAGCGAAAAGCGAAACGAGAGCTGCCAGCGACGCGCAGCAAACAAGGATGCCGAAAGCCCCAGCGCCAAGAACTCGAGAAACTCTTCGGTTTGAACGAGAGACAAGAGACGGTGGCAGCGGCAGCGCGGGAGGGAAAAAGAAACGAAGCAGACACGAAGAAGAAGAAAAAAAAAAACAACGAGTGGCGGAAAAAAGGAGGTCAGTCAACGGAAACAGGCCAAAAAGGGAGACGCGCGATCCTCGTGCACAATCTGGACAGATGCGGAAGGGACAGACGGGCAGAAACTGGCTGGTGGGCGCCAGGGAAGGCGCGAGGGCCTTTGGGGCCTTTGGGGGCCCAGCGGGGCGCTGAGACCAAAGCGGCCTAGCGGGGGGTTGAGCTGCCACGGCGCGCAGAAAGGGGGCAGACAGATACGAGGTTGGGTAGAAGCATACAGATACTCTCGGTAGACGCATAACTATCACGACGTACGGTAAAAGCACGCGTCTCAACGGAGGATATATATTTACAACACTATGAGTACGGAGTATACAAGTAGTTTGAGCTGTACGAATTACGGTCCTACGACTGTTCTGCCGTCGCGTTGTCGAGTATGCCTCTCTGCCTCAGGCACCTTGTCACGTGACCACGCTAAGGCTGCCGTTTGCTGCACGCGTCCAAGAGCTGCCTTGAGCTCGCATCGTCACCACGTCGGCCTCCATCACCACCCCATCGCACCACCCACCCGCCGTGCCTTGCCATTTCCTTTTCTTTTTTTTTCCTTCCTTTGGGCTCGTTTGTTGCCCTTTTTTTTTGCCTTGCGCGCCATCGCACTCGCTCTACCATACCGGTCTCTGCATCGCCCGTCCACCCGCCTGGTCTTGGATCCGCCAGCATGGATACTCTCGTGGCCCGGTACCGCCGCCCGGCGTTCCAGCAGGAGGAGCTCGTGGAGGACGAGGACTTTGACTACGGCGGGTCGCTGCCGGGGCTCTCGCACAAGTTTGCGCTGCCGCCGATAGCACAGGTTTGTCTGGGCCTTTAGATCGTTGTTTGCCGTCCACTGCTGACCCCCAGCCCTCGGCGTGGCTGCGCGCGGCCACGGACGACCGGTCGAACCCGAGCTGCCCGATCAAGATTGCGCACGGCACGACGACGCTGGCGTTCCGGTTCCAGGGGGGCATCATTGTGGCGACGGACTCGCGGGCGACGGCGGGCAGCTGGATCGCGTCGCAGACGGTCAAGAAGGTGATTGAGATCAACAGCTGCCTGCTGGGGACGATGGCGGGCGGCGCGGCGGACTGCCAGTACTGGCTGGCGTGGCTGGGGCGCGAGTGCCGGCTGCACGAGCTGCGGCACAAGCGGCGCATCTCGGTGGCGGCGGCGTCCAAGATCCTGGCCAACCTGGTCTACAGCTACAAGGGCATGGGCCTGTCCATGGGCACCATGTGCGCGGGCGTGACGCCCGAGGAGGGCCCCGCGCTCTACTACGTCGACTCGGACGGCACGCGCCTCGCCGGCAACCTCTTCTGCGTCGGCTCCGGCCAGACCTTTGCCTACGGCGTGCTCGACGCCGAGTACCGCTACGACCTGTCCGAGGAGGACGCCCTCGAGCTCGGCCGCCGCAGCATCCTCGCCGCCACCCACCGCGACGCCTACTCGGGCGGCTTCATCAACCTCTACCACGTCAAGGAGGACGGCTGGGTCAAGCACGGCTTCAACGACACCAACCCCATCTTCTGGAAGACCAAGCTCGAAAAGGGCGAGTTCTCCAACGTCACCAGCTCGCTCGACTGAGGGGAGGCGAGCCGCAGCAAATGGGCCGAGGTTGACCGTCTTGGGCCCCTCGCCCCCCATTTGTATGTCTAGACACTGTACAACCATCTGGCTCTTTTATTTTCTACAGCATGTCGTCCACTGTCCCCATGCCTCATGCCTCATGCCTCTGTCCTCCGTAACCACCCCCCCAGCCCCAGGATGCCGCCGTCCGCCGCCGCCGCGTCCATGGACCACTTGCGGACCGGCCGCACCGCCAGGTCCGTCTGCCACCCGGCTTCGTACATCTCCGCGCCCGCCCACGCGATCATGGCCGCGTTGTCCGTGCACAGCGCCGGCGGCGGCGCCACCAGCGGCAGGCCGCCGTGCCCGCGCCCGTCCAGCGCCGACCGCAGCACGTGCCGCAGGAACCCGTTGCTGGCCACGCCGCCGGAGACGACAAGACAGGTGGGGGGGCCTTGGCCCTGGCCCGTCTCGTCGTCCTCTTGTCCCCCCAACGCCAGCAGCAGGCGGCTCGCCAGGTGCTCGAACGCGAGCTGCATCGTGGCCCGGGCCAGCAGGCGGCGCTCGCTTTCGTCGCTGTCGAACACGGCCGCGTGCTCGTCCACCACGCGGTGCACGGCGCCGTTGAGCCCGGAAAAGTCAAAGCGCAGCGCCTTGCGCAGCTCGTTCTTGCCCAGCGGCGCCTCCAGCTGCCAGCCGCCGCGCGCCGACACAAAGGGCGCCATCTCGTCGCGGCGCGCGGAGGGGTACGCATAGCTGTGGTAGCCATCTGGCGAGGCGTCCCCACCAAACGCGTACTGCTCCAGCAGCGCCCCGTACGGCAGGCTGCGGCCGGCGGCGGCCTCGGCGGCGGCAATGGCGCCCGGCGGCAGCAGCGCGCGCGCGCTCTTGTCGAGCAGGTCGCCGACGGCGATGTTGGCGGCGGCGGCCAGCACGCGGTGGTCGGCCAGCGCGCGCGAGCGCACCAGCAGCGTGTGGCCGCCGGACACGAGCAGCGAGAGGTAGGGGAAGGGGGGGGAGGGGGCAGAGGCCGGTGTCGACCCTGCCGGTGCCGCCGCCGCCTCCAAGGCCGCCACCAGCCGCGGCGTCAGCGCGTGCGCCTGCATGTGGTGCACGCCCACCAGCGGCACGCGCCAGGCCGCCGCCAGGCCCTTGGCCACCGCCAGCCCCGTCGCCAGCGACGACACCATGCCGGGCCCGCGCGTCGCCGCCACGAGGTCTGGGGCCCAGGCGGGGCTGCTGCTGCTGCTGCTGCTGCTGTCTCTGCTCCCCGCGCCGCCCATCCGCGCCAGCGCCCGCTGCACCAGCGGCGCCAGCGCCTCCATGTGCGCCTCGGCCGCCGTCAGCGGGTGGATGCCGCCAAAGGCGCGGTTGTCGGCGGTGACGCGCTCCTCAAACAGGAGGCGGGCGCGGACGCCGCCGACGCGGACGCCGCCGACGCCGCCGCCGCCGTCGGCATCTCTCGCCGAAAAGTCCGTCTCCAGGACGGCCACGCACGTGTCGTCGCACGACGTCTCGATGCCCAGCGTCACCAGGCTGCCGGGCCAGCGCGCCGGAACCGCCGTCTCCGCCGCAGCCGCCGCTGCCGTGCTGGACTGCCGCCGCCACTGGGATGGCTGTGCCGCGGCGGCCGCAGAGGGTCGGGGCGGGCGGGAGGTCCGGGAGGCGAACCCTCGCGCGAAGCCGGCGCCGCAGCACCGGCGACACGGCCGCAGCCAGGCTGCGGAGGCCGTCATGGGAAGAAAATAACAAGACTGGGATTCAGAATTTAAGAACAAGCCATGGTCTAAGGGTGCTGTAGCATGTCCATGGTTGACGTTGAAAAAGCTGCATCGTTCACGTGATCTGAAAACGGCAGTCTTGACGACTTCACGAGCATCGGCAGACACGGGCACAAAAACAATCAAATGTATGCAAATGGATAAAAACACAAGAGCCATCCAAAACACCGCCGAGATGCATCCAAAAACCAGTATTATGCAGTCATCCTCCAGAACGTACAACACGACATCAGCCCACCGTCCTCCAGAAAGCATCAGCTAACCGTGTTGCCGTTGACGCCGAGAAAGTTGTTCCACGTGCACTTGCAGCCGCCGGTGCCGCCGTCGGAGCCGCCAAAGGTCGGGTTGGTGCCGTGGTTGATGAGCGTGCCGCCAAAGGCCAGGTTGTCGACGATGACGGACGCGCCGCCGCCGCCGCCGGCCGCCGCCGCCGCCGCCGCCACCTGGATCTGCTGCTGCGCGTTGACCGCGCGCGCAAACACGCCCTTGGTGGCAAAGTCGCCGCCGTGCAGGTCCTCCGTGATGGTGATGGGGTAGGGGAAGGTGCCGGGCCGGGTGGTATTGGACCGCGCAGACGCCGACGCCGACGCGGATGCGGACGCCGTCCCCAGCAGCTGCGTCGTGTTCTGCATGCGCGTCCAGATGCGCACGAGAAAGCGCGTCTGCAGCCAGGTCACGACGTAGTTGGCGTCCGCCTCGAGCGAGCCGCCGTCGGCGTCGCTCGCCAGCGTCGTCGCCGGGGCCGCCGCGATGCTCTGCACGTAGATCGTCTTGGAAAAGTACGTGTAGAACCCGTAGTGCTCCGTCGGCAGGCCCCGGTCGTACAGCCGCAGCGGCTGCTGCACGGGGAACGGATGCATCGCCGCCGCCGCCCCCGTGCCGTCCGGGTTCACCGCCGGCAGCGGGAAGCCGTCGCTCGCCAGCGCCAGCGTGCTGCTCGGCGTGGCGGTCGTGGTGGTGTGGGTTGCCGTTGATGTCCCTGTCGCGGTCGCGGATTTCGTCGTGCTTCGGATGCTGCTGCTGCTGCTGCTGCTGTTGGTGGCAGCCCGCTTCTGCACCTCGTTTGGCCCCGCGGTGCTGGCGTTGACCGACGTCAGAAAGGTAATGTAAAAGGGCGTCGGCTCGCCGGCCTTGCGCCGCGCGACGATGCCGTCGGTCGTGTTGCCCAGGAACCACATCTCCTGGAAGCTGGGCGGCGCCGGCTGCGGCGAGAAGCCGGCGTCGAACTGCTCCGTGCCGCTGGTTGCCGTCGCCGCCGCCGTCGCCGTCGCCGTCGCCGTCACGGCCGCAGAAGCAGTGCCGCTGCTGGCGACCACCGGCGTCGGCACGACCCCGTCGGACACGTTCCACAGCGCGCGGGAGCTGTTGTCAAACTGGATCTGCAGGACAAACGAGGGCGCGTCGCCGCCAAACGGCGCGTTGGCGGCCTGCTGCTCCTTGGGCAGCGAGCAGCTCCAGAGCGTCGTCGGCGACACGCAGCCGGGCCGGTTGTCGGCGTTGTCGGTGCCGACCACGGTGGTGACGCCCGTGGGGATGGGCGGGAAGTCGGTCAGGTTGAGCCAGAGGGACGCCGCGTCGTCGGCCGCGGGCGACGCGTGCCGGTGCGTCAGCGTCACCACCAGCACGACCACAAACACCACCACGCACACCAGCGCGCTGGCGATGCCCATGCAGAGCAGGCGCCGGCGCTTGCGGGCTTCGCGGCCCCCCTGGCCGCCGCCCAAGACGCAGCCGCGCGCCGGCAGACAGCCGCGGCCGCGCCACAGGTTGCCGGCCCGCCGCGCCACCGCGTCTTCCTTCTCGTGGCGCCGCCGCGTCCGCTCCACCTTGGCGGCGGCCTCCGAGGCCACCATGGCCGTGCCCGGCAGCACCGCCCCCAACGGCCGGCGTGGCGGCGGCGGCGGCAGGGGGCTGCCGCCGTCGGCAGCCGGCGTCAGCGGCACGTCGGTCATGTGGATGGCGCCCTGCGACGTCATCGTGTAGGCCAGGCCGGGCGACACGGGCCCCGGCGACGGCGGGAAGTTGTCGCGCAGCGGGTGGCCCGGCGGGAACACGGCGTGGTAGCGCACGGCCAGCGTGGGCCGCGACGACGGCGACTCGTACGGCGGAGGCGCGTCGGACGGCAGGTGGTGATGACCGCGGTCGCCATGGTTCGACGACGCCACGCTGCGCCCGGTCAGCGGCGCCGGCATCTTCTCCGGGGCCGGGCTGGGTGCCAGGCGCGGGGTGACGAGACGCTGCGCGGGCGGGGGCGCGGCCGAGCGCGAGGAAGAGGCGACGGGGGGCGGCGGCGGCGAGCGGTCGTTGCTGGTGGCAGTATTGCCGACGCGGAAGACGCGGACGCTCTTGGCGACTGCCGTCGAGATGCCCAGGGTCGGCTTGGCGGGCGGTGTAGGGGGCGTTGGCGATGCGGGGGAGGCCAGGGATGCTGCTGGGGACGCCAGGGACGCCGGGGACGCCGGAGAGGCCACCGCCGCTGCCGACGGCGCCGTCCTCTTCTCCTCAGCCGCCGTCTCCTTCCACCACTCGTCTGGGGCGGCCCGGGCGGCCGGCAGGGCGGCGATGGCCGGGACAACGGGCACGGAGGGAACAACCGCCGCATCCCGAGCAGCAGCAGCAGCAGCAGCGCGTGCAGACGTCGCGGACAGCGGGGTCTTGGCCGCGGCCGAGGCGGGCGTGACGGGCGACGCCGTCTTGGCCGAGTAGGGGTAGGCCGAGGGGTGAGCGGAGGCGGCCTGCTCGGCAAAGGGCGTCTGCACGTGGTCCCACCAGCCGGAGTGCGTGGTGGTGTCGATGGTGGTGGCGGGCGAGCGGACGGAGAGGCCGCGCGGGCGCGACAGGCGGCGGTACGCGGAGGCCGGGCTGCCGTCCTCTTCAAAGAGCGTGATGGGCGTGCCGGCGTCAAAGTCGTCGTCGTCGTCGATGCCGCTGAAAAAGGTGCCCAGCACGGCGCTGTCCCTCCGCGCCGCCGCCGGGGCCTGGCCGCGGTAGGCGGACGGCAGGCTGGGGACCGGCGGCGCCGCGGGCTGGCCGGCGGCCGAGGCCATCGCCATCGCCGTCGCCGTCGCCGTACCGTACTGCGAGTAGACGCTCG
Source organism: Ophiostoma fasciatum (assembly GCA_019925495.1). NCBI lineage: Eukaryota > Fungi > Ascomycota > Sordariomycetes > Ophiostomatales > Ophiostomataceae > Ophiostoma > Ophiostoma fasciatum. The sequence continues at coordinate 183,603 of JADHKM010000016.1, forward strand.
ACGCAATCCGCGAGGCGGCCGCGCGGGGGGTGCGGGCGCTGTCCGGCGATGGCCCGTCGTCCGAGTCCGGCGACCACACGGAGGACTGCTGCTGCTGCGGCGGCGGCGGCGGCGGCGGTGCTCGCGCGGCGCCAGCGGCCTCCTGGATCGGGATGCTGCCGCCCCTGCCCAAGAACAAGGCGGCCATGTCGACGGGGGTCTCGAGGGTGGCGGTCGTGGGGCTGACGGTGCGGCCGACGAGGTCGTCCTCGGGCAGGCTGATGCCGATGACGATGGGCCGGTCGCTGGGGGAGATGTCGCCCCTGGGCGTCGTGTTGGCCCGGGGGATGCTGCTGCTTCCCGTCTTGGGCGACTGGTTGCTGTTGGCCCGCCGCCGCCGCCAGTGCCAGCTGCCCACCGACGAGTCCGAGGGCTTGCCCTCCAGGGCGCGGAGGGCGGCGGCGTCGACAAACTTGCCGCTCTGCTCCTGCTGCTGCTGCTGCTGCATCTGCTGCTGCTGCCTGCGCAGCTTGGACATGTCGGTCACCAGGCGGATGCCAGCCTTGGCATTCTGCGCCTGCTGGCGGGCGCGCGACTTGAGCCGCGACGGCTTCTGGACAGAGAGGCGGGCGGTCGTCGAGGAGGCCGAGGAGGCGGTGCCGGTGCGCGGGCGATCTGCTGCGGGTGTCTGGGCGAGGGTCGGGGCGAGCGCGGCCTGGCTGCTGCCCGGGTCGCCGCCTTTGCTGCCCTTGTCCTCTACCTCGTCAATGGTCGACAGAAAGGGCGGCTCGCGGTGGCGGCCCGGGTGCAGCTCCTCGTCACTGGCATCCCCCGGTGCCTCGTCACCGTCGCTGTCCCAGTCCTCCCAGTCCTCTCGGCTTGGCGCATGGTTGCGGCTGTGATAGGAGTGGTCGTAGTCATCCGGCCGGTCGTGCTCGAGCTCATGCTCGTCGAACGGCGTATGGAAGGGGCTGGCTTGTAAGCTTCGTAGGTTGTCCATGGTTGTGTGTTCCTTGACGGAGGAAAGAGATGCTGCAGACGTCGAAATGGTAGGCGGGTGTCAAGATGAAGAGAAGAGAAGAGGAACCCTTAGAAGCGTGCGGATGAGGCCTCGTCGTGAGAGGCCGTGAAAGGCGTGAAAGGGGGCCGAGCTATTGTTCGACGGCGACAATAAGAAAGGCGGCGAACAATGAACAAGACACCTCCCACCACAGCACCGCGTCACGCGCCGGACAAAGAAGGCGCACAAGGACAATAGAGAGGCTGAAAGAAGAAGAGACCGGAGAAAGAAAGGCGTGGGCGGCGCGTGGACGAGAAGGACGGCCAAGACTGCCAAAGACGGCCACAACGGGCAAAGAGGGCCAACCGACGAGGATGGGAAAAGAAGAAAGAGGGACGGAGCACGCCACGCCACGACACAACACGAGACGAGACGTCTGGGCTGGCCCCGTGTGAGAGAAGCGGCCGCGCGCCCAGGCCGGCCCATCATGGAGGCCCTGCAGGCGTCCTCATTCGATGACGAGGCGACCAGCGGCGGCCAGCGGCGGCCAGCGGCGGCCAGCGGCGAGCGGGCCCGCGATCCTGCCACGAGCCAGCCGCAGCCAACCAGAGGCGCCGGTCTGCTTTGCGCGCCGCGCGCCCGCGAGAAGAAAGAGGCTGGTCGCTTCTTGGGCGGAAAGACGGCGGCGGGCTGCTCGACGAACGCACGCCCCCCCCGCCGACCGACCGCTGCAGGCGCAGGCGCGGGCGCGCAGGCGCGGGCGCAGGCGCAGGCCTAGGCGGCACAGACGCCCGCTCAGACGCCGGGCTGGCTGCATCAGGAAATGAGGGCTGCTGTGCGGCGTGGCCATGGCGTGGCGACAGCTCATCTGAGGTCGGCGCAGCTCTGCCAGCCGGCCGTCTGGATTAAGCGCCGCCCGGCAGCGGGGGCGGGCGGCCATTGGCTGCAGGCGAGCCGCCGTGGCTCTTAGCGGGCAGGCGGTTGTCGCGGGCGGTCCTTCCCGGGCGGCTGATTGGAGTCTGGGCGCTTCGTTTCATTTTAGCAGGAAGGAGCAATACGGAGGACGGCGAAGAAGCTGCAAGTGCTCCGTAGCTGCAAGTGCTCCGTATGCTTACAGAGCAGAGCACAGAGCAAGTCGGATGCAGAGGGCGGCTGCAGCTCAGTACTCCTTACTCTGTCCGCCCAAGGCCTGGCCGTCTGTACTCCGTATGCTCAGAGCAGGCGATGGCGACACCAGACGCCATCGCTTGCGAATCCCACTCGGCCCCGACCGTCTGGATCGTCAGGCACAGCGAGCCTACTCCGTACGCATGACTCGCACACGGCGGGTTCTCGTCTATGTGCATATACTTATTTAGATATACGGAGGTGTCGGCGGGGACGTCTTTGCACCTAGTCGCTCTTGGCGGGCGCTGCCAAGTCGACCAAGACACGCCGACGAGCTGGCCGGCAGATCACGTCTGGGGTAACGACGTCATGTGGGTGCACGGAGTCGACACAGGAGGCAATCCGAACAACGGGCGATCGGACGACACGGTCCGACGAGTCCCATGAGAGTCCGACGAGAGGTCGACGAGACGATCGACGAGCGGACGGCGAAAATCGCGCAGGCGCTGCAAACGGGCGGGCACAAGGGACACGGTCGTATTCTTGTTGGGCAGATCGCCGCAGAAACTCAGATCCAAGAGACGCCCGCCGCGCCTGTCGTCCGCCTCCCCTCCTCCATCCTATCTCAGGCGCCGTTTGTCGCTTTGGTCGCCGCTCAGCAGCAGGCGCACGACTCCTCGCAGCCGCAGCAGCCGCACTCCTCGAAGAAGCCGCCGCGCATCGACCCGGTGGCCTCCATCTCGGGCTGGGCCTGGGGGGTCTGGCGGTCAGTGATGGGAGAGAGGCAGAGAAACCACGGAAAAGAGAACGCACCGGCTGCTCCGTGACCACGTCGGCGGGGACAGCCATGGGCTGCTGCTGCTGCGCGGGGGCGTCGGAAGGCATCGTGATCAAGTGGTGCGGGAGGCGGGATTCAGCTCGTGCGATGGAGCATAAAGCAGAGTTGTGTGTTGGGGTGATGAGCTTGGGTGTGTGAGGACGCAGAGGGCGAGAAATGAGAGAAGCGATGGAGACGAAAAGAAGAACGGGCGGACGGACAAGAGGCGGTCAGCGAGGCCTTTATCTGCACGCAGGATCAGGAGGGCTCCCACCCCCCCAGACTCCTTCCGGGCTTTGGGTGCCAATCCGCTCGGCCCAAGCACCCCGTGTCTCCCCCCCTCCTCCCCCCCCCCCCCCCCGCCGGCCCCTCCCCAATGCGGTTGTCGGGCCAAAGACGGCAGGTGCGGCGGCCATGGGGGTTCTTTCCCGTCTCGACGCTACGGAGCACTATGCAAACGGCTGGCTGGTTGGCTGGCTGGCTGGCCGAATGCCTGCCTGGCCTGCCTGGCTTCTCGTACGAGGGTTCGGCCTGCGCCTCCGTGCCCTATACAGCGCATAGCCGTCGTTATACGCACTCGTATGCGCCGGCAGTGCATCCTGCTTCGCCGCCTGTGTTGCCCCACTTCCCTTCCGCGGACGGTCGACGTCGACTGTCCGTTGTACTCCGTAAATATACGCCGGGCTAGCAGAAAGCGGCAAAAGCAACGGAGTACAACTACTCCGTACGGAGTACAACTAGACGGGCGCGCCGCTGCACGGCGATGAAAACGGCTACCGCGCTTGCTGTAAATAATACTTGCCCGCCAGGCGTCCACTGGTGCGACGGCCGGCCGACCTCTCGCAAGCGAGTGCGCTGCCTGTCTGTCTGTTCTGCCCTGGAATCAGACAGCTCGTATCTGTGCATCCGTCCATGCAGGCAGCGCGTATACAAGTACGGAGTACTCCGTACGTGCTAGGCCCAGCACGTGGACCAGGCGAGGCCAATTGCGATCGGCCTGCGGCAACTCGGAGTACAGAGTACGGACTACGAGCAATACGGTGTGCAAATTGCATCCGGAGGCCTACTTTTTGTACAGAACCCCTGCCGTGGGCAAGAGGTGGGCAGTGTCGGTCACGTGTCGTCTACTCTCGCTGACGAGAATTTGCATCAGCCGGGCCGGACCTCACACGGGTACGGCACACTTTCTACCGTTATAACGCCAGCATAAACAAAAGGACGCCGCACTCCTATTTATACCAACGGCCGCTACCTTTCTCCGTCACTGTTGGCGCAGCCAACGGTGTCGGCCCTGGCAGCCTCGCCAAATGGTCACGTGGGATGCTTGAGTAAAGAAGAATGGGAACCTGCATATGCTTGGAAAAGGTGGGAATCTCGTCTCGGCGTAGGTCTGATAGATAGCATAGCTGTTTGTGTCATGTTGTGGGAGCCGTGGTGTAAGTTTATTTTTCTCTTCCTATTTCCTAACCTGATTTTCTTTTCTTTTTTTTTCGTTCTTGATAGAAGCAAAGACTTGGACAGAAAAACAAGGAACACTAGAACCTACACCAGCAAGTTTGTGTGGCATGCCATAAATACAGAATTTGCGAGGCTGCATACAGGCACATCATAGAACGCGGGGATCAGACTGCGCTGCCGTCAACACCGGCCGGCCGAGCACATGCTCCGTCGTTCAGGTGGGCCGGCGGGCAGCCGGTGCGTCCAGCTGCCGGCTCCTCAAATTCTTGGCACAGTCCTCCGCCGGCGTTTGACAGGTACTACTCCGTACTCCGTATGCTTACACCAACCACGGAGGACACCGAGCCCGGGCCGCCTGTTGGCATCTAATCACGTGATGCCGGGCTGGGCAAAAAGACGGCGGCCGGTCCATGTCTACCCCCGACCGCCCCGGCAGGGCTTATCTTAAGCAGGCACCTTCACGATTCTCGAGCGATCGGCCCTTCTGTTTTACCCGCATTGCAATTCCGCAGAATGCGGTATAACAAAGTACGAAGTCCAATCTCGCAGTTGTATTTGTCCAGTATACAGATCTGTACACCGTACTTGTAGACATACGACCTATGGCGCACTCGGTAGCATTCCATGCTGGCTGTACTCCGTAGGTCGCCCGCAACTAGCGTTTGACATGAAAGGGGCCCAGAGACGATCGCGATCAAGGGAAACAAAGGAGGAAAAGGGGCAAATAGGGGAGACGACAGTGTGTCCTCAGCGCACACGGTGCGAACAGAGGTCGAAAAGGGGGTGTTGGGCCAAGAGGGCATGCGGATTGGTGGGCGTCCCGCCGGGGGTTCTCGACCGGGCTCGTCCCAGGCGCCGCAAAATAGGGGCCCGCAGACGCTCACTGCCATTGCCCCCAATGTGGCTTAAATTCTCGAGCTCGTATATAAGCATAGACGTTCCGTATATTTGCTCCGTATGGCTGGCCTATCCCTGCTGCTGACCTGCCGTTGCGCCACAAAATCTCACGCCAAGCAAGGCTGGCGGTAGGCGGCCCAAGGAAAGCGCACAGTATCGCGTACGGAGTACTTGTCCAATTACAGGACACGGCCGCCACAAGTACTTCCCTTTCCGTTGCGGCGGCCGCCAAAAACGCCGTATTTTCCAACGACACCCACTTCTCATTTCCCCTTTTTACTGGCCAGGTGGAGCCGGCCAGTAAAGATAACATCGACACGCAAAAAAGGGAGAGAGGGGCATGCATGCAGGCAGGGGAGCGCGAGGAACGGCGAGGAATGGCGAGAAAGCGGCTTCTGCGCTGCGCTGGACGCGAGCAGAGCGCGTCTCGCCGAGCAGACGGGCGGCGCAGCGCTCACCGAAGCTGTCGTCGGAGCGGTCTTGTATTGAGTACGGGTATTTGGTACTCCGTAGTTGCACAAATACCGCTGTCGCCAGGGGTAGCACGCCGTGCGGCAACGCTAGCCGGGGCAGCTGCGACCCCCTGTGCATTTGTATTAAGGGTGATCGGGACGCCCAGTTGCCCTGCGGCAGGAAAGAGAGCAAGCAGGTCGTCCAGGCGGGCCCCCGACCCCCCAGCCAGCGTGAGGCTAGAACCGCTGCCTCCCTCCAGGAGCGTGGCAATTCTGCAAGGGCGTGGCCTTGGGACCCGGGCGTCGCATTGCTGCCGCCTGTCAACGTCGCGACACAGAGCCCGGAGTACGGATACTTTGTCTACAAGTACAAGTAGCTGTAGTTGTAGGTGCCATTCCACCCAATGCACTGACGTGCGTAGCGCGAGATAACGACTCGACGCGCTCGGCTGGGAAGGCGCGAACGGCAGGCCAGGCCAGGCCACCGCCACCGACCCCCCAACCTCTGCGCCTGCCTAAATTGCCAGAACTGCAGTTCAAGGGAGGAAGGAACGGCTGTAGCTAAGAGGTTCCGTAAATAAACGAGAAAGAACGTCGTTCGGATACGAGCCTTCGCCTCGCGCCGTATTTTTTCTTTTTCTCATCTCTCCCCATCTTCCCGCATCTCACTTTCGCCCCTCCCCGCCCACGTCTCGGCCTCGTATTTGCGCACGCCGTCTCGCAACGCCTCGTCGAGTTCAGTTCCAACTGCTGCATCACGATACGAGCTCTTCTTTGTTATTTGTCGCCTCAACGTCACATCTCCGACAACCAGCCAACCCGAGACAACAAAACGGCTGGCCAGAGGCACCGCCAAGCACTGCCCGCCGGCCCCGAAACGAGGAAAGCGGCGGCCAGTCAAGCACGCACGCACCCAGACCGACCGACAGACAGACGCCCGACCCGAGTGTGAGACCTGCGTTTCTCGTTTCTGGCACAGCCGCTTCCGGCCCTCGTGCGCGCCGCCCGCCGCCCGCCGCCTGCGTCTTCCGCCTGCGGATTTTCTTTTCTTTTTCCTGCTCGCGCTGTCTTGCGTGAAACAAGCCCGCCCGCCAGCCTGCGCCCGCTCACCGGCTCCAAACCTGGGCCTTGCCGGCTTCTCGCTCGCTCCCGTCCCGACCGACGATCGGATTGCCCGCAGCCAGAGCAAAGCGGCCGGGAAAAAAAGAAACAAAGAAGGCGAAAACACAAAAAGGAGAAATCGGGCCTAAACAGGCACTGCTAACAAAACCGCCCGCCGCCGCCCATAACGCGAACGGACACACGCGCCGCCGAAAAAAGGGTCCCCACGACGAGGCCAAGGGGATTAAAAAAAAATCGGGCAACGCCATTTGGCACAGGTCTAGCGCAAGATCCGTTTCTTGTCGGCCTCTGCCAAGTGTCCCCCCCGTTTGTTTCTTATCCCGTATTTCTCGTCGTCGCCTCTGCGTCGATACCAGTCCGATCTCCTTCTCCTCTCTTCCTCTTCTCTTCCCCCCTCTCTCTTCTCCCTCTCGCGCACGCGGTCCTGCCAGTCGGGGGCTTGCCATACCCGCCCCCCCTTGCGTCTTCTCCTCTCATTTCCTCGATCCCCTTCCGTCGACCGTCGACTCGCGCCGCGCGCCCGAGTTTTTCTCCCTTTCCTCTGCTCCCGATCAGCGTGGCCCGTCGAGCACCATCCTGGTGACGCGGACCGCCGCAGCTGTCAACCTGGCTTCTTCAACGCTCTTCACCACCTCCTCCTCCTCCTACAGCGACCGATCACCGTCGCACCGTCGCCGCTCCTCCAGCATTGGCCCGCCTGCGTCGCTCAACTTGGACGGCGGCTCCCAGCACCTGGGGGCGAACCCCCGGCAGCCTCAGCTCTCCCCAATACCTGGTATGTAGCCCGCATTCCAGTCCTACCTGGCCTGTCTCAGTCCAAAAGAGGCCGCGAAGCCCTCGCTTGTCTGGATTCGGCCAGGCCTCCCCCCCCCTCTCCCCCCTTGTGTTTTGACGCTTTCGGTGACCCTGGCCGGCGGGCACACGATTCTTTAATCTTTTTTTCTTTTTCTGTTTCTGATCCTGTTGCTTACCCTTTTTCGTTCCCAGGCACGCCCAACGTCAGTATGTCCCTGTCGCGGAGTCCGTCACCGAACCCCGGCGGAGGTTGGTCGAGCCCGGGCCTCAACATCAACGGAAGCGGCCGCTCGAGCCCGTCCCGCGCATACGGCGACTTAAATGGTGCCGCCGCGTTTTCGGGCGACTACGCGCGCTCGCGCAACGCGGGTGCCAGCCGATATCCCTCCTATTCCACACAAAACCAAGGCTTCTTCACGCGACACATGCGCCAACTCTCCAGCAGCTTGCCGCGCTTCAACGCCGCCGCGCGCACCCCGTCCCTCTACTCGGACAAAGAAAGGCCACGCAGGCCATGGAGCGCCGCCGCCATGTCCTGGCTCAGCTACCTGCAGCTGATGCTGGTGCGCACCAGTCGCAAGATGAAGATTCGACTCCTCCTCGGCTTCCTATTACTAGCCGCCGTCTACATCTTCTACCATTCCCGTAAGTTCTTGTTGTGTGTGGTGGGGTGCGAGCGCAGGCTGACGCGTCTTCAGCCCTCGTCTACCTGTACCGGAGAACAGCATGGCTTGGCGGCGGAGAAAAGTTCGTCATCATCCTGGCCGCCAACGTCGGCGGAGGCGTCATGGAGTGGAAGGGCGCCCGCGAATGGGCCATCGAGCGCGACAGCACGCGCAACAAGAAGCGCTACGCCGCGCGCTGGGGCTACGACCTCGAGATCGTCGACATGAGCACCAAGAAGCGGTATGCCCACGAGTGGCGCGAGAGCTGGGAGAAGGTCGACTTTGTCAGGCAGGCCCTGCGGAAATACCCCAAGGCAGAATGGTGCGTCTCGATCCTGTCGGATGACTTGTTTGTGTATCCGTCGTGGCGTCGTGGCATGGGACTGACGGTCGCAGGTTTTGGTGGCTCGACCTCAACACCTTTGTCATGGAGCCATCCTACTCGCTGCAGGACCACATTTTCAACGAGCTCGAGAAGAACATTTACCGCGACATCAACGAGTACAACCCCCTCAACCTCACCCACCCGCCGACCGAAGTCTACCTCGACGAGCTGTCCCGCAGCGCCGAGGGCGATGGCCAGCCGGGCTCCGTCAACCTCATCCTGTCGCAGGATTGCTCGGGCTTCAACCTGGGCTCCTTCTTCGTCCGCAAGAGCGAGTGGACCGACCGCCTGCTTGACGTGTGGTGGGACCCGGTGTCGTACGAGCAGAAGCACATGGAGTGGGAGCACAAGGAGCAGGACGCCCTCGAGGAGCTCTACACGGCCCAGCCCTGGGTTCGCCAGCACGTCGCCTTCTTGCCACAGCGCATGATCAACAGCTTCCCCGAAGGCGCGTGCTCCGAGAACGGCAACAATTCGCGCTTCCACTACAACGAGAACGACCGCGACTTCCTGGTCAACATGGCCGGCTGCGAGTGGGGCCGTGACTGCTGGGGCGAGATGTACCACTACCGCGAGCTGAGCTACTACCTCAACCGGTCGTACTGGGAGCGGTTCAAGGAAGACATCCTCTGCGCCATCTGGTTCAAGCTCACGGGCCAGAAAGTCAAGTTTTAAGGGAGGGCTGAAGGCCCGGAGGGTCTCTTCGGGGCGACCGACGGCGGCATGTCCAGCATGCTGTGTGGTGCATTTCCTTTTTCTCGGTGCAACTCTCACGTTCAGACGATTCGACGACTCTTCTACCTCGCCAACTTCCTCCCCTTCTTTCGCTCTTGGCACCCTACTCACCGGCCCTCCCTGTCTCTTCTCTTTGCCGCTTCTGGTGCCGACATCGAGCCAGTCTCGCCAGCGTCTGTCCAGGTCTTGCGGGTCCAGAACGGCGGTTGATCCAACGTGGACACGCATTCTCTTCTGCCTAGGGGCTCTCGACTGCATCTGTCCCCAGTTTCCCTGCTATTTGGCACGATCGGTGTGACGACATTTTCTCCATCATTTTCTCGCTTCATCTCTTTTTTGAACTTGCTCTGGCGTCCTTCTTAAACCGGAGGCGGACAATTTGGGATAGATTGGAAGAAAGCAGGAGGGTGCGGGACCAGGCGCAAGCCCGTCTCCCGCCGCTCTCTACGCCATCTCCACTGCAGCATTTACGTTTTTATTTGCCCGTGTCTTTGGTCTCTCCCGAGCTCTGGTTGGTACAGGCCGGGGGCAAGGGGCCAGCTTTTTTTGGTTGCTGTCGCAGGGCGTCCGAGAAGCACTCGCCCTGCCCGTTTCATCATCTGGTTGCATCGTCGATTTTCTTTTCGATTCTTCTCCCTCTCTATTTCGTGTTTTTATATTGTTTCCTATGCTGTATTTTCGCTTCTTGTCATATTCTTCTGCATTCTCGTCTTGATCTTCAGGCTTTTTGGAGTTGATCCGTGTAAGAAACTCATATTTCTGTTTTCAAGACATCCGGGTGGTCAAATATATAAGGAGTATTGGCTGGAGACGTTGGAAAAATAGAGGCCAGAAACGTGAAGATATATATAAGATACATTTCGGCCAGCATGGTGGTAACGGACAGTCGATTACGTACTCGGCCGTGCTACGCGATTCCTGATTTAAGGAAAATGGGTATGGCATTCTGAGCGACCGTCTCATCACACTGTTGCTCCGTGCTTGTAATACGCGGCTGTGTCTTGTTCACGAAGGGCTGTTTCTTGAAATTGCATTGTGTAGAATGCTCTATTCCTGCTCAGATACAATATTGTAGTCGTAGCCGAGGACGTAAGTTATCTATCTATTAGGCACCCAAGGGAAGACGTGTGTAATGTGGAAAACATGGAGATTCGTAAAAGAAAAAATGCTTGGAAATGCAGATGACTTGGCCCAATATGCTCCTTTGTGCGGAAACCCGGGAAATGTTGAAAGACGCCTGTTCAAAAAAAAAAAAAACGCCGTTTTGGGGGAGAGAACAATGGGTAAAAGGGGGAATGGGTATATGGAAGGGAACAATGCTGGATTCGGGAGGGGGAGGGGTGGGCAAGTGAAGGGCGAGAGAGGGCAGGGGAGGATGGGGTACGATGGGGGTTGTGACGGGCTGATATGAACAAGGTGCTGTGACTGGGTGAATGGTGAAAAGGGGTAGGGGGGTATTTTTGTTGTTTTGTTTTGTTTTAATTTGTTTTGGTTTTTTTTTTGTGCCCCAGATTAAGCGACAAAAGGCACGGGCACGATGCCGCGCTTCTGGCTGCTGCTGCTGGAGGTCTGGAAGACCTTGACGCTGTTGATGAGCCAGTAGGCGTCGACAAAGGCGGAGGGGTTCGCCTGGACGTAGGCGGAGCAGGAGCTGGCGAGGCCGGAGCAGGTGGCGTCGGAGCCCCAGACCTGGCCGGCCCAGTCGCCGCAGAAGGTGGTGTCAAAGATGATCTGCTGGGCGGCAAAGTGGGTGTCGATGTCGCAGCCGGAGAAGACGGCGACGGGCGAGCCGAGCTGGGCGGTGTCGACGGTGCTGGCGCCGCTGCTGGCGAGGGTGGCGGCCAGGGAGGAGCTGCGGGGGAAGAACCAGACGCGGATGGCCTCGGAGGAGAGCTCCATGGCATAGACGCCGCCACCGGCGGCGTTGAAGCCGGGGCCGTAGTTGGCGGCGTCCGAGGTGGAGAGCGAGCAGCCCTCGTAGCCGCCGTTGGCGCCGCAGTCGACGGAGGAGGCGCCGGAGCTGTAGTAGGTGCCGGAGGCGGAGCCGGAGCTGCTCATGGAGCAGCCGGCGGACGTGTGCAGCGTGATGGCGTCGGTGGACTGGCTGTTGACGCCCTCGATGATGTCGATCTCGCCGCCAGAGGGCCAGTTGGGCCCCAGCGTCCAGAACGCGGGCCACACGCCGCAGCCCACGGGCATGTGCTGGATGTCGGCCACGAACAGGCCCTTCTCGTACGCCTTGGAGCTGGTGACCCGCGTCGAGGCCCGGCCCCCCGACGGGTTCGCCGTGATGTGGTCCGACCCCAGGTACACCATGTTGTTCACGTAGCCGGCTAGGCCGTTCTTGCTGGCTGTGGCGGCGCTGGCATAGTCGACGAAGCCGTTGGTGGGGTCGGCGGCGTCAAAGAAGTCAAAGCCGGAGAAGAAGTTGCTGCTGTTGTAGTTGTCCACCAGCGCGTAGGAGGTGGCCTGGGCGGTGGCGACCAGCAAGGAAGAGGCCAGGGCCAGACGGACGGGTTGGATCATGGTTGCTATGTGGGATGGGGAGGGAAAGAGGAAAAAGGACGGGAAGGTAAGGAGGAAAGGAGGAGGAGGTCAAGGGACGAGAAGGGAGATATGCGAAGGAAAAAAGAATGGGGAGGGAAAGAAAAGAGGGAAAAGGACGGGGAGTGAAAAGAGGGAAAGGGAATGGAGAAGGAAAAAAAAGGGAGAAGCACAAATTACCGTGCTTTCCGAGGAAAAGGGATGGCTGCAGAGGACAACGGCCTGGTTGGTGATTACTGGTGTTCTGGTGTTGGAAACCGTTGGGTGAACAAGAGGGAGGGATGAGGGATGGGAATGGAAACGAGAAGGAGAGCCGAGAAGAGAGAGAGACGGGTGTGGTGCCTTTATAATCGACCAAGACCCGATCGAAGCGCCTCGAGTGAACAGAGGAGGCGAGGCGTGCCAGACGATGAACACGATGCCCCGGGGCCCCCGGCCTCTTCTTTTTTTTCTGTAGCTGAAGCCGGCGGTGCGTACGTGGACACCAGCCACGACGAGCAACACAGATAGGCGAAGACGACCAGGAAAAGGAAAAACGAGTGGAATAGCGTACCATGGTTGGCGCCGGTCGATTCCAGCAGCATTTCCATAGATGGCTGAAGGGGGGGGGGGCGCAGACATAAAGGAGGAAAAAGAAATGAAAGGCTGAGCCGCCGGGTCTCACTCCCACGATGGCGGCAGCAGAGGCGGTCTGGACCCCTGGACCCTACTCCGTAGGCGCAGAGGGGAGGGGAGGGAAGTGCGTGGCCGGCCTCGCCCGCCAGCCGGTCACTGGAATGGGGCGGCTCTGGCATGCCACGACGGGGCGCCGGCGGGTGTCTCACTGGCACCAGACCAGCAGCCCGGATGACGGCGGGAACTGGTCGAGGCGACACGCGTCCATCTTGATGCGGCGGATGAGGGCGGATGAGGGCGGATGAACCCTGCATCTGACGCCGCCAGGACAGACAAACAGACAGACAGCAGCCGCATGCTCTCGATGAAACCAAACCACGGCTGCCGCGACAATGACCGACCGACCGATGGCTGGGTGGGCGTCCTCGTTGGTGGAGGCGGGCTGGCGGCGAGTCGACTGGCATGCAACGAGATTGAGCACCGGCATTCCAATGAGTCCCGGCCTCTGCGCAGCGGACGGAACGAGCGTAGTTCCGCCGAAGCGTTCCTGGCACGGCCCCAGCACCTGCCAGGCACGGTGCCCTAGCGCGCATTCCAGGCAGATCGGGGCGGGCAGGAGAAGAGACGGGTGGTCGGCAGATGACGAGGTGAGGTTGGACATGGAGATGTGTTTACGGTCCAGGACTCGGGGCGATTGGCTGGGAACGTCTGACTCGACACGTGTGGCGTGGCTGTGAAACGAGACTTCGCTCACAGGAGGAAGCAGCGCCGCGCCCGGTCGGCTGACCGGTCCTGCCCCCTTTGGCCGGTGGCGGTTGGCCGACGACGGCAGTTGCGCGGCAGGCGGCCGGCACCCAATGGATCGGTCGCGGCTGCCGGATCTCGAACACCACGCCGCCCCACGGAAGCGACAGTGGGTGGGTTGGACGGCTTCGCGCACGGTCCAGGGTGTCACGTGCTGACAGAGCAGAACAAACCGAAGAGCGCTCCATGTTGTATGTTGTATCTGACTCACGGCAGAGTCCGCCGGTAAAAGACCGTCTCGGCAATGGGCGTCTCGTAGTAGGCGGCCGTCTCGGCGAAGCCCAGCTTGGCGTACAGGCGCCGCGCGGGGGCCATGGACGCCAGCGTGTCCATGACGACCTCGCGGTACCCGCGCGCGGCCGCCTCGTCGAGGGCCCGGCGGGCGAGGGCGGCGCCGAGGCCGGTGCCGCGGGCCTCGGCGCGGACGTAAAGGCGCTTCAGCTCGCAGCGGGCGGCGGGTGTGGGTGCCAGTGATGGGGATGGTGGTGATGGTGCCGGCGGTGGTGCCGGCTCGGCCGGCAGCGGCCGGACGGCGACGCACCCGAGGGGCCGGCCGAGCGCAGCCGCGTCTCCGTCGGCGCCCCCGCCGGCGCCCCCGCCGCCCCCCGTTCGCCGCGCGAGCAGCAGCACGCCGTGCGGCGGCGCGTACTTGCCCGGCAGGCTGGCCAGCTCGCCGGCAAAGGACTGGAAGGCGAGGTCGATGCCCAGGCCGCCCGCGTACTCGAGAAACAGCGCGGCCACGTCCTGCAGGTCCTGCGGCGACGTGGCGACGTCGATGGAGAACGACGGCGGCGGGTGGTCCATGGTCGTAGGGCGCAGTTGTACGGAGTAGATATAACATCTCGTGTCTCGACAAGTCCGATTACTCCGTCATCTTACCCAAACCCTCTCTCACGTGACGACAGGACTCCGTCCGCCCCGAACTACAAGTACATCCAGGCTCGCCTCAGAACAGCTCCCACATCGGCCGCGGGATGACAATGGGCGCGGCGCCGGGCCGCGTCGTCTCCTCGCGCAGGGCCACGTAGACGACGCGCTGCGCCGGCGAGCCGACCGAGGCCGACTGCGACGCCAGGCCGTAGTAGTCGGACACGGAGTGGGCGAGCCAGCGCCTGGGCGATCAGCGGGACGAACAGCAAAGAAGATGACGACGACAGAGCACCCACTTGAACGAGCCGCTCTCGCCGTCGCCGAGCGCGTCAAAGACGATACCGCTGTCGGCGCGCCCGGGGCCGACCTCGCGGTGCGCGCGCTTCCAGGACGTCTGCGCGGCGGGGGCGCGGCGGCCGACGAAGACGAGCTCGCCGTCCTCCTCGTCGTCGTGCTCGGAGAAGGAGAAGGAGTCGCTGCTGGCGGTGGTGGTGTGGTCAAAGTCGGTGTCCACCGCCGTGTCGGCCGCTGTGTCGGCCGCCGCCGCCGCCGCCTCCGCCTCGGCCGCCTGGGCCGCGGCGGCCCCGACGAGGTACAGGCGCATGGGCTCCTCGAGCGCGCGCACCCACGTCTTGACGGCGGGCGTCTTCTTGGCTGTGGCGCGCAGCTCGCGCGTGATCACGCCCAGGGTGGAGGACGGGGGCCCGCCGGCCCCGGCCCCGGCACCGGCACCGGCCGTTTTGGCCTCGGCGGTGCCGGCCTGGCGCGCCACCGTCTGCTTGCGGCGCAGCACGGCGGCGGCGGCGCGCGTCTCGGCGACGTACTGCTGCAGGCCGCGGTCCCAGTACTGGGCGAGGTGGTAGGGCAGGTGGTGGTGCACGGGGTGCGTGGGGTGGACCTCCCAGTCGCTCGGCAGCGGCGGCTGCGCGTTGGGGACGTGCATCAGGCGGTCTGGATTTTTTTGTGAGAGCATCATGTTAGGCAGGCGCCCGTGTTTCCAGTCCGTGGACTGCGCTGCAAGCATGGTGGCAACAACACCCACCATTCTCCCAGCGCCGGCGCTGCCGGCTGCCCTCCTTGCCCTTGAGCAGCGCCTCGCGCCGCTTCTGGCTGTCGCGGCGCGACAGCGGGCGCGCCCCCCCCTCGGCCCGCTCTTCCTCGGCGTAGCCGCCGGGACGCAGCGCAAGCGTCGTCGTCTTCGCCTTCATCGTCGTCTTCTTCTTGGCTGCCGTCGTCGGCGCCGGGCCGTCGTCCAGCGGAATCGTCAGCGGCGCGCCGATGCCGGCGGCCGTCGCCGCCACGCCGAGCGTCTCGAGCACGCTGCGCGCCCAGTCCTCGGTCCGGTCCAGGACCGACTGCGGCTCCATCGGGGCGAGGTTGGCGGCGACGTGCTCCATGGCGGTGGTGGTCGGGGTGGGAGACGGAAGGGATGCGTGCTATCGGGGTTCACAGTGGTACGGAGTGCCCCGTATCTTGCGGAGTACTCGAGATAGACGAATTGTGGAGCACGTGGCACGGGAGGCCGGCTTAACGAATATTCCGTTCACCAACTGCTAACGGCACCACACCTAGCGATGCTAGACCAGTCTTGGAGGTGGATTCATCGACGTAAATTACAAGTGAACTCTCAGGCCAGCCTTGCAAGGGCGCCCACTTCCCCAAGTGCTCAGTGCCCACCTTCACTCGTAAACGGTGCGGCGATGTGAGCGCAGAGAATCGGCGAGGCTGGCGGCGAGCGAGTCGCCAAGCAGTGTCTGGGAGCTTGACGGAGTCGATCTTGACATGTTGCCATTCCAAGGCCAGCTTCTCCTGGCAGCGCACTCTGGTCCCCACCATCAGCCCCCCTGCTCGACAGCCAGATACCCCTCGCCGCCGCCCTGGTTGACGGCCGCGGCCTCGGCCTCGGCATCCACCTTCACGCGGACCCAGCCGAGCACGCGGAACCATCCGCGGCCGAGGGATGCGCAGTCGTCCGCGTCGACGGCGTAGGCAGCGACGCGGCCGCGCAGCCGGTGCACCGTTCCCAGGGCGCCGCGCAGGGCCATCCTGCGGAGTAGAGGCACGAGCCGCGGGGCGGCCGCGCGCACGGAGCCGCAGGTGACGACCAAGTCAAAGGCCAAGGTCACAGCGGTGGGCAGGCGGCCCCGGAGGGCGTACGCGACGATGCTCAAGGCGGGCCTGGCGGATAGGAGATGCGCGGGTTAGCAGATGCGCGGGTAAGAGAATGAGAGGGAGGTAGGCGAGCGACACACCATACAGCTGCCGTCGCCGGCGGGCTGGTGGCCTGATGGGCGGCGACCAGCGTGTCCAGGGCAATGCGCATCGTCTGCAGGTCGCGCGCCGCCTTGTCGGTCTCCGCCTTGAGCCGCCACAGGTCTTGCCGCTGGCTGTTGCGGTCGCCGCCGCCGCCGCTGTCTGCGGGCAAGTTGCGGATGCGCTCGACGAGGTCGGGGGGGGGAGCAGTGGGCGTCGTCGGCCAGAGCAAGCGGCTCCCGGCCCCGTTAGCCTCGTCGGCCCCGTCGGCCCCGTCGGCCCCGTCGGCCCCGTTCTCCCGCGCTGCGCGGCTCCGGTACTCGACCGCCTGCCCCAGATGGTACAGCGCCGAGCGCTTGGCCGCCTCCAGCTCGTCCCAGACCGCTGCGCCTCCAGTGGCTACCGGCGGCGGGATGCTGCTCGCCGGCGGCTGTCTGCCGAGGCCGTAGACGACGCCGAAGCCGCCGCTTGACTGCTGATCGGCGGCACGAGCCCGCGCGAGACTGTTCTGGTCGCCGCTGGTTTGGTCCATGCTGGTGGTGCGGCTGGCGGTGCTGCTTTTTCGTCTGCTGTTCTGTTGTTGTTCTGCTGCTGTTCTGTTGCTGTTCTTTTGCTGTTCTTTTGGTGACAGCGCGGGCGACGGAAGACACGGAGGCGAGAAAAGGGCAAAGGAGAGAGAGAGAGGAGAGAGAGAGAGGAGAGTTCGTCGTCGTCGGTGTGTCCAGCGGCGGCGGCCAGCCAACAGCCCAGCCAACAGCTCGCCAGCGGCCTGGCCAGCGGCGCGTAAGCCGAGGCGCCTCTTCTTGCGTGCCTTCCGAATCGAGGTCGGATGACATACAGCGGCCAAATCGGCCCGACAACGACCACCGCATTGCCTCACCGCATGCTTCTTCTCACGATATTTGGCCTTGCTTCACGCAGGCGGCAGACCCTCTGTTCCACCCTCCAACGCGCTGTCGGCAGCATCCGCTGCTTTCACCATGGAGGACCTCCTCGAGACGCCGCCGGCACCACCGCCGTGCTACAAAGATGTGGTCAGCGTGCGCTCCGACGAAAAGCTTCGCGTCCGCCTCGAAGTGTGGCACTCCTGGTTCACCGGCCGCAACGAGAAGCACCACCGCCTGCTAGCACAGCTGTTTTCCGCCGCGCAGCTGGAGGAGTGGCATGTCATGGAGGCTCCTGTGGTCGAGCCCGAGAACACCGCGAACCGGGACACTCTCGTCCCCGTCCAGGCAAGTAGTATCTTGGGAGGGACGGCCCCCGTGTGCGGACGGCAGCGGTGTCTGACGCGACTGCAGGTCGACTTTGAGCACAAGCACCTGGGCGACCACGACCCCGGCGGGGCCACTCTTCGCCACGTCCGCGAGCTCTTCCGGCAGCATGCCCCCCCGGTGATCTTCCAGTTCCTGACGGCGACGGAGAGCAAGCCGGAGCTCATCAAGATCGCCGCCCTCCACCTCCCGCCGCACCGCCAAGGGCTCTACCACGACATGCACGTTTTGAACGAGCTGAGAATCACAGAGGGCCGGTTCTTTGCGCTGCCGGGCGTCGACAACGCCGACATTCTTGCGGTCCTGTACGCTGCCTGCCCCCCCAATCTTCCCTGGGTCTCCTCTCGACCGGCTGCTGACATGCCCAGGGACTCGGGTCTCAGCGACGGCATCGTCGCACTGGGCCTGGTCGCGCAGTTGTTCGCCATCCACCAAGCCCTCCCCCTTGGGCCGCCCGTCCTAGGTCAAGCGCAGTCCTTCAAGACAGTGTTCCAAATGGCCGCCCGGTTCTTCCAGCGCAGCCCGCCGCTTCTTGCCGCTGTTCGCTGCGTGAGAGGCTCCCTTCCCCGGTTGAGCACACCCTGCCCGCCTATGCTGACGGTCCCTAGCTGAGCGAGCGGCTCAAGGACGGCAGGGCCGGCGGCGGAGCCGGCAAGAAAGAAGCAGATGACGGCCCTGCCGACGACGGTTTCACCGACGAGAGCGTAGCTGCGATCACACGCTTAGACGCGTGGCGGCGGCAGTTTTTGGCAACGATGTCCGGCTTGGAGAGCATCCGGCAGAAGCAGGAAAGTCTGTCGTCCTCCCCTCCTGCGTTCCCCTGCCGCTCGTCGTGTTTCTGACGGCCGCAGGACAGGAGGTCGTCACCCCCCAGCAGTGGTACGACGCGTGCCGGAGCCTCTCCACCAGCACCCTCGAGCTGTCCAACGGCTGGGAGCAGTTGGCCCCGTCCGTGACGCTGCGGCTCCAGGAGCTCTGCAAGCAGGAGTCGCACACCAAAGCAGCGGTGGTTGGCGCCTGTGCGGCCATCCCCGTGGCCGTCGCGGTGCTCGCGTGCGGTCCAGCGGCTCCCATCGCATTCTTCGTGCTGGCCATCTTGGGCGGTGCCGCAGGGGTCGCCGGGGCAGGCTGTGCGAAGCTCTTCTTCGGCCGGGCCGGGCGGGAGAAGCGCGCCATCCACCAGTGTAAGTCTTCTAACTCTCTGACGAACAGCTCGGACAGCTCGCTGACGGGTGGTGGCTGCCAGTCAAGGACGCGTTCGTCGACGTGAGCCGCGCGCTGAACGAGGCCCGCAACGACATGGCCCTTCTCGTGTGCCACGAGGCCCTCGGCATCGACCTGGGCCATCTCGACGACGCCGGCCGCCGCCGGACCCTGGAGGCCCTCGGCGTCGACGTCGAGGCCCTGAACAGCGCGACTGGCCGCGCGGCTGTCCTCGGCGCCGCCGTGGACAAGCTCGTTGCCTTGAGCAAGCGCATGGACGCCGCCTTTCGTCAGATGCACAAGGACATGGGATTAGAGGAAGGCTGGAGGGCGCAGGCTTGAGAGGCGGCAGGCTTGGGGCATGGCAGGCTCGGGGTGCATCCAAGGGCGGCGCAGGCTTGGGGCATGAATTGCCCGCGGTGGATCTGAAGGGGTTGTCTGATTTACTGGCTCATGGTGTCTCAAGGCGTTGCCTGATTTACAGCGAACGAGCATGAGTCGTGTAAACAGTGTGCTGAACAGCCTAAGCCCGATTAACACCGTCCCCTAGCATCACCAAACCCCGCGCGCCGGAAATTATTAGTCATCCGATCCGGCCTCGCTTCCGGCCTCCCATCGCCATCCGCGACTCTCTCGACCACGACCAACGCGCACCCCGAGCTCTCCCCGCACCCCCTCTCCGCCTCACATCTGCGGGTCAGCGACGGAAGCGCCCTTGCGCTGAGATTCAGCTCAGACGCCCCCGCCTTCTCGCCTGCCCACGGCCTGTTTCGCCCGATCGCCCGCCCCCCCCCCGTCCGGCATCATGGCCTACGTGGCCCCCATCCACCGGCCGAGCAGCGTGCGGCACGCGCTGCGGATCAAGCTGCTGTCGGCCGAGGAGGAGTGTCTGGTTGTGTCGTGGGTGCCCCTGTCGACCTGGTTTTTTTTTGGAAGCCAAGTGTGAGTCCGGTGCTAACCGAGGGGGGTCCCAGGAAGGCGAACCGGCTCGAGATCTGGCGGTTTGGCGGCGCGGCGTCGGACGAGCTGGTGCTGTTCCACGCGCAGCGGGTGTACGGCACGGTCAGCATGCTGGAGGCGCTGCGGCCCAAGGACGCGGAGACGGAGCTGCTGTTTGTGGGCACGGACCGGTTCGACTACGTGACGCTGGCGTGGGACGCGGAGCGGCAGCGGCTGCAGACGGTGGACCGCTTCCACGACGCGGGCGAGAAGCACCTGCGCGACGCGCAGAGCCAGGACCGCTGCGCGGTGGACCCGTCGGGGCGGTTCCTGGCGCTGCTGCTGTGGGAGGGCGTGCTGTCGGTGCTGCGCATGAAGGCGCGGCGCGACCGCTCGGGCAAGCCGCTCGAGTGGATGGACCAGGTGCGCCTGTCGGAGCTCTTTATCAAGGCGGCCACCTTTCTGCACACCGAGACGGGCCACCCGCGCATCGCCTTTCTGTACCAGAGCCAGGCCGACCGGTTCGACGCCAAGCTGGCCTTGTACCGCCTGACCTCGGACGACCGCGACGAGAAGGCCTCGCACTTTGACCCCCACCGCGACCGCGAGCTGCACCTCGACATCGACGACGACCCGGGCGCCGCCATGCTGATCCCCGTCGAGCCCAGCGAGGCCGGCGACCGCCGCCACAACGTGCGCCGCACCACCAGCCACGCCTCCGCCGGGGGAGCCGGCGACGGCGGCGGCAGCCGGGGCGGCGGCGGCGGCAGCGGCACCGCCAAAAACACCCTCAAGCCGCACCTCGGCGGCCTGCTCGTCGTCGGCGAGACCCGCCTGCTCTACATTGACGACACCACCCAGGCCACCGTCGCCGCCCCGCTGCGCACCCCGGCCGTCTTCGTCGCCTGGGCCCGCTACGACCGCACCCACTACTTCTTGGCCGACGACCTCGGCGTCCTGCGCCTGCTCACCCTGCTGACCGACGGGCCCGTCGTCACCCGCCTCGACGTCCAGGCCATCGGCGTCACCTCGCGCGCCTCCGCCCTCGTCTACGTCCCCGACCGCCGCCTGCTCTTTGTCGGCTCCCACCACGGCGACTCGCAGCTGTACCGCATCCACCTGGACGGCGGGGGCGGCGGGGAGGCCATGGCTGTGGACGTGCCAGAGGGTGCTGGCACAGGCGCACAGCCTGCCGGCAGCCGCTACTGCGAGCTGGTGCAGGTCTTCTCCAACATTGCGCCCATCCTCGACTTCGCCGTCATGGACATGGGCAACCGCGAGGACGACGCGCAGCTGGCCAACGAGTACGCGTCGGGCCAGGCGCGCATCGTCACCGCCAGCGGCGTGAACAAGGACGGCAGCCTGCGCAGCGTGCGCAGCGGCGTCGGCCTCGAGGACCTCGGCGTGCTCGACGAGCTGGCCGGCGCGCGCGCCCTCTTCTCCCTGCGCCTGCGCCCGGCCGCGACGCCGCCGGGCCAGGTCGACACCCTGGTCGTGTCCTTCCTGACCGAGACGCGCGTCTTTGTCTTTGACGCCGACGGCGGCATCGAAGAGGTCGACCACCTGCCCGGCGCCGACCTGGGCGCGGAAACCCTGTGGTCGGCCAACGTGGGCGGCGGCGGCGGCGGCGGCGGCAGCGGCGGCGGCGGCAGCAGCAACGGTCACACCCGCGTCCTCCACATCACGCCGCACGCCGTCACGGTCGCCGACGTCGCCGGCGACGGCACCGCGACGGCGCGCTGGACGCCGCCTCCGGGCCAGACCATCACCAGCGCGTCGGCCAACGACCGGTGGGTGCTGCTGTCGGTCGAGGGGACGCGGCTGGTGTCGCTGTCGCTGAGCCCGGCCGCCGCCGACGGGACGCTGCTGCAGGTGGCCGCCGAAAAGGACTTTGGCGCCGACCAGATCGCCTGCCTGCACGCGTCGCCGCAGCTGGTCGACACGGGCGTGGTCGGCACGTGGACGGCGGGCGCCGTGACGCTCGTGGACCTGGCGACGCTGCAGCCGACGCAGACGAGCGTGTCGGTGCGGTCGCGCGAGGACACGGCGTCGGTGCCGCGCAGCATCGCGCTGGTGCAGGTGCTGCCCAAGAAGACGGGCGGCGGCGGCGGCGGCGGCGGCAACAGCAGCGGCCCCGGGCCGACGCTCTTCGTGGCCATGGACGACGGCACGGTGGTGACGTTTGCGGTGGCGGCGGCGGAGCGGCGGCTGCTGGGGCGCAAGAGCGTGGTGCTGGGGACGCGGCACGCGAACCTGCACCTGCTGCCGCAGGCGGCGGCGGCGGCGGCGGCGGCGGAGGCGGAGGCGGGGGCGCAGCCCGGGACGTACCAGGTGTTTGCGACGACGGAGCACCCGAGCCTGATCTACGGGTCGGCCGAGGGCCGCATCGTGTACGCGGCGGTGACGGCGCAGGACGCGCAGGCGGTGTGCCCGTTTGACGCGGCGGCGTTCCCGGGGGCCATTGTGGTGGCGACGCGGCGGCAGATCCAGCTGGCGCGGCCGGACGCGCAGAAGCAGACGCACGTGCAGACGGTGCCGGTGGGCGCGTCGGTGCGGCGCCTGGCCTACGCGCCGGGCGAGAAGGTGTTTGCGCTGGGCTGCGTCGCCGTCGACGTGGTCAAGGGCCGCGAGGAGGCCGCCTGCTCGGTGCGCCTCGTCGACGACGTGCTGTTCCAGCCCGTCGGCCGCCCACTGCCGCTCGACGCCGCCCGCGGCGAGCTCGTCGAGAGCGTCGTGCGCGCCGAGCTGCGCGACAGCCAGGGCGAGCTGGCCGAGCGCTTCCTCGTGGGCACGAGCTACGTCGTGGATGCCAGCGCCGTGGCGTCGGTCGCCGGCGGCCGAAGCAGCGCGGAGCCGATGGGCCTGGGCCGGGTGCTGGTCGTGGGCATCGACGCGGAGCGCAACCCCTACGTGATCTCGTCGCACCGCATGCGCGGGCCGTGCCGGTGCCTGGCGGTGGTGGACGGGCGCATCGTGCTGGGGCTGAGCAAGACGGTGGTGCTCAGCGAGTACGTGGAGACGTCGAGCATGTCGGGGACGCTGCGCAAGCTGGCGTCGTTCCGCGCGGCCACGTTCGTCGTCGACCTGGCCGTGCACGGCCGCTACATTGCCGTGGGCGACATGATGAAGTCGACGACGATTGTCGAGTACATTCCGGCGACCACGACGGGCGGCGAGGGCGAGGGCGAGGGCAAGGGCGACGGCGAGCAGGACAAGCCCGCGGCGGCCACGCCGGCGCAGCTGGTCGGGCGCGCGCGCGACTACCAGGCCAGCTGGACGACGGCCGTGTGCCCGCTGGCAGACGAGGCGTGGCTGGCGGCGGACGCGCACGGCAACCTGTCGGTGCTCGAGCGCAACGCGGACGGCCTGACCGCCGAGGACCAGCGGCGGCTGCGCACGACGAGCGAGCTGAACCTCGGCGAGATGGTCAACCGCATCCGGCCCATTGCCGTCGAGAGCAGCCCCCACGCCATGGTGCACCCCAAGGCCTTTCTCGCAACGGTAGGCATTTGCTACCTTCCCCCCCCCCCTTTCCTCTTTTTGCCTCGCTAACGTCCCAGGTCGAGGGCTCGATCTACCTGTTTGGCACCGTGGCGGCCAACGTGCAGGACATGCTGATGCAGCTGCAGGCGCGGCTAGCGGCCACGGTGCAGGGCGTGGGCGAGATGTCGTTTATGGCGTACCGCGGCTTCCGCAACCAAGAGCGCGAGGCCGAGGAGCCCTTCCGCTTCCTCGACGGCGAGCTGCTGGAGCGGTTCCTCGACCTGGACGAGGCGGCGCAGGCCGAGGTGGCGCAGGGGCTGGGGCCGAGCGTGGAGGACCTGCGGAACAGCATCGAGGAGCTGAAGCGGATGCATTAGGACAGACATACGAGATGATTTGATCACGATGTGAAGTGGTGATGTGATGTGGTGATGTCGATGCTGACTGATCCGGCCATACGGATGTCACGTGCGCTCGGGCAGGACCGGCAAGGCGCGTGTTGGGCCCCACGCGGCGCGGGCCAATGGCCGAGCTGCAATTTGCACCCGCGGCGGTTGCTGCCTGAGGCGCCTGGCGCCAGCGCGGGCGTGGGCTGGCTTGGCTGGCGGCCGAGCTCCCTTCCTCCTCTTTTGGGGGGAAAAAAATACGCATTACGGAAGGCCGGGGAAAAACCCGCAGAAGAACAAGCCCAGCTGTCCCGACGCATCTCTGCCCATCGCCTCTCACCTCACGCAACCAATTGGCTTCCGACGCCGGCCTCTTGCGACGCGATCCCCTTCTGAACTTTTTTTGTCCTATCCGTCTCTCTTTCACTCGACCGATGGCGCCTCTCGCGACGGCCTCCCGCGTGCTCGCGCGGTCCGCGGCGGCGGCGGCGACGACGGCGGCGGCGACGACGACGACGACGGTGACGCCGACGACGGCGCGGCTGGCGGCGGTGGCGGCGTCGCGCTTCAGCACGTCGGCGGCGCGGCCGTCGGAGGGACCGGCGGCGGCGTTCAAGAGCCCGTTCCGCGGCACGTCCAAGGCGGACAGCGTGCCCGACTTTGGGCACTACCTGTCCAAGAAGAGCGGCAGCGCCAACCAGCTGTTTGGCTACTTTATGGTGGGCACGCTGGGCGCGCTGTCGGCGGCGGGCGCCAAGTCGACGATTCAGGGTAGGTGTGGTGGTGGTGGTGGTGGTGGTCGCGGCAACCAAGACAATGTACGTCTGTCGCTGACAAGCAGAATTCCTCGTCAACATGAGCGCGTCGGCGGACGTGCTGGCCATGGCCAAGGTGGAGGTGGACCTCAACACGATCCCCGAGGGCAAGAACGTGATCATCAAGTGGCGCGGCAAGCCCGTCTTCATCCGGCACCGCACCGAGGCGGAGATCGCCGAGGCCAACGGCGTCAACATCCAGAGCCTGCGCGACCCGCAGGCCGACGCCGACCGCGTCAAGAAGCCCGAGTGGCTGGTCATGCTGGGCGTGTGCACGCACCTCGGCTGCGTGCCCATTGGCGAGGCCGGCGACTTTGGCGGCTGGTTCTGCCCCTGCCACGGCTCGCACTACGACATCTCCGGCCGCATACGAAAGGGCCCGGCGCCGCTCAACCTCGAGATCCCCCAGTACGACTTCCCCGAGGAGGAGCGGCTGGTCATTGGCTAGGTTGAGAGCGCCTTTGAGAGCGAGCACACAAGCACACACCAAACCAAAAACACACATAGAGGGAGGTTGGGGGGTGGGTGTGCATTTCAGGTTGTCTTGATAGCAAGTTTCGTTTCCTGGCCGTGTTCCAGGTGGTCTGGCTGTAGGAAGCACGCGAATAGAAGGACCTATCTGCCGACCGCCCTTGTCCAACGTATGCTGACCGTCTTTCCGCGAAGCCTCCTCAAAGTCCTCGGAGCTTTGCCACCCAGTCAATGTCAAAGTAGTTGGCGTCCATCAGCTGCCGGTAGACTCCCTTTTGCTTGGCCTGGTCCGGCGGCGTCTCGGTGTTGGGGCCCTGTTCCAGCGAGATGGACTGTGGCATGTGTGAGTGTCGTGTGTTTGTGGAGGACTGGACAAGACGAGACGGCGACGTACAGCTTGGGGGTTCTCGGCCTGGCTGGCGTCCTCCACCACAGCCTCCTGTGGCTTGCTTTCCTTGGTCTGAGCTGTTGTGTTGGACGACATGGTATGGGCTTGGCTCGGTGGCTTTTTCTTGCTTTGATTTGAAGTGTCCTGCAGACGAGGAGAAGAGAAAGGCGGCATGTCCAAGGGTTTTTATAAACAGATTCCCCTCCGTCTGCTCTGCGCCATTTCCTTTCAACGGGCGTCGTCAACTCGAGGCTCTGCTCACCAGCGTGCCCGGCCCAAGGCGAAGGAACTTTTCTGAGCCCAGGCAGTGGTAAGAAGATGGGGGCTCGTGGCAAGGACCTTTCTTCATGCCCCGTCATTGGTTTCCTCAAGTCGAGGCTTTGCCGGCATGTCCGAGTCCAGGCATTGGTAAGAAGTCGCGGCATCGTGGCAAGGAACTTTTCATCTGAGAGCAAGGCTGCCTGTTCCTTTGAGCAAGAGAGCAGGCACTTTTTCATGTACCGTCATTGGTTACTGTACGGCATGGGAATTGAGATGTAGAATAAACCCTTTGTTCTTAAAGTCGTGCCAGAAACTTTCTTGTCAGTCTCTCATTGGCGCTTTCTCGGTGTCAGTGCTGATGCTCTGGGGAGGGCACACCCGCGCCGCACACTTCGTGCCCGGGAACTTATTTTAACGTACCTCATTGGATACCAGAAATACAGCTCATCAGGCCAGAGGTAGGCGTTTCATCACATGCCTTGGACCGCATCACGTTAACCCCGAATGGCCAGCCTACTCCGTAGCGAAGCCGTCGTCACGGCTGGCTACGTATCATGAGGGGGCCGACTTTATCCCCCTGCCGCCCGATAGAGGCAAGGGTGGTTAGGAGGAACTTTTTTCTATGCGTCCCATTGGTAGATGTCACCCTACGGATAAGAAAAAGGCTGTGTCCTCCGGGCTTTGCTTGATTGGGAATGTGCAGAAATCCCAGGAACTTTTCTTTCGCGCCCTCATTGGACCGGACGGGGGTGCGGGTGAGCTGGCAAGGCAGCCCAGCACACTGCTGCTGAGGGAACTTTTCTGGCGAATCCGGGCGAGGTACGCGGATCTGTGCGATCCGTTGGGCAGGGAGCAGTCGGCTGTGAAGACGTGTATATAAACACGCCCGGTTTCCCACCACCCCCCTGGCATTTTGTTTTCCACAGACGACACCAACACCTACTCTTCCCAGCCAAATCAAGCAACATGGATTGCCGCCAAGTCTACCCCACCCTCGCACCTCGACCCAAGCCTTTGGCCAATGGCTCGGATGTCGAAAGCCAGCAGCAGCAGCAGCAGCAGCAGCAGCAGCAGCAGCAGGCCGCCATTTGGCGCCGTCCCACCGACGAAGAGTGGGCGAAAATGCGACCGCGCATCGAGGAGCTCTACCTCAGGGACCGGCTCAAGCTTCGTCAAGTCATGGCAAAAATGGACAAAGAGTTCTCTTGCCGAGCCACGTGCGTTTGATTTTGTGTTCTCCATCCCGTACGCAAGCAACACAACGGACTGACCCGGGCGCCGGACAGAGAGCAGATGTACAAGAAACGCTTCCACAAATGGGGCATTGAGAAGAACAAACCGCGCCAGAACAAGACAGCTCCTTCCTCGTCCTTGGCCGTGGTTGTCCGATTGCCAAATGCGACTACGGTGCCTGCGTCGCCCCCGCTGCTCCCCTACGACCGCGCCACTGGCGTTATTCTCAAGAGCGCCGAGGACTGGATGGACAGCATCGCTGATCACAAATCCATGACGCTCCAGTTTGGGAAAGAAGTGAATGTTCATATTATTTATCAGGTGTGGCAGCAGAATCATTTCACAGGTGCTATCGTTCCGATCTGGATAGACCGCTGTGGCATATCTGTGAACTTGAAACTGGCGCGCTACCTCTTCAAGCTCAACATGCCGAGCTTGGCGGGAGGAGTATTGGAAAGGCTCTTTCGGGAAATGGAACGCTTGGTCAACTACAGGCAACCCACAAAGTTTACCCAACAGATCGTGGCAGTGTTGGAACTGGTGCCTGGGGACCACGGCCCGAAGGATCCCGAACTACTTCGGATGTTTTTCGAGCACCTCACTGGCCTGGCAAGAAAACGCCTGAGCGTGCAGCACCCGGTCCTGTGTATCTTCGAACAGCGCTGCAGGCCATCTCGGTAAAGAAATGCTGGTACACGCGCTGACGGGATTAAAGCGACACTTCAACTTCGTCGTACGAAACTGGAGGAATACGCCGGCCAATACCTGGAGAAAATATCTCCCCTGGGCCAAAGTGGGAGGTACCTCGAGTCTATCTGAAACGACCGATCTGGATACGGCACTCCACTCTCTGCGCAAGGAAGAGCGCATTCACACCATCAGGCCAACGTCGCTGGTTTCCTTGAACGAAGCGTGGATCACAATCCTGGAACTTGTCTTTTGCCAGCCACAACCGCAAAGCAACGCCGAGAGACTCGCCGAGAGACCACGCCCCACGAGACAAGAGCTGCTGCAGAAGCTCACATCCGAACAAGGCTGCTTGGCTTGCATAAACTCATTGTACCACAAGGACACCAAGGACTGCTTCTGCTGCAATTGCGGCGAGTCGTCGCGGGTGGCCCGGTTGATCGACCTTGTGCGCATGATGGAGATGGGGAGGGATATTGAGGCAATCGTCCAAACGGAAATCGAGCAATGCCTGTGGACGATGCTTCAGTATGATGACAGCGACTTGTGGGTGGTGTCGCGTCTGGAACAGATACTCAGGGACACCGGGCGCATGAGCGAGGCGGCGTCCATCAGCGAAAAATTCATCAGGCTTGCGTCGCAGGAATTTATCAATGTTGAGTAGATGCAGACAGCAATGGAACTTGGTCGAGGTGTGCTTGTATGCTTATGCGTGTCCCGAGCCTGTCGAGCCCAGTTGGGTATGTCGAGGGGGCTGGCTGTGCAGTGCCTGATGTCCGACGGACTCCAATGTCTTCTGTCACCCAAGAACCAGGCAGGCGTCGCGCTCAGACGTGACACGGTGATGCATACCGGCCATCCAAAGGCTGCCGCGGACCGTGTCGTTTATATCACGTGATATATAAGCGTGTATTGGAGACTGGAGGGAGAGGGGCTATAAGGAAAGTGGGGCCATCCCTTTTAAGCATAAGCATCTGTGCTCGGGCCACCCCGATTTAATGGAAAGCCATTATCACCACTTTCACCTTTCTTACTTGCTCTACGCAGCCGGTCAGAAGGCAACGTCTCGAACCATGGGAGGCGAGTCCAGCGACGGGGACGCGCAGCCCCGCCTGCTGTCTGACGAACAGGAGAGCACAATCGTGGACTGGCTGGCCAAGGACATGCATACGAGCGAGATTGCACGAAAGGAGCTCATCCACTGGTATGCGGAGCAGCTGCTTCGCGGCGAGGCTGCCGTCCCGCCGGGGTTTGCCGACGGCTTTCTGGAGCGCCATGCGTCGTCCGTGCGGGCTCTCGAGCAACAACAGCCGGCGCAGCCGCGGCGGCTGAACGCCCTGGAGCGGAGAGCGAAGCAGGACAGGCTGCGCCGGCTGTACGGCGACGCGGCGGCGGTGCCGCCGGCGCGGGAGCCGGCGCCGTATCCGGAGGGCGACGTGATCCACAGGCTCGGCAGCGTGACGGTTGTGCGGCACGTGGACGGGGCGGGGGCGGCGGTGGTGACCAAGTACACGACGCGCGAGGACGGCTTCGGGGGGGCCGGCGACCACCCGAACGAGGCGGCGGCGCTGCGCTATGTGCGGGCGCACACGACGATCCCGGTGCCGGCCGTCGTCAGCAGCGCCTGGGACCGCATCACGACGGAGTACGTGCCGGGCCAGACGCTGAAGCAGGCGTGGCCGGCGCTGACGCCGGAGCAGCGCGCCGGCGTGCTCGACCAGCTGCGCGGCTACATTGCGCAGCTGCAGGCGCTGCGGCCGCCCGACGCCGGGCAGCGGATCGGGCGCCTGGGCGGCCAGGGCGCGCTTCTCCCGTCGTTTATGCCGCGCGTGGGCGGGCCGTTTGCCACGGTCGTGGAGTTCCACGACTGGCTTGTACGGAAACCGGAGGGGCCGCCGTCGTCATCGTCGGCGGCGGCGTCGGCGGCGTCGGCGGCGCTACGGGAACAGACGGTGTTCTGGCACCAGATCACGGCACACCTCGGCCGCGACTATCCGCTCGTGTTTACCCACGGCGACCTTGCGGCGCGCAACATTCTCGTGCGCGACGGGCGCATCGTCGCCCTGCTGGACTGGGAGCTGGCCGGCTGGTACCCGGCGTACTGGGACTATGTGTTTACGCTGCGCGGCCTGGACAACGTGGACTGGGCCACGCTGGGCGCGCATGTGCCGTCTCTGTTTGCCACGCGCTACGATCTTGAGTACATCCTGGTACACTTCATCCTGAGCATCAACTAGGAAGGACACGCCCTCGGTAAGATACGTTGTATTCTTAAACAAGCGCTGAACTTAGGGTATGGCGTCGAAAAGCAGGGCTTCCATCAGCTCTCCCTCGACGGCGTCGTACCACTCCTGCGTGAAATAGCCTGCGGAGACGAGGTTCTGCAGCCCCTCGAGCAGAAAGTGCTGGCAGTTCCACTCGGGATCCCGGTCCGCAACCGGCGTGGCGGCCACGACGTTCACGGGCCCCATCTCCTGGCCGCGGGGGACCGACACGGCGCCGGGGTTGACGTGGCCCAGGTAGCGGGCCGTGAGGGCCCAGTCCAGCGCACGATGTATGCGGTCCACCTGCCAGCCGACCTGGGGGCTCGAGCGCTGGGCGTGGACTGTCTCGTGGAAATGGCGGTTGTCCGGCGAGGTGAAGTACACGAGGACGTGTCGGTTGAAGTAGCGGTCGGGCTCCCCTCGGAAGTAGTAGATGGTCAAGCAGACGGTGGTGCGCGGGATCTCGTCCTCGTCGCTGTCCGAGCTCTCGTCGCTGTCCGGGCTCTTGTCCCTGTCGCTTCTGCGTGAGGGGGCCATGGCGCCAAGGACGGATGGTCTTCGGCGGGACGAGACGGGCGGGGCAACGGTTTCCTGTACAAGTACCGACTGCGGAGTGCTGGACCGGAACGCCCTGGTGTCTCGAAGGGGTTTGTATATTTATGTTGGCCGCGCCCTCCACCAGAAAGATGGCTAAAAGCTGGACAGACCTCGCGGAAACAAACAGACCCCACCTTCCTATTAAAACAACAACCCTCTTTCTTCCGCCTCCCACCTCCCACCTCCCACCTCTGATTTTTGCACGCTCCCGACAGGAGCCAGTTGCTTATGGACCTATGGGAGCTCTCCTTGGCTCCGATTGGCTGCCGGGGGGCTGCGGCGCGCTTGGACGGCGTTTCTGCTGCGTGCCGCAGGACGCCGGGCTGCGACGCACGGTGTGCCATCGCCCGTCTGATCGGACCGCCAGCCGTCTGGGCAAATCAGGGCGGCAGGCCGACTTCAGACGACCCGCGGGCGGCCGCCGAGCCGAGTCTGCCGAGTCTGCCGAGTCTGCCGAGTCTGCCGTGTCCCGTGTCACGTCGTCCGATGGCCGGTCGTGGCCAAGATCGGCGCATCCCAGACGTCGTGCAGACGCGCGGTGGCATGGCGGCGGCGGCGGCGGCGGACCCCAGACGCCCCCTGCGTCGTGTGATCGGCTGGTGTCAGCCGGCAGCCATGCGTCTGTCGGCTCGTCTTGCCGGAAGGGGCCAGGCCGACTTCCATCGGGTTCGAACCAAGGCCGCGACCCTCTGCCAGCATTGTACTTGTATATAATATCGCCGCCTGCCTGTTTTCTCTGCACATGTCGGCAGGCATCGTTGCTCCTCGTCCTTCTTTTCTGTCTTTTCCTGTCCTTCTTTTCTCCTTTCCACGGTTCTGGCAACCGTACGTTCTCTTCAAGACAGTCCGGCACTGTCCACGCTCTTTATCCTGCCTTCTTGATACCCGGTCTGTCGTTTTCGCTTTCTCTTGGCAGCCCTCATACCCCCGTTTGATATTCTTCTTCTGTCCTTTTACGTCCACCATGAAGACGGCTGCTCTCGTCGCGCTGGTCGGCGCCGCCGCCGCGCGCGAGATCCCCCTGTATGCCCGCGGCGGCGCCGTGGCCCGGCGCGAGGTGCCGCAGGAGCACGCGCACCAGGACATCCTCAACGTGGTCAACCCGCTGCTGCAGCAGAACAACCCGCTGGACATCCAGGACGCCGTCTTCGGCCTGCTGGGCAACGCGGCCGCCGCGCAGGGCGCGCCCAACGTGCAGAACCTCGACTGCCTGCAGCAGATCGTGGCGGACCAGGCCTTTAGCAACGCCAAGGCGGCCGGCGACGTCGACGGCCAGGTCGCCGCCATCCTGTACCGCGCCCTCGAGCGCAACACGGGCGCCGTCGGCCAGGCCTCGGTCCTGTGCAACGAGACGGCCGCCAACCCCGAGATCGCCGCCGTCACCCAGCACCAGGACCCGGCCTCGCCCGGCGCCGCCGCCACAAACAAGCAGGTCGCCCTCGCCGCCGCCCAGCAGATCGCCGCCGTCGGCGGCGACCCCGCGCTCGCCATCGGCTCCGGCACCTTTGCCCCCGGCCAGATCGGCGACCCCACCGCCGCCGGCAACACCTGCGACGTCGCCACCGACAACGCCGGCTGCATCAACTCCCAGAACCTGCTCGTCCCGGACGTCACCGAGGACGAGATCAACGCCGCCGTCGCCGCGATCAGCGGGGGCGGCACGGCGGCCAGCACGGCGGCCAGCAACAAGACGGCAGCGGCCAGCACCGCGGCGGCGGCGGCCAGCACCGCGGCGGCGGCCAGCACGGCGACAGCCAGCACCTCCGGGGTCAACGTGCAGACGTTCACGGGCAGCCTGGGCGGCGCGCCGCCGCCGGTGATCAGCTCGGCGGCCGACGCGGGCCGGCCCTTTTCCGTCGACGGGTCGACCTTTGTCAACGCCGGCGCCGCGCTGCAGCGCTCGTGCTCCGTCCAGCACAACGCCTGCGCCACCGCCGCCAACGACGGCCAGCTCGCCGGCGGCGTCGCCCAGTGCGAGACCCAGCAGGCCGCCTGCGAGGCCGCCGCCGGCGTCACCAAGCGGTGGCTGCGGCCGTCCGCCCGCCGGCCGCTGCTGCGCTTCCGGGCGGCGGCCACGAATGCTACGACTTCGGACGCCGGCGCCGGCGGCACCCTCGACTTTGGCTCGTGCTCGGACCCCGCCATTGAGTTTGCCGACGGGCTCGACGGCCGTCAGGAGGCCTCGTTTGCGCCCGTCAACGCCGCCGACTTCAACCACGGGTCCGCGCTCAACATCGGCGTCATCGCCAGCTTCATCTGCGGCCAGCTGGGCTCCGCCTGCGGCGCCTCCGCCGCCGCCGTCGCCGCCTGCGCCGCCGCCCAGTCCGCCGCCGCCGCCCAGACCGGCCAGGCCGCCGCCGACGCCTTCAACAGCGCCCTGGGCGTGTCGGCCTAGGTCGGGTGAAGGAGGAGAGCAGATAGTCAACGCTATAGCCACGTGTTTTGCATCTGGCTTTGTTCTGCATCTGGATTCAATACAACAGAGCCCTTCCGACCCAAAAAGACTACCACGGGGCGTTGGTGCTGTCGTAGACGTTGCGGCCGCCGGGCTGGTCCCAGCCCGCGACAAAGACCTTGGGCATCTGGCCGTTGATCTCCGCCTGGGTCTTGTTGAAGAGGATGTCGAGCGACGCCTGGGCGCCCTGCTCGGGTGTCAGGTCGGCCATGTCGCCGCCGCCGAGGTCCGTCTTGAGCCACTGGCGCGTGTTAGCCATCTGTGCGGTCGACCAGATCGACCAGAGTCCCAGCTTATTAAGTGGGCTTGGGTAGTCGTAGTCTCGGAGGTACCAGGTTAAGGCCGGCTCCCGGCTCGTCACGATGTCGGCAAACAGTCTTAAGTCTATATAGATCCTGCTAACTCTATATGTAGTAAACGCCTGTCTAGTGGGTTTTACACACGGCTGTATAGCTAGTGAGGCCTCTTCTAGGACTGACTATGGAAGAAGCAGAAGCTATGTAGGAGCGTCGTCCCAGACAGATGGTTAGGGCCCAGAGTCCTGACCGCAGGCGAGCCTCTGATCGGACTCCCGAACCACACATACCCCTATACTCCTACGCAAACGTCTTCCAGTCAAAGGCCTGCTCCCAGGCGTAGGCCACCTTGTAGATGGTGGGCTCCTGGTAGAACTTGGAGACGATCATCATGCCGACGGGCAGCTTGGGGTGCGGCTCTTGCAGCGACGGCAAGAAGCCGACCGGCAGGGTCAGGGCCGGGAGGCCGGTCTGCAGGTTAGCGAGGCGCACATGCTTGGGTGCTTGTGGCAAAAGGCAACAGACAATATTAAAGGCCGACGTGTTCAGCGAGACGCCGTTGGAGTTGCGCATGTAGTCGGCGATGCTGGAGGCGGGCGGGGGCAGCTTCTGGGCAAGCATGGGCATGGTGGGCAGGACGAGGACGTCGTAGGCGTCGAGGGCGCGGTCGTAGTCGTCGCGCAGCTTGCGGATGAGGTTGGTGGCCTTGCCGAGGAGGGTGGGCGGCAGATGGTCCCAGGCCCACTGGCCGGTGACGAGGGCGTTGCTGTTGCCGGCGAACATGGCGTCGAACTTGGCCTGGGTCAGGGGCAGCAGCTTGGCCGTCAGGTCGTTGAGGTGCAGCCCGCGCCGCCCGCAGTTGCGCGCCAGCATCGTCGCGTGCGCCGACAGCCGCCCGGGCCCCGTCCACAGCGTCGGCGCCAGCTTGTGCATGGGCACGCTGACCTCCTCGACCGCGCAGCCGAGCGACGCCAGCGCCTGCGCCGCCTTGGTGACCAGCGCGCTGACCCGGGCGTCGCCGAGCGGCTGGTCGAAGCCCTCGCGCAGGAGGCCGATGCGCAGGCCCTGGACGCCGCCCTGGACGCCGCCCTGGACGCCGCCCTGCGCCGCCAGCGCCGGGTAGTCGGGCACGGCGCCGGGCAGCGGGCAGCCGGCCAGCTGGCGGTCGTCGATGCCGTCGGCGCCGGCGAGGACCTGGAGCAGCAGGGCGTTGTCGAGCACGGTGCGGGTCATGGGCCCCGTGGTGTCGAGGATGGGCTCGAGCGGCGCGATGCCCGTGTAGGGCACCAGGCCCGTGGTCGGCTTGAGGCCCACGAGCCCGTTGACGGCCGACGGGATGCGGATGGACCCGCCCTGGTCGCCGCCCACGCCGCCCCAGGTCAGGCCCGCGGCCACCAGCACGGCCGTGCCCGACGACGAGCCGCCCGCCGAGAAGCCCGGCGCCCACACGTTGGACAGCGGGCCCGTGGCCGCCGACGTCGACACCCCCCACATGCTGAGGTTCTCGCACACGCCCTTGCCCGCCACCACGCCGCCCGCCTCGAGCACGCGCGTCACCACCGTGGCGTCCGTGTTGGGCACCCAGTCCCGGATGACGTCGGTGCCCAGCAGGCACGGCACGCCCTTGACGGCAATGTTGTCCTTGAGGTTGATCGTCTTGCCCGCCAGCAGCCCTCCTCCCGTCGGCGGCCCCTTCGCGTCCCGGATGTCGCACTTCCACGCCCACGCGTTGGTCGGGTTGTCCGCCGCCGCCGGCCGGTGCACGTCCTTGCGCGGGAACCGCGCCTCGTCCACCGCCGGCACGTAGTCGTCCATCTGGTCGATGCTGTCCCACATCTCCCAGATGCCCGTCAGCAGCGACGTGTAGTCCGCCACGTCCTGCGCCGACGCCGTCACCCCCAGCGCCGCCAGCGTCTGCACGACATCCTGCTGCGTGATGGGGTTGCGTTCCGAGACGGTCTCGGGGGCCAGCGTGGCAGACATGGTGGGTGGTGCAGGTGGCAGGTGGGCAGGCTTGCGTGGTCAAGATCCTGTCGACCATGAGCGGCAGCCAGCCACCGACTTGTATCTCGTCCGAGCGGCCGGCCGGCACATCCCCCAGCGCACGTCCGGCAACGCCCCTGTCCCCGCCCCGTTGCCGATGTCGGCCATGGCCTGGCGCGGCCTTCAGGGTCTGCGGCTGGCCCGCGGCTGGCGATGCTGCTCTTCGGCTGGTCCTCCGCCAGCCCAACGTATAGGCTTACACGGAGCCGCCGCCAGCACAAGACCGGAATGTCCGACGCGGCCGTCAAATCATGCAATGCGATACCAAATCGTGTGCTTATCTGCCCGCTTCTCGTCTCGGGAAGGATGCCGGCTGGCACGCGCCGTATTTTACCATTCTGCATTGCTCTGCAGAGCGTCGAGCATCGCGTGTCGTCGGTCCTGCGAGGCTCCTCTCCCGCCGCCGATCGCCGGTCCACTCGTGGGATTAACACGGATCTTGCTGTCTCCGGCTGCTGTCGTTATCTTCATACGCTTGTCGGCCGCGCCAAGAAACTGGGGCCGGCTGTCCAGGGCTGAAGTATCATAAGTCCAAGGCCGTCGGCGCCTTGACGTCCATGGCTATCTGCAAACGACGTCCGTGGCTATCTCCAAACCACAAGACGTCCCTGCACGACGCCGATGCCGTATCGACGGTCGTCCTAGACAAACGCTTGCGATGCAAGCGCCAGATAATGAGCATGGCTGTCGGTGAGCCTCCCTTGGCCAGCTCGATATACAAGATAGAAGATATAGAGATGTATAAATGCAGCCGTGGTCAAGATGCTGCTGACCGGCTCCCGCCCCGTCCCCATCCCATCACGCACACCGCCACCATGGGCTTCCTGCACGAGACGCGCCGCTTCTTCATCGGCGACAAGCCCGCCTCCAAGGCGGAGCGCAGCCTGCTCTTCAAGATCGACG
Organism: Ophiostoma fasciatum; assembly: GCA_019925495.1. Lineage (NCBI taxonomy): Eukaryota > Fungi > Ascomycota > Sordariomycetes > Ophiostomatales > Ophiostomataceae > Ophiostoma > Ophiostoma fasciatum. Next base: position 219,796 of record JADHKM010000016.1, read on the forward strand.
GCTTCATCCTGTCGTACCTGTGCCTGTCGCAGTTCATCAACTACCTGGACCGCCAGAACCTGACCAATGCCTACGTCTCGGGCATGAAGGAGGAGCTCCACTTCAAGGGCACTCAGTACAACCAGGTCCTGACCATTTTCAAGAGTGCGTCCGTCTTCGTCCTCGCCCACCCACCGTTCGCGGGCGGGCCACGCTGACCGCGCAGTCGGCTACATCATCGGCGGCGTCCCGCAGTCCTTTATCGTGTCCTCGCACCGGATCCCGCTCTCCTTCTGGTTCCCCTTTTGCGCGCTGTGCTGGACCCTGTTCAACCTGGGCAACGCCTTTGTGCACCACGTGTGGGAGGTGGAGCTGCTGCGCTTCTTCATGGCCCTCTTCGAGGCCGTCTCCTTTGCCGGCGGCCACTACGTGCTGGGCGCGTGGTACAAGCCCTCGGAGCTGGGCAAGCGCGCGTGCTTGCTGACGGCCGCGCAGAACGCCGGCGGCCTGTTCGCCGGCTTCATGCAGGGCGCCATCTACAGCAGCCTCGACGGCCACGCCGGGCTCAGCGGCTGGCGCTGGCTCATGGTCATCAACGCCATCATGAGCGTGCCCATCGTGGCCTTTGGCTTCCTGACCTTCCCCGGCATGCCCGCCCAGTGCAGCCGCTGGTACCTGTCGGCCGAGGAGAAGGCGCTGGCGGTCGCCCGGCTGCCGCCGCACGCGCCCACGCCGCTCGACTGGACCGTGTTCCGCCGCGTGCTGACCGACTGGCGCTTCTGGGCCTTTACCCTGCAGTTCAGCTTCAACACCAACATGGAGTGGGCCGGCCTCTACAGCCCCCAGGCCCTGTGGATGAAGTGGACCGGCCGCTACACGGTGCCGCAGATCAACTACTACCCGCTCGGCACCACCGCCGTCACCATCACCTCCACCTGCCTCTTCGCCCTCTGGACCGACTACACCCGCTCCCGCTGGTGGGTCAACATTGTCATGGCCTTCTGCGCCGGCATCCCCTGCATCATGCTGCTGGTGCCCTCCCTGCCCGTCGCCGGCAAGTTCTTCGCCTGGTACCTCGCCGGCATGGGCTTCATCGGCCAGGCCGTCAACTTCTCCTGGGCCAACGAGGTCTGCCGCGACGACGACCAGCTGCGCTCCATCACCCTCTACGCCATGATGTACGGCTCCAACGTCACCATCGCCTGGTTCAACGTCGCCCTCTTCCCCGTCACCGACGCCCCCAACTTTGTCAAGGGCTACGCCGCCTCCCTCGCCACCTGCATCCTCTCGCCCCCCATCGCCGTCTGGGTCCACCGCCGCTGCCTGCGCCGCGAGCGCGCCCTCGCCGCCGAGGCCGCCATCACCGGCGTGCCCGCCGGCGCCGCCAGCGAGTCCGACCGCGACGCGAAGACGGACACGAAGACGGACGCGGTCGATGTCACCCAGGAGCTCAAGCAGGCGTAGCCGTGCGCCGATTGAAGTGTGCTGTTGTCGGTGTCCGCTGCGGTGGGACGATACCCGTACGAAGCTATGTTTATCCTTGGCAATGCAATTTTATGGACCACCCCGGAAACAGTTGTCAATTCAATCTCCCTTTCTCGTGTAACGGCGAAACTTACCTAATCTCACCACATCACGTGGGCTTCGTATCTCTTGGCATCTTGGCTCTTGGCTCTTGGTCTTCACCCCTTTCTCAATCTCCCTTATGCTCACGCCCATTCCGGACGTGTTGTCTTACTCCGGACAAGCCCCTCGATTCGCATTGCCCCTCCCTCCCTCCTTGCTCACATGTTGGCCTTGGCGCCCACCTCCCTGCGCCGCCCCCCCCCGTCACGCGTCGCGTTTCTGGCGATCGGTGATACGCAGCCGTCATCTGACTGGGCCGCGCCGCACCGCCAGCTGCACGATTTCGTCATAGGCCCTCCATCGGGTTCGAACTAAGGCCGCGAACCCTCTGCCAGCATTGTATATCTCGATCACCGCCCAGCTGCCCGTCTGCCTGCCTCCTGCCTCGCTTTTCTGCTCACACGCAGGTCAACGCGAGGCTTGGAAGACGGCTCGGGCGCAGAAAGTCGATGTCAAACATGGCCCCTGAGCCGAACCACGACGAGAAAGCCCCCGTCCGCCGTGGCCGGGTGTGGCCGTGGTCGGGACGCAAGACAGGCCCGCCGGCGGCCCCCGAGAACGACGCCGACGCCGATGCCGACGCCGACGAGGCCGGCGGCGGCCGGGGACGGCCCACGAAATGGAGCATGGGCGTGCTGAACGACCCCAGGACGCACGAGGTGCCGGGTAGGCTCGCCGCTCGCCGCTCTCCCTTCTTCTCTTGCCCTCTAACTGACCCGCGGCAGGCTCCGTTCTGCTGCTCACGGGCCACCGCAACGAGCCGCTCGGCCTGCGCAATGCGCCCGCCCGGACGTCGCACTCCTCCCTGCCGTCCGAGTCGCCCGTGCGGAGCCGGCCCAGCATGGGCAGCCGGCGGTCGTCGCGGCAGTCGCAGCACGGCCGTGCGCACGCGCCGGCGGCGCCCGTGGTCGAGGTGAAAAAGACCGAGGACGGGACCATCATCCTGGACCCGCAGCCAGAGGACTCGCAAAACGACCCGCTCAACTGGCCGCGGTGGCGGCGCGACGCGGCGCTGCTGTCGCTCGGCTTCTACTGCATGCTGGGCGGCGGCATGACGCCGATCCTGGCGGCGGGCTTCAACGACGTGTCGGCGACGTTTGGCGTGTCCACCGAGCGCGTGGCGCTGACCACGGGCCTGTACATGATGGGGCTCGGCGTCGGGTCGGTGCTCTTCTCGCCCACGGCCATCCTCTGGGGCAAGCGGCCCGTCTACCTGCTGGCCGCCGTCATGTTCAGCGCCTCGGCCGTCTGGTGCGCCGCCGCCACCAGCTTCCCCTCGCTGCTGCTCGCCCGCATCTTCCAGGGCATCGCCGTCAGCCCCGTCGAGTGCCTGCCCTCGGCCACCATTGCCGAGATCTTCTTTCTCCACGAGCGCGCCTACCGCCTCGGCATCTACACCCTGCTGCTGCTCGGCGGCAAGAACCTGTCGCCGCTGGCCAGCGCCGCCGTCATCCAGAAGAAGGGCTGGCGCTGGGTGTTTTGGGTCGTCGCCATCATCGTCGGCGGCTGCTTCTTTCTGCTCTTCTTCTGGGTGCCCGAGACGTTCTGGGACCGCACCCCGCGGCCCAGGGACCGCTCGCGGTCGCGGTCGCGCAGGCCGTCCAAGCGGCACCTGCGCGACCACGAGCCGCTCCCGGACGAGGCCGCCGCCCCCGCGAGCCCTGCTGCGCCGCAGCGGCCGCCGCTGGCCCACCGGACGACCCAGAACCTGCATGTCGGGTTTGCCGTGCCCGACGAGGAGGCGCCGGCGCAGGGACCAGCGGCGGCAGCGGCGGCGGCGGCCACGCCGGCCCTGCACATCCAGGTGCCCGAGACGGGGCTGACGCCGGTGCCCATGCCCACGCCCGGGGAGGCGCCGACGCCCGCCTTTTCGGAGGCGTCGATGGAGTCGGGGTCGGGCTATTTCCCGTCGCCGGCGGCGGGGCCCGGGCAGTACACGCACGCGCTGCGGTCGAAGCCGGCGCAGACGTTTGTGCAGCAGCTGCGGCCGTGGAACGGGCGGCTGCACTACGACAACTGGTTCCGGGTGGCGCTGCGGCCGTTTGTGCTGTTTGCGTACCCGTCGGTGCTGTGGTCGGCGGTGGTGTACGCGTGCTCCATCGGCTGGCTGATTGTGCTGTCCGAGTCGGTGTCGGTCATCTACCGCGCGCCCGACACGTACCACTTCTCGGCGCTCTCGGCGGGCCTCGTCTACATCTCGCCCTTTGTCGGCGGCGTGCTGGGCACGGCCGTGGCCGGCAAGGTCAGCGACGCCATCGTGCGGGCCATGGCGCGGCGCAACGGCGGGCTGTACGAGCCCGAGTTCCGGCTGGTCATGGCGGCGCCCGTCGCCGTCACCACCGTCATCGGCCTCATGGGCTACGGCTGGTCCGTCGAGGTGCGCGACCAGTGGATCGTGCCCACCGTCTTCTTCGGCGTCATCTCCTTTGGCTGCTCGCTCGGCTCCACCACGTCCATCACCTTCTGCGTCGACTCGTACCGCCAGTACGCCGGCGAGGCGCTGGTCACGCTCAACTTTGCCAAGAACATCCTGCACGGCCTCGTCTTCAGCCTCTTCTTCAACAGCTGGCTGCAGGCCCGCGGCAGCAAGTCCGTCTTCATCTGGCTCGGCGTCATCCAGCTCATCCTCCTCACCGGCACCGTGCCCATGTACATCTTTGGGAAGCGCGCCCGCATGTGGACCGCGCGCCGCAACTTGATGGAGAGGTTTTGACGTGCCTGGATACGAGCTCTCTCTCTTTTCTTTTCTGGCCTGGTGGCGAGGCTTTCGGGCGTATACGACTTGGCCCACCCCACCGCCACCCAGGGATTGCGTAATGATATATGACCATTGCATAGCAGACGTTTGGAATACAAAGGCCGAGGATGTGTGCAGCATTCCTGTTTCTTATGCTCCGTGATTTTGATAGCGATATGCTGTCTATATATGGCACTCTGGCAGAGAAGAGTGGGACCGCCTCTTAGCGGACGGTGTTGGCCAATCATAGCTGAACATGCCCTGGAAGACCCACTTTAAGTACAACTAAAGTTTTCTAAATTACTTTTTTCACGTCTCACGTTTGCCCGACCTCACCTTGCCGCCACACGCGTTCTGCCTCGTCCGCCTCCTCTCCTCCGCGTCCTCCTCCGCATCCGGCCCCCCCCCGCCACCCAACTCTCTTCTCCCCTCTCTTCTCCCGCCTTTCCCTGCCATTCTCCCTCCTCCAGCATGGACGCCCCCAATCCCCGCGACCAGCAGACGGCCGTTGCCGAAGGCCGCCGCATCTACCTGGGTAGGTTCCCCCTCGTTGCGCGGGCGACGACGACGGACACGCGGACACGCGGACACGCATCTGACCTCGGCCTAGGCAACCTTCTCTACGCGACGCGGCCCGACGAGATCGAGCAGGCGCTTCAGGACAGCGGCTTCGGCAGCTTTGCCCAGATCCACATCTCGGTCGACCCCGTCAGCGGCCGCAACCCGGGCTACTGCTTTGTCGACTTCAACGACCGCGAGACCGCCGACGCCGCCCTGGCGGGCGGCCTCGTGGCCACCATCCGCGGCCGGACCGTCCGGGTCGGCCCCTGCCAGCCGAAGCAGCCAAAGCAGGCCAGCAGTGGCAGCACGACGCCGCGCCGCGACACGCGCTCGCTGGCCGAGCGCTGGGGCGCGCGGGAGGCCTCGTCGCCGTCGTCTACGACGACGCCGTCGCCGGGCGGCGGCGCCGGCGCCGGCGCCGGCGGCGGCGGCGAGGACCGGCGCTGGGGCGACTGGAAGCGGGGCGCGGACAGCCGCAACGGCACGGCGACGGGGAGCGGCCCGCGGCAGGCGCTGGCCCACTTTGACGCGGTGTTCAGCAACGGCGGCGGCAGCGACACGCTGCCCAGCGGCGGCCGGCGCATCTACATTGGCGGCCTGGGCGCCACGCCGGACTACGCTACGCACCTGGCGGAGCTGGAGGCGCTGCTGGAGGGCCTCGCGCCGGCGGCGATTGGCAAGCGCGTCACGGCGCGCGACCGCGTGACCAACCAGGCGCGGCCGGGGCAGAACTACTGCTTTGTGGACTTTGCCACGGCCGACGCGGCGGCCCAGGCCATCCAGGCGCTCAACGGGCGGGCCCACGGCGACGAGGGCCGCACGCTGCACGTGTCTCTGGCGCGGGGCACGCCCGAGAGCGGGCGGCTGGCGGCAGACGAGTCTCGGGGCGCCGGCGGCGGCTCCGGCTCTGGCGACGGCTACCGGAAGCGGACAACGGCGCCGGCGGCGGCGGACGGCCCGCCGCGGGCGCTGAGCTCGAGCAACTGGCGGCGGAAGGACTAGTCTGCTCTCTTTTCTTTGCCTTTGCCCACGTCTCATGTTCTTACGTCTTCATGTTCATGGTTCAGGTTCCTGGTTCATGGTTCTGCACAAAAGGATAGTCGTATTCAAAACGCATGGGACGGGTGTTATTAGCACGGACCACTTTTCATGTGCATGGAAGACAATGGAATGTAGATCTACTCCGTACCCCGTATTAGCAATACGACGGCCGGGCCATCCGAATCCGTGCAGCCTCCCCGCCTCTTTCTCTGTGCAGGTATGCTTAAGCATATGTTTACAAGTACACGCCGTTTCTGCAGATAAGAGGCCTGACCTGATGAAGTCTATACCACAAGTACATCAAGTCGACCTAAATTAGAGTTGTCACACGTGAAAACTAGCGACGTGACGCGGGTGTCAGGCTGACGATCCTCGCGGGTACCTAGATCGGCTTCCAGAACATCCGGCGCCGTTCTAAGCATATGCCGACGACGCCTTTTCGTTGCGTCCCGCTTGCTTGCAGGTGCCTGCATCGGCGTTAGGACATAGCTTCTAGGGCCTGCGTTAGGCCATAGGTTATAGGACAAAGCGCCCGATAAGAGCTGTCTCGGAGCGTTCCTACGCTGGTGGTGGCGGGAAAACCGCTCGCTGGTCCCCCCTCTTTTTCTTGTGACAATCGCGTCATATCTTCAGGACCAGCCAAGTGGCTCCTTTATCAAGCTGAAAAAAAGCTTTTATCCTGGCCAGCCCTTCGGGCACGTCGTAGAAGCCGGCTTACGTCACGACTGGTAAATATATAGATATAAAAGGCTCCTCGACCTCAGTTTCCAGGACCCAACCCAAGCACCACCTACCGCACGCACGCACGCACGCACGCACTCACCGCCTCACGCAGCACCCAATCATGGCGTCCCCCGACAAGTTCCACGGCTGGCTGGGCCTCGACAAGAGCAGCGTCAATGGCAAGATGACGTGGGGCGAGTTCGAGCCCAAGAAGTGGGAGGAGACGGACGTCGACATTGAGATCTCGCACTGCGGCATCTGCGGCTCGGATCTGCACACGCTCAAGTCCGGCTGGGGGGCGACGCCGTATCGTACGTTCTTGTTTGACCGTCCTGCTGCTAGAGAAAGTGAAAGCCCCGGAACTGACAGCCAGCCTGCGTCGTCGGCCACGAGATCGTGGGCAAGGCCGTCCGCGTCGGCAAGGAGGTGACGCACGTCAAGGTGGGCGACCGCGTGGGCGTGGGCGCGCAGGGGCGCTCGTGCCTGAACAAGGAGTGCGCCGAGTGCGCGCGGGGGCTGGAGGCGTACTGCCGGCGCGGCAACGTGGGCACGTACGGCGGCGTGCACCCCAACGGGCTGGGCAAGTCGTACGGCGGCTACGCGACGCACAACCGCAGCAACGGGCACTTTGTGTTCCGCATCCCGGACGCGCTGCCGTCGGAGCTGGCGGCGCCCATGCTGTGCGGCGGCGTGACCGTGTACGCGCCGCTCAAGCACTACGGCGCCGGGCCGGGCAAGACGGTGGGCATCGTCGGCGTGGGCGGGCTGGGCCACTTTGGCGTGCTCTTTGCCAAGGCGCTGGGCGCCGACCGCGTCGTCGCCCTCTCGCGCCGGGCCGACAAGCGCGCCGACGCGCTGGCCCTCGGCGCGGACCTCTACATTGCCACGGACGAGGACGCCGACTGGCCGCGCGACCACGCGCGCTCCATCGACCTCATCATCTGCACCATCTCCAGCGCCAAGATGCCCCTCAGCGACTACCTCAAGCTGCTCAAGGTCCACGGCACCTTTGTCCAGGTCGGCGCCCCCGACGGCGGCCAGCTGCCCAACATCAGCGCCTTCACCCTCATCGGCGGCGGCATCCAGGTCGCCGGCAGCGCCATCGGCTCCCCCGCCGACATCCGCGAGATGCTGCAGCTCGCCGCCGACCGCCAGATCAAGCCCTGGGTCCAGGTCCGCCCCCTCAAGGACGCCAACGCCGCCATCCTCGACATGGCCGAGGGCAAGGCCCGCTTCCGCTACGTCCTGGCCGCCGACGAGCCGGCCGCACAGCAGCAGCAGCGCGAAACCGCGCGCGTGTGAGCGCGCGAGCGCGCCGCGGGCGGGGCGCTGCGTCGACGAGACACTGCACATGGCTTCTAGTTGGAGAGCAAGCGATAGAATAGACGGACGATTGCAACCGCTCTGACAGAAGTGGAAGAGGCGAAGAGGCCGGGGTGTTTGCCCGCCACGTGGACAACGGCCTGGAGTCGCCGTCGTCTCCCACGGGCTGAGGAGCAAAATCAATGAGCTCCAGTTTGCCAGTCCGAGTGAGCAGCGGGGTTGCGGGACACAGACGGACGGGGAGACTATTCAGACGATTTCATCACACCGGAGGGTCCGCAACTGTGGCAGCCCAGGGCGTGAACCGCGGTGAGGAGTTCGTTATAAAGTGTATGCATGTTGCCAGCCATTGCCAGGAGGCAGCGGCAGGGCATAAGAAGAGAGCAAGACGAACATAACATGGCTGTAGTAGATGGCTCGATGCGAGACCTATATCAGAACCCTAAGCGGCGTGGACTCGAGCTACATTCTCCTGCTACAGTTACTGTCTCTTACTGCCAGGTTGCAGTCTCTTATAAGCACCCTTTGCGTGCACACCGGGCCGTGCTGTACCTCGTCGCCGCATACAGGGCACAACCGTTCCCGTGCTCGTACGCCTAGGCTTCAGTGCCATGCGGGCCCACTACGGCCTTGCTCTGTATGTACAAATACGTATTGCAGGGTCACTGTTTGTCTCCCAGCGTTGCGGACGGGACCACGTTTTCCGGCTGTGATGTCCCCGCCCCGAAACACGCAACAGACGGTTTTTCAAGTCAGCACGAATCTCATGTTTGTTCGGCAGAAGATGGGCGTATCCGGAACGTGTCCGCACGCGTGCGTTTGTGTGCTGTCTTGGCTGCCAACCGAGCCGGCCTGCTGCACAACCGCTGGTCGCGGGCTGGGTTGCGGCTCCGCCGTCAAAGCAGCTGGCCCGTGTCCTTGGCTCGTGCTCGTCTGCAACTTTGCCGTCGTGGTCAGGGGCAGCTCGTGCGCCGTGGAGCGGTGGAGTGGTGTCTGGTGGGCGTTCGTGAGGCGTATTCCTGTATGCTTATTTGCGCAACTACTCCGTACAAGTACAACTACTTGTACAGAGTATAAGCACTACGGAGTACTGCCCCGTACCTGCTCAACCTCCACATCCTCCACCTCTCCGCTGCCTTTGAGTTTTCTAGTGCCTGCACTACCGTCCAGGCGCATGCGCCACGGCCGGTCTCCGCTCAGAGTTTTTCTCCAGGGCCCTTATGACGTCAATCTGCGGCTTTTATGCGGCCACCTGGACGCCTGGACAGACAGGGGCAAAAAGCAGAACAGAGACAGGCCGTTGGGCCTCGTACGAGCCTCGTACCAGCCGCAAACCGAGCCCAGGGCGGTGGCGAGCTCGCCGAGTGCGAGTACAACGACGGTAGGGAGTAGTTGTACCTCGTATGTGAAGGAGAGTCGTACGGAGTAGGGAAGGGAGTGAAGGAGACCCACCCACACTCGGACGGATCGACAGCCCGGAGCCTCTGGCGCGTACTTGTACAATGCCTTGTAGTTGTAGAAAAAAGAGGCAAACGAAGGTCAGGCGTGGGGCCGACGTACATGCACGACAGGCTGACCATGGACGAGCCGCCAGAAAAGGCCGCACGCGACATGCGCACACGACGCATCCGACGACGACGCACACGACATCCGGCTTGGCGGGGCCCCGGCTCTTGGCGCCAGGGGAGTGAATACGAACATTCCGTTGTACGGAGTACATACGTAGTTGTCGTCTTCAAGTGCAGTGGTTGGCCCAGCGTCGTATTCCGCAAAGATTTTTCCCAGCCTGTTCAGATCTTTCTCAGTCCCTTCTCGGGCCCATTTTCCCTTCAAAGCCTTTGTGTGTACTGCGCAGTGTGCCGTTGGTGCTCTCTACCAACAATGTCTCGGCTGTGTAAGCGAGCATTGGCAGCAACCAGCGCTCGTCAGCGTCGGTACCCGTGTCTTACGTGTGGGCTGGTCCCTGCGCCACGCAGCCAAAAGTCAGACAGACGACTGACTGCGACAGCTCCGCTTCCCTTCCCGCTTTCTTCCTTGTTTTCTGCCTCGCCCAGGGCGCGGCGCCTGGAGAGCATGCCGAGCCAGCACGCGGCCTGCTAGCCTGCCTCCAGCCAAGGGCCAGCAGAAAAAGACCTACTCCGTAGAAGACCTTTTCCGGCTTACGCAGTAAACGTTCTTGGCGGGCGGCGGGGAATGCAACGACATTGGCTGCGCTCCGGCGGGCTGGCCGGACGGGCCAATGGCAGGCCAGCAAACAACCGGGGCGGGTCCTTCGGGGCCAAGTACGGAGCACGCCCCCGGCGACGGCGCACGCCGCCGTCGCTGTCCTGAGACGGCTACTACGGCACAGGCGGGCTGACCGGTCGACTGCGGGCTGCTTACAGTGGCCAACACGGGCCCGAATTGCAGGCGGCGGAGTCCGAAATATACTTGTACTTACAGGCCCCTTCCTCAGCGCGCCAGCCCCAAACAGGAAAGAAAGAAAACACCCCAGCTGGGCGTCCCGGGCTGGCCTTATACACAGCCAAGCCCCTCGCCCTCGTCTAAGCACAACTGTCTGTCCCTTGTCCCGTTCTGCCGGTTTGTCTTGACTTTTTTTTGAAGAAAAGATCTGCGTTTTATTTCTTTTTTCTCTCTCTTTCTCCCTTCTCTTCTTTCTTTTCTGCCCTCCTTCCATGTTTCATTCCTTCCCTTTTAGGCTCCTTCCTGTCTAGGTTCAACGCACATGTCCTGTTTCTCCCGCCCACCGCCTTAACACGCAGAGGCTCGCTATTCAGCCTCTCTTCCGCACGCCTCCTCTCCCCCCCCCCCTCCCCCCTCCCCCTTCTCCCTTCTCCCCCCCCCCCCCTCTTTTCCCCCACCATGGCCTCTCCGTACAAGGCCGACGGCGGGCTCGCCCACGTCCCCAGCCACGCCGACAGCATCGTGCCCGCCTACAGCGCCGGCGAGGACGGCCCGTTCCCCGGCGAAAAGGCCGGCGGCGACGACCCCAAGTCGCCGGACCTCGTCGGCACCGTCCGCCGGCACTCGACGGGCGGCTCCTCGGCCGACCGCCTGGTGGACCACCACGGCAGCCAGCTGCAGCGCCGCCTCAAGAACCGCCAGATCCAGCTGCTGGCCATTGGCGGGTCCATCGGCACCGCCCTCTTCCTCAGCATCGGCACCGGCCTCATGCACGGCGGGCCCGGCAGCCTCTTCATCGCCTACGCCCTCTACAGCTGCGTCCTCGGCCTCGTCAACAACTGCATCGCCGAGATGACCGTCTACATGCCCGTCAGCGGCGGCTTCATCCGCCTCGCCGGCCACTGGGTCGACGACGCCTGGGGCTTCATGGCCGGCTGGAACTTTTTCCTCTACGAGGCGCTCCTCATCCCCTTTGAGATCTCCGCCCTGTCCGTCGTCCTCAGCTACTGGCGCGACGACATTCCCGCCGCCGCCGTCTGCGCCGCCGCCATCGCGGCCTATGTGTAGGTCTTTCCGGTGTCTTTGTCCCATGGCCTGGCTTCCGCTGACCCCCCCCCCCAAGCCTCCTCAACATCTTCGCCGTCAAAATCTACGGCGAGGCCGAGTTCTGGCTGTCCATCGGCAAGGTGATGCTCATCCTCATCCTCTACTTCTTCACCTTTGTCACCATGGTCGGCGGCAACCCCAAGCACGACGCCTACGGCTTCCGCTACTGGAAGACGCCCGGCTCCTTTGCCGAGTACCTGTCCACCGGCGACATTGGCCGCTTCGAGGGCTTCCTGGCCGCCGTCTGGTCCGCCTCCTTCACCGTCGTCGGCCCCGAGTACATCTCCATGGCCGCCGCCGAGGCCAAGCACCCCCGCGTCTACATCAAGACGGCCTTCCGCACCGTCTTCTGGCGCTTCGGCGCCTTCTTCATCCTCGGCTCCCTGTGCGTCGGCATCGTCGTCGCCTACAACGACCCGCTGCTGTCCGCCGGCGCCGGCTCCGGCAACGCCGCTGGCTCGCCCTACGTCATCGCCATGACCAACCTGGGCATCCGCGTGCTCCCCCACGTCGTCAACGCCCTGCTGCTCACCAGCATCTTCTCCGCCGGCAACACCTACTGCTACTGCGCCTCGCGCAGCCTCTACGGCCTCGCCCTCGAGGGCCGCGCCCCGCACTTTCTGACCCGCTGCTGGAACGGCAACCCCCTCATCTGCTTTGCCGTCGTCCTCTGCTTCGCCCTGCTGTCCTTCTTGTCCGTCAGCAGCGGCTCCAACGTCGTGCTCACCTGGCTCGTCAACCTCATCACCGCCGGCGGCATCATCAACTACGTCGTCATCACCGTCACCTACATCTGCTTCTACCGCGCCACCCAGGTCCAGGGCTTCGACCGCTCCCGCCTGCCCTACGTCGGCTGGTTCCAGCCCTACTGCGCCTACGTCGGCTTCGTGTGGATGGCCTTTGTCGTCATCTTCTACGGCTACTCCAGCTTCCGCCCCTGGTCCGTCAAGAACTTTTTCACCTACTACACCCTCGTCATCCTGTCTCCCATCCTCTTCTGCTTCTGGAAGCTCGTCAAGCGCACCCACTGGCGCCGCCCCCACGAGGTCGACCTCATCTGGGAGGCCCCCGCCGTCGCCGCCTACGAGGCCCAGGAGACGGAGCCGGTCATGGGCATGTGGGAGGAGGTCCTGGACCTGGTCCACATCAAGCTGCGGAAGAAGGCGGCAGTGTAGGCGGCGGTGTAGGCGAGCGGCCGCTCGGGTGTTGGAAAGCACCCTTGGCATAGGACTGGAGAGCAAAACTAAAAGAAGGAAGGCCCTCGAGATACCCATATACAGTCGTTTCTATTTCCTGCAAGATTTCTGGCTTGATCTGCCCTCTTTCATGCACTCTCGGCAGGGACTTGGGAGCTGCCACCGGTTTCCACCGCCTTGTCCGTCACCTTGTTCGCCGCCGCCGCCTCGCGCTCGGCGATGCCCTTGTAGACGAGGGGCAGGATGTAGCGGCCGTAGTCGACGACGTCGTTGTAGTTGTCGTAGCCGCGGATGGAGATGAGCTCGGCGCCGAGGTCGACGTAGTCGAGGATGGCGTCGGCGAGCGTCTGGGGGGAGCCGACGAGGGCCGTGGACGCGCCGCGCGCGTTGGTGGCCGTGACCGTGGGGTACCACAGCGCGCGGTCCTGGACGTCGCCGCGCTTGGCGATGGCGAGCAGGCGCTGGGAGCCGGCGTTCTGCGGCTCGGTGGAGTTGGGCGACGCAAAGTTGGGAAAGGTCTTGCGGAAGGCCTCCTGGTTGCCGTTGAGCGCGTCCAGCGTGCGGTGCGCCTTGGCCCACGCGAGCTCCTCCGTCTCGGCCAGGATGGGCCGGAAGGTGACCCAGATGCGCGGGCGGTCGGCGCGGCCGGCCGCCGCCGCCGCCGCGTAGATCTGGTCGATCTGCTCCTTGGTGTCCCGCAGCGGCTCGCCCCAGAGGCCAAAGATGTCGGCCAGCGCGCCGCCCACGCGGTAGGCCTCGGGCGAGGAGCCGCCGACGGACACGGGGATGGTGGTGCGCCGCCCGCTGCCGCTGTCGCTGTCGCTGTCGCTGTCGCTGCCGTACGGCCGCACGCGGTTGCTGTAGCCCTTGAACTGGTAGTAGGTGCCCTCCCAGTCAAAGGGCTCCGGGCTGGCCCACGCGCGCCGCAGGATGCGGATGTACTCCTCGAGGCGGGCGTAGCGCTGCGCCTTGGTCAGGAAATCGCCCTCGCGCGCCTGCTCGGCGTCGCTGCCGCCCGCGATCAAGTGCACCACGGCGCGGCCGCGGCTCAGCTGGTCCAGCGTGGCCAGCTGCCGCGCCGCCACCGTCGGGTACACCGTGTTGGGCCGCAGCGCGATGATGATCTTGAGGTTCTGCGTCACCGCCGCAATGTACGCCCCCTGCGTCCACGGGTCGAAGCCGCCCGCGTCGTACGGCAGCAGCGTGTACCGGAACCCGTAGTCGTCCAGCGTGCGCGCGTACCGCGTCAGAAACGCCGGGTCCGCCGGCTGGCCCGGCTTTGGCGCCAGCTCGTTGCTGTCGTTGGGGAACGTGAGCGAGATGAATTCGGTCGGCATGGTGGTGGTAGGTTGGGGGGGGAATGATGGACTGTGGTCTTCCAGAACCCCTTCCCCCCCTCTTATACCATCTCCCGTGTAAGTCCGGTGGGCCGCCAGCGATGGCGTCAACCTTGCCGGGGTCGCGTCTTGGGCTGGTCGGCGATGGTGTCACCCGTGGGATCTCCCCGCATGGGACACGGACCAAACAGAACGTCGAGATCCGATTTATAATGCAAACGGGCGTTGAATCGAAATGGTCCGAGGCTGGTGGAGCTCGTCGGCAGGTGACATCTTGCCGGCGATTGCTATGGACGAACGGATGGCGAGACGGGAAGACGACAGCAGGAACGGCAAGAACCCTCCGCGGCTGTGCCGGCGTGTCGAGTGGGGGGCACGGGGTGAAGATAAAAGACGATCGCCCCGGTAGACGACGCAGGCGGGACGGCCGCGCGGTAGATCGCCTGGCTAAGCCAAGACGGACCGGTCGAGCACGCACTTTGCGATTCGGCTGCGCCATCAGAGTCGAGATTCTATTATCCGCCATGGCTGCCCTGGTGTATCTGTCGACATCTTGTAGCTTGTGTCCATGCTCCGAGGTTCTTCTCGTGGCTCGACGGCGGACTATAAACAGTGCCCCTTTTGCTGATGGCTTGTCCCTATCGACTTTTCTGTTTCGGAAGCTGCGCTTACTTCCAAGCTATGGTTATGGACTTGGTATTCTTATTTTGAACTGACGCCCTATACGATTGTCGGCTGAAGCCTTGTTTTATATACAGGAGCTGAAGCTCCTCCTTGTTACCGCGACAGGCTGCCTGAACGCGACGCACTGATGCAACATGTTGTCCTGTGCAGCGTGGCCAGAACGACCGCAGACTTGATTCCTCCTTGGACGGCAAGCCTCCGCGGAGAGCAGTAGAACAAGAAGCCAAGAAAACGTGTCTCCTCCTCAATACCAGCCATACTTCTCGTTGGCGACCCAGTCCACGCGCTCGGTGGCGCCCGCGCCGTGCCACATCAGGCTGGCGATGCTGTCCTTCTCGCGGTCGACCTCGGTGTAGGCGATGCCGCTGCGGTCGGCCAGGATGCGCAGCGCCGGCGTCGGGTTCCACAGCTGCACGCTGCCGCAGTGCCAGGCCGCCGCCTCGGCCTGCGCCAGCCGCAGCATGGCCGCGAAGCCGGCCACGTGCGCCGGCGTGATGGGCTGCTCGCCGGGCGCGTCCGGCTCGTCGTCGTCCACGTCCTCGAGCACGGCCCGCAGCACGTACAGCGTGTTGCCCTCGGTCGTCTCCGCGCCGCCGTAGTAGCTGCGCGTCCACACCAGCCACATGCTGCGCCCGCCGCCCACCCGGCACAGCGCCCCGCGCACCGACGGCGTCTTGCGGAAGATGTGCTTGGTCATGTAGTCCTCGCGCATCAGGTGCCACAGCATCGTGTTCAGGTCCGGCGCCAGCGCCACGCTGGGGCCTGCCGCTGCCTTGTCGCTGCCGCTTGCCGCCGCCGACGCCGCACGCCGCGCGGCCCGCCGTGCCAGGCGCGCCCGCAACAGCTGCACGTCGAGGGGGCAGAGCTCCGTAAGCTCGTGGTAGCCGAGGGGTTCCACCGCGAAGCCGGTGCCGCTGCCGCTGCCGCTGCCGCTGCCGCTGTCGCTGTCGCTGCTGCCACCACCGCCGGCGGGCGGCTCCGGGCGCGGCGCAAACGAGAGGTGCGTGCTGGGGAAGGGCGCCCAGCCCTTGCTGGCGTAGTACGACTTGCCAATGTCCGAGTAGAGGACGGAGAAGAGCGTGGTCGGGCCGCCGCCGTCCTTGTGCGCGGGGCTCGCCGCCTGCCAGTGCCGGAGCCGCTGGCCCAGCTCGCGCAGCATGCGGCCCGCGTACCCGTGGCCGCGGTACTGCGGGTCGGTGAAGACGGAGGCGATGCCGTGGGCCACGCCGTCGACGACGGTGACCTCCTGGCTGCTGCCGCTGCTGCCGCTGCTGCCGCTGCTGCCGCCCTCTGCCATCGCCGTCCCCGCTGCCAGCGCCGCCTTGCGCAGCGTCTCGCAGCTGGAGAGGATGGGCCGCTGGCCGGGCGGCAGCGCGGTGTCGGTCAGGATCCAGTGGGTGACGCCGTCGTCCATGGCGAGCGGCACCGTCGTCAGGTAGGCCTCGCGGTCGACGTAGTCGTCCACGCTGAGGGCCTGCCCCCACATCGCATGCGAGAGCGTCCACACGCGGCGGCGCTCGTCTGCCGTCGCGAGCACGAGGGC
Source organism: Ophiostoma fasciatum (assembly GCA_019925495.1). Classification (NCBI taxonomy): domain Eukaryota; kingdom Fungi; phylum Ascomycota; class Sordariomycetes; order Ophiostomatales; family Ophiostomataceae; genus Ophiostoma; species Ophiostoma fasciatum. The sequence goes on from JADHKM010000016.1 coordinate 236,056, forward strand.
CACCGACGCCGCGTCGGCCGCAGGCAGGTCCTCGCGGCTGTTGGAGCCCATGGTTGTCGGGGGGGGGGGGGGGGGAAGGAGAAGGGAACCGGTGGTGGAAGATGGGAAGAAATGGCAAGGTAAGAAAGGAGACTCGAAAAAAGGGGAGACGATCGTGATGCCGGATTCGTTTCGCCAGGTGTTGTTTGTCGGTCCGCCGCCCGTATCGGCTGACAAAGGGACGACGAATTAGGAAGGTGGTTGCGCTGGCCAAGCTGGCTGCGCTCCTTCTCGGTCTGGGCGCTGGGTTGTGTGGTGCCGAGACACGAGTTGACAGCTCGATCGCGACGACGGTTGCGGCGCGGGACGTGGTCGCTTCACGGCGAGACGACGACGAGGTTGGTTGTGAGGCGGCCGCCCCGCGGGGAAGATTCGTCGCCGCGTGACACCACCCACACCCCCTTACTGGAACGCTTCCTCACCGCCACGCCCATCTTGCCCAGCCTGTGGAGAGAGATCGCCGAGAAAGCACTAAGAACAAAGCCAGCATCGTCCAAAGGCCTTTTTTCTCGTCTCTCGTCCAGGGAGGAAGACGGTGTTGGCGACTTTACGTCACGGCAACCAACGGCGGCGGCTGTTCTTGGCCCCGCGTTAAGCCGACAATAGGCGGCAATCACGAGCCAACCGACCGCCAGCAGGAGACCTTGAAACTTCGACCTTAAACCTCGCCAGCTGGTTTATTATCTCTAACATACCCATCCTAGTGCCCGTGTCCGTCGTCCTCGGGCCGCGCCTCCGGGTCCAGCTTGATCAGCGTGTCGATGCGCATGATGCTGATGCACGCCTCCACGGCGCTCTTGAGCTGCCGCACCTTGCTCATGCTCGGCTCCAGCACGCCCGCCTTGATCTCGTCCACCACGCGGCCGCGCGTCAGGTCCAGGCCGTAGTTCTTGTAGCCCTTCTTGCGCGCAATCGCCTTCTCGTCGTCCAGCTGCTGCTGCTTGGCCGCCGCCTGCTTGCCCTGCTGCTGCTGCTTGCCGCTGCCGCCGCCCGCGCCGCCGCCCGCCAGCAGCGCCGCCGCGTCCTTCTTGCCGCCCGCCGCGCCCCCCAGCACGCCGACGTCGGCCGCACCGCCCGCGCCGCCGCCGTGGGCGGCGGCGGTGCCGGCGGCCGTGGCCAGCGCGCCGTGCCCGCTGCCGCCGGCCGCCGGCTTGTCGAGGACGCGCTGCGACAGCGCGTGGCGCGAGCGCAGCTGGGCCACCAGCTCCGAGGCGTCCTTGGCGGCGTTGACGGCCAGCGTCTTGGGGATGACGAGCAGCGACTGGGCAAACTCGCCAATGGCCAGCTGCTCGCGCGAGCCGACGGTGCCGGCGTACTCCTCGAGGTAGATGTGCAGGGCGGTCTCGACGGCGCCGCCGCCGGGCACGATGCTGCCGCTCTCGAGCGTGCGCTTGACGGCCGACAGCGAGTCGTGCACGGAGCGCTCCATCTCGTCGAGCGAGAAGTCGTTGGGCCCGCGCAGGATGATGGACGCCGCCGAGTGCACCTTGGTGCCCTTGATGAGGATGCACTCGTCGTCCGAGATGCGCTCCTGCACCACCTCCTCGGCGTGGCCCAGGTACGACGCCTCGAAGCGCTCGTCGCCGTTGAGGTCCGACAGCGTGCTGAGCAGCGTCGCGCCCGTCGCGCGCGCGATGCGCCGCAGGTCCTCCTTCTTGCACCGGCGCACGGCCATCGCGCCGCGCTCCACAAACGTCTTGAGCACCAGGTCGTCGATGCCCTTGGTCGTCAGCACCACGTTGGCGCCCGCCTTGAGGATCAGCTCCACGCGGTCCAGCACCATGCCCGCCTCGCGCGCGCGGATCTGCTCCAGCTGCTGCGGGTCGTCCACCGTGATCTGCACGCCCAGCTTCATGCGCTCCTTTTGCAGGTTCATGTCCAGCACCGCGATCTTGGCGTCCACGATGCGCGTCTTCATCGCCTGCGACGCCACCGTGCAGTTGAGCGCGTACCCGCGCACCAGCACCGACTCCAGCGCGCTCTTGCCGTGCGCCTTGAGGATGTTGACCGCCTTGACCGGGTACTTGGTCTCGCCGCTGCGGTTGTTGGTCGACTTGACCGCCTGCAGGCTGTCCACCACCATGTTGGCGAAAAAGTCCGAGTCCGCCCCGATGATCTTGCTCGACATGGACGTCTTGGCGATGCTCAGCAGCGACTCGCGGCCCAGGTTCTCCACCTTGATGCTGACGTGCTCGTTCATGTACTTGATCGCCTCGCGCAGCGCCAGCCGGTACCCCGTGATGATCGTCGTCGGGTGGATGCGGTTCTTCATCAGCTCGTTGGCCCGCCGCAGCAGCTCTGCCGCAATCAGCACCACCGACGTCGTGCCGTCGCCCACCTCCTTGTCCTGCTGCTGCGCCAGGTCCACCAGGATCTTGCCCGCCGGGTGCTCCACGTCCAGCAGGCTGAGAATCGTCGCGCCGTCGTTGGTCACCGTGACGTCCTGGCTGTCAGCGTTGCATCCGTTGCGTCCGTTGCCTCCGTTTTTCGTCTCCCTCCGCTCCAACTTACCCCAATGTCGTCCACCATCATCTTGTCGAGGCCGCTGGGCCCAAAGGAGCTCTTGACCACGTTGGCGATTGCTTGTGTTGCCATCACTAGGGGGTTAGCCAAGAGCAGCCGAGAACAGCCGAGAACAGCCCACGCTCTGCAGCATGTCCCTACCATTCTGGTCGCGGATGTCGGCGCCCGAGATCTTCTGCCCGCCCAAAAAGAGCGTCCCCTGCCGGGACTGCTCAAACATAGACGCCATGGCGGCGGGACGACGGGAAGCGGTGGAACGGCCGGATGACAAGAGCTTGATTTCGAGAGGATCGGGGAAGGGTGGTGTGCGACGGGCAAGGGGGGCTCGCGCGGGATGTCGTGGAAGCTCGTGGAGGCAGAAATCGTCGGCCTGGAAAAATAGGAGCTTTCGCGAGCTCTGCGCTGCATGGGCTGCTGGCCTTGGCTGGCGGGGCACGGTTCTCGCTGGTCGGAACATCAGTTAATCCTTGCTCCCAGGCCGTTTCAGGCCCGCCTTCACCGCCCGAGATAAGGGACAGGCCCCCCCTCTTATCGAACGCCAGGGGCAGCCAGCAGAGTGCGGGGCAGCCGCCACGAAAAATCGTGACTCAAATCAACGCACTCTCGCCCGCTCTCGACTGCACTCCCATACGCGTCTTTCACCTCTCTCACCCTCTCGCCTCTCCTCTCCCATACGCGTCTTTCACATATCTCACCCCTTTTGTCTCTCCTCACACCTTATCACCATGGAGGACGCAAAGGAGCCGTCCAAGAGCGCGCAGAAAAAGGCCGAGAAGGCGGCCAAGATGGCGCAGGCCAAGGCGGACAAGGCGGCCAAGGCGGCGGCGGCGGGGACGACGTCGACTGTGGCCGTGGTGGGCGGCAAGAAGGCGGAGGACATTATCGGCATCACGGTGCGCAAGGACGAGCACTTTGCGCAGTGGTACCAGGAGGTGGTGCTCAAGGCGGAGCTGATCGACTACTACACCGAGATCGCCGGCTTCTACATCCTGCGCCCCGCCGCCATGTACGTCTGGAACGTCATCCGCAAGTGGTTCCAGGAGCGCATCGAGCACCTCGGCGTCGAGGAGACCAGCTTCCCCATGTTCCTGTCGGCCAAGTCGCTCGAGAAGGAAAAGGACCACGTCGAGGGCTTTGCCCCGGAGCTGGCCTGGGTGACCAAGGCGTACGTGCCCAACGCTTCTTCCTTCTTCTTTTTCCTGCCCGACTCTGACTGACCGCCAGCGGCGACAAGGACCTCGAGGTGCCCGTGGCCGTGCGCCCGACGTCCGAGGCGGTCATGTACCCCTACTACGCCAAGTGGATCCGCAGCCACCGCGACCTGCCCTTCCGGCTCAACCAGTGGAACTCGGTGGTGCGCTGGGAGGCCAAGCAGACGACGCCGTTCCTGCGCGCGCGCGAGTTCCTGTGGCAGGAGGGCCACACGGCGCACGTGTCGGAGGCGTCGGCGGGCGCCGAGGTGCTCGAGATCCTGGAGCTGTACGCGGCCGTGTACGAGCAGCTGCTGGCGGTGCCCGTGGTGCGCGGGCGCAAGACGGAGAACGAGAAGTTTGCCGGCGGCTACTACACCACCACGGTCGAGGGCTACATCCCCACCAACGGGCGCGGCATCCAGGGCGCCACGTCGCACTGCCTGGGCCAGAACTTTAGCAAGATGTTCGACATCACCGTCGAGGACCCGGCCGCGCGCGGCCAGCACCTGCACGTGTGGCAGAACTCGTGGGGCCTGTCCACGCGCGTCATCGGCGTCATGGTCATGATCCACGGCGACGACAAGGGCCTCGTGCTGCCCCCGCGCATTGCCAAGGTCCAGGCCGTGCTCATCCCCGTCGGCCTCACCGCCAAGATGTCCGCCGACGACAAGGCCGCCCACCTCGCCCGCTGCGACGCCCTGCTCGCCCAGATCCGCGCCGCCGGCGTCCGCGCCGAGCTCGACGTGCGCGAGGGCTACACCCCGGCTTGGAAGTTCAACGACTGGGAGCTCAAGGGCGTGCCCCTGCGCCTCGAGTTCGGCCCCAAGGACGCCGCCCAGGACGTCGTCAGCTACGCCCGCCGCGACACCGGCGACAAGGGCACCGTGCCCCTCGCCGACCTCGCCACCGCCGTCCCCGCCCTGCTCGAGACCGTCCAGACCGCCCTCTACGACAAGGCCGACAAGGCCTTCCGCGAGCACCGCCTCGTCCTCACCGACTGGGCCAAGGTCATCCCCGCCCTCGACGCCAAAAACGTCGTCCTCATTCCCCACTGCCTCGACGGCAAGTGCGAGGACCGCATCAAGGACCTGACCAAGAGCGAGGAGATCGTCGAGGGCCCCGACGGCCAAAAGGCCCCCTCCATGGGCATGAAGAGCCTGTGCATCCCCTTTGAGCAGCCCTCCGAGCCCATCGTCAAGGGCGTCACCAAGTGTCTCAGCCCCGAGTGCGACCGCGACGCCGCCACCTGGGTCATGTTTGGCCGCAGCTACTGAGGTAGACCGAAAGAGAAACGAGAAAAAGAAATGAGACAAGAGAAAAGAAAAAAGAAAAAAAGACAAAAAAAGCAATGGAAACACAATGGACGGTGGTACTAGGCAACCTGGGAGGGGAGCGATTTGGTTTTTTTCTTTTTTTAAATCCTGTGACTATCCGGGTTCTCATGTGTTGCCGAGGTGCCTGTAAATTGCCGGCTGAGCGAGCGTGTCCCTTTCGTATGAACCAAGTTGCGCCAAACGCCTCGCCCGACAGGCCTCAGAACCCGCCCTTGCCTTGCACCCGGTTGATCGCGCCCATGATGCCCTTGGCCCAGCTGAAGTGGCCCGCGTCGACGCCAAAGGCGCCCTCGGCCGTGTTGCCCTCGTGGTCGCGCCAGAGGCCCTCCTCCTTGCTGAGTCCGCCGTAGAGGTGCGTGTTCTGGTTGCGGCGCAGGCCGTCGATCCACGCGCGGCACACGGCGGGGCTCTCGAGCATGACGTTGATCTCCTGGCTGTGGTACCAGCTCTGGGTGTCCTGGTTGCCGTTGCCCATGATGCCGATGGACTCGTCGACAATCATGAGCTTGATGTGGCAGTCCCGCTTCTTCTTCAGCTGCGGGATGGGCCGCGTCTGGTCCTTTGCCACGTACCAAAAGTAGTGCAGGTGCTGGCGGCCGGCCTCGGACAGGGCCTTGTACAGCTGGTGCGCCACCATGTCGTTGGTGCCGCCCTGCCGCGGCAGCAGCTCGCCCGCGTCGTTGTAGCCCAGGCACACGTAGCAGATGACGTCGACGCCGCGCTCGCACGCCTCCAGGATGGCCGGCAGTAGCGGCTCGGCGTTGAGCGTCGGCGTCTGGATGAAGACGTTCTTGCGGGCGTGCCGCAGCGCCGACAGCCAGGCGGCGTTCTGCGGCTGGACCACGGCCGAGTGGGTGGGCCGGCCAAACGGCGGCCGGTTGACCATGGCAATGGGGAACGGCTGGTCGACGGCGTGCAGAATATAGGGCGTCATCTCGTCGCCGGCGCCGCAGTCGGGCGCGTCCGCCTCGAGGTTGGCCACGGTGTGGTTGAGGTGCCGGCTGACGGCTTGGATCTGCGTCTCGCCGGGCGTGGCCGAGACAGACGCCTGCACGCGGGCGACCTCGCCTCGGATATCCGTGTCGTACACTTGGTGGCGGGCCGTGTCCTCGGGGAGCCGCGGGTCGGCCGTCGTGAGTATGTGGATGGACTCGCTGGGCAGCGGCTGGTGGCCGCAGGCGAGAAACGCCTCGGTGCCAGCATCGGGCCCGTTGGGCACGTTCGGCCGGCGTTTGGGGGCGCCTGTGCCCCCGTCTGGGCTGCTCGCTTCCCCGGTCTGCGCGGCGGTCAACTCTTCGTAGGTCGGCTCGTTGGTGCGGTTGACGCTGCTGCTTGGGGCCGGCTCCTGCGCAGCTGGCTGTTGCGGCAGCTCCGCAGCCTGCTGCTGCTGCTGCTGCTGCTGCTGCTGCTGCTGCGGCTTCGGCTGCGGCTCCTCGTTGGAGAGCCACGTGTTGGCTGGAGGAGAGGCACCAGGCTTGCTCTCCGCGCTCTGGGGGGTGGTGTCGGCGGCGGGCGAGTTGAGAGTGGGCAGCGGGGGCTCGAGCTTCTTGTTCCAGGAAAGCAGGGCCATGTCGTAGAAGGAGTCGACGATGGGGCCCTCGAAGTGGACCATCATCTCGAGGTTGTCATTGTCCTGGATGTTGTTGCTCTGCAGCAGGGCGATGCGGCGGTCGACGACCATGAACTTGGCGTGAAAGGTGCCGACGAGGGGCTGGTGGTAGTTCATGACCTGGAGGTCGAGATGGGGCAGCTCCTCGGGCGCGGGCACGCGCACGTTCGGCCCCGTGTACTCGGCAACGCCGACGAGGTGGTGCGGGTCGACGAGCTGCCGCGGGCTGCCGCGGTCGTAGACGAGCTTGACGACGACGGGCGGGCCGCCGCGCGCGCCGGCCCGGCGGTCGAGCTCGCGCAGGGCCGCCGTCAGAAACCCCGAGGCCACGCTGTCCTGCCAGTAGTTGGTGGCCAGGAAGACCTCGTGCTCGGCGCGGGCGATGACGTTGGCCATGTGCCGGGCAATGTCCGGGATGCTGGCGGTCAGCGGACAAGGAAAACGAAGACAGGAAGCGGAAGGGACAGGCTCACGTCGAGATCGCCGTCAGCGGCGCCACGCCGTGGCTGCCCAGCAGCGACGGGCTGACCATGGCGCGGTCGGGGCTCGCCTCCACGACGGCGAGCACATCGCGGTAGATCTGATGGTCAGCGGCTGGACTTGTAGAAGCTGGGGCATGGAACCCGGGACCAGGCGCACCTCCAGAAACAGGCGGCTTGGCTGGGTGGGGCCCCAGCTGCCGCACTGCGCGGCACGCTGCAGGTCGGCGGTCTTGGCGTCCGCCGTCGTGCTGCGGCTACTGCTGCTGCTGCTGCCCGCTGCCGTGGGGCGGCGGTACGAGCCGTAGAGCTTCTGCCAAGCGTCGCCTGGAGCCAGCGATGGGTCAGCCGCCACCAGCGACGACACGCTGTCGCGCGCTGTGCAGAGACGGACGATGTCGTCGCCGAGCGGCGCGTCAATGAGAATGCTGTCCATGAGGCGGGGATGGCGAGGGGCGATGATGACAAAATTGTGTGGTTGAGCAGCAGAGGATCAAAGAAAGGGCCACGATGCAAGAACAGCGCGATGCTGCTTATAAGAACATCACCGCGCAAACACGGCAGGCGCAATGGGCATGACGGCGTATACGTCACTGCTGTAGAGGAGCACCCCCTCTGCGACACAAGGAAGGCGCAAAGCTACAGCTAGGCCGGCTCGGGCCTAGAACGCTCGCAGCAGAGCAATACAGGTATATGACAGCAGGTCCTAATTGGCTATGACGTCAATGCCGCCAATTGTATATTTAACACAGCATTCCATCCCGATAGCAACCACACATTCGTCCGCATACAATTCGCCCGCACAGAGAAAAGAACACGATGGACGGTCATGGGCCGGCAGCAGCAGCAGTCGCAGCCACTATCTTACAGCTCGGCCGGCTCCGGGGCGACAGCAGCCGCAGCAGCCTGCTTCTCGAGCTCGTCAAAGTCGGCAAAGGCCAGCTCGTAGACGAAGCCGAGGGTGAGGCGGGCGTGCTGCAGCATGTGGTCAAAGGAGAGGTACTTGATGAGGTCGTCGGTGGAGTGGATGTGGTTGTCGCTGAGCTCAAAGGCGGACTCGATGACAAAGGCGGAGGGGTAGCCGGCCTTGGAGGCGGAGGCGTGGTCGGAGCAGGCGTAGCCGCACTTGGTCTCGACAAAGGGGATGTCGCAGTAGGCGAGGACGACCTGCTTGATGAAGGCGGTCAGGGCCGGGTCGACGTAGTCGACGATGACGCCGACGCTCTCGACCTGGCCGGCGTCGAGCGTGCGCTGCACGTGGCCGGTCATGTCCTGCTGCAGCATGGCGCGCACGTCGCGGCCGGCGGCCTCGTAGGCGCTGAAGACGGCCTGCGAGCCCAGCAGGCCGCCCTCCTCGGCGCTGTACCAGTGGAACTCGACCGTGTTGGGCGCCTCGCCGGCGACGACGGCCGGGGAGCGCAGCAGCGCGCGCAGCGCCTCGAGGATGGTGACGGTGCCGCTGCCGTCGTCGTCGGCGCCCGGCGCGGCCAGGATCGACGGCAGGAACAGGTTGATGGAGTCCTGGTGCGCGCCCACCACAATGGTGCGGTTCGTCCGCCCCGGGATGCGCGCAATGATCGAGTTCTGCCCCCACGGGTGCGCAAAGTGCTCCACCGTCGCCCCGCGCTGGAACCCGCCGCCCTTGGCCACCACCTTCTTGACCTGCCCCAGCAGCCAGTGCGACGACTGCCTGCCGTACTCGGACTTGTAGTACCGCGTGTGGAACGACGTCAGCTGCTCCAGGTGCGTCTGCAGCTGCGTCTTGTCCAGCGCCGCCAGCAGCGGCTCCGCCTCCGCCACCCGCGTCGCGTTCGCCGGGAACACCCGCGGCGGGCCGCCCTTGCCCTTGCCCTGGCCTTGGCCGGCCGCGCGCAGCTGCGCGTTCTTGGCCCCGAGGTCGACGTGGTCCGTAATGTCCATGAAGCGGTGGCCGTTCTGTTGCCCGCGTTAGTCGGCGCCCTTTCCATCAACAAGACAGGACAAAGCCACGCACCCGCCGCAGCTCCCACTTCTCCTCCTCCGTCACCCAGCGCGTCTCGCCCGGCGCCAGCTCCACGAGGAACTGCTCGGCGGCAGCGACGTCGGGGTGCAGCTGCACGTGATCGCCGTCGAGGACGCGCGCAGCAGCCACCGGCAGCAGCAGCGCGAGGGCGGCGGCAAACTTCATGGCGGCGAGTCGATGGCGTGGGAGATGGGTGCGTGCAAGAAAAAGGGACGACGTCGCGATAACGTCGATGGAGAGAGAGGGTTGGGAAGAGGAAGAGGAGGAGGAGGAGGCGATGGTGCGATAGCGGGACCGGCGATGAGGATAAGCACGGAGCTTGGCAGCAGGTGGCCGGCTAGCGCGGCCGGTTTCAGGCCAGCGCCAGCCACGATCAGTCAGCAGCCCAAATTACCCATAATACGCATAAACTGCACTACATGCTGTCCTCCATCTGCCGGCTGCGCGTCTTGGCCCAGTTGTCGTGCTCCGGCTTGCCGCCCTGGCTCTCGAGGCCCATGCCGCGCTCGACCCACTCCTTGCTGCCCATCTGCGTCAGGCGCGACAGGGCGCGGCCAAAGGCAAAGGCCTCCTCGGCGCCGGTGAAGAGGTTCGAGTGCTTGAGCTGCGCCATCATCTCGTGGCCGGCCATGCTCTCGACCAGGTGGTCGACGACGTCGTCGTCGGCGGTGGCGGCGGCAGCCGCATCCTTGCCGCTTTCGCCGAGCGACTGCGCGATCTCGTCCTTGGAGACAAAGAGCTGGTTGAGGGGCACGGCGGTGGTGAGGACGAGCTTGGCCTGGGCCTCGTAGACGGCGTCGATAAAGGTGATGAAGCGGCGGGCGAGGTCGCGCTGGCGGTGGGTCATGCCGGGGACGTCGGTGACGATAAAGGCGTCGTAGGCGCGGACGAGCTCGAGGTAGTCGGCGGCGGAGGTGGGCCGGCCGATGAGCTCGTCAAAGGTGAACCAGGCGCAGCGGCCGCTGACGCGGGGCACGCGGATCTCGCGGCCCCAGACGCGCTGGACCTCGGCGTGCGGCTCCGGGTGGTCCGGGTCGCCGAGGAAGCGGAACCACTTCTCGGCGTGGGAGGCGGCGTGGCGGTCGAGCGGGGTGTGGTAGACGCCCGAGGGCGGGCGGGGGATCTTGCGGTAGTCGGTGGGCGAGTCGAGGTTGATGACGTGCAGGCGGCGCTTGAGCAGCTCGATGGCGGGCACAAACGACTCGCGCTGGATGCCGTTCTTGTACAGCTCGTCCGGGTGCCGGTTGGACGTGGTGACCAGCACGACGCCGTGCGACATGAGCGCCTCCAGCAGCCGCCGCAGGATCATGGCGTCGGCCACGTCGGTGCACTGGAACTCGTCAAAGCACAGCACGTTGCCCTGCGCCGCAATGTCCGCCGCCACAAACGGCACCGCGTCCACGTCGTTGCCGTACTGCAGCTTCATCTTGTGCAGCCGCTTGTGCACGTCCTGCATGAAGTTGTGGAAGTGGATCCGCGTCTTGCTGCGCACGTTGCGCGGCAGCGTGTCGTAGAACAGGTCCATCAGCATCGTCTTGCCGCTGCCCACGTCCCCGTACAGGTACAGCCCCTTGGGCAGGTTCTCCGGGATCCGCCCGATGGCCGTCTCCGCCGCCTTGCCGCCGCCGCCGCCGCCGCCGCCAAACAGCGACCCCAGCAGCGACGACCGCCGCCGCTTCGGCTGCAGGCTCTCCACCGACGGCCGCACCACCGGCGGCGCCTCGTAGTGCCGCAGCTCGTCGTGCATGTGCTGCAGGCTCTGGATGATGCCTGCGTGGTCGTCAGACTTGGCGTGGCGGGGAACTCGTGCCCTTGCGCGGCCGACCTACCTCGCTGGTGCTCGTCGTTGCGCAGCCGGCCTGCGGCCACGCGCCGGTCGTACTCCTGCAGCGGCCCGATGTCGTCTGTGTCCGTGTCCGCGGGGCCACCGGTCTTCTCGGCCGTCGCCACGCTGGCATGCCGCCGCGGACTGCCGGCGTCGGCCGCTGGTGCCCGGGACGAGGCCGATGCGGTCGGCAGCAGTGGTCGCCACGCGGCGCCGCCGAGAGCGCCAGCAGGCGCGCCGGCCTTGGTCTGCAGGCAACGAGCGCACACGGCGGCGGCCGGGATGCGCGGACCGAGAGACGACGGCGGCGTGCTGGCCGTCAGCGTCGGCCGCTTCCGGACCGTCGGCGTCGGCCGGCGCACGAGGCCGCGGCGCACGGCCGGCAAGGGGACGGGCGGGCGGGCCATCATCGCGTGGCCGGCGCAGGGGAGGGCGCAGACGGCGGGAGACGTGTTTGTCGGATCGCGCCGAGGCGGGCAGGGAGGCGGCAGGGCAAAGTCAACAAAGGCCGACAGTCGGTGGTGCCAGCAAAAAGGCGCGGATTTGTCATTTTTGTGCAACATTTCTCGGTGCTCGTTTTTAGGCGGGATTTCACGGGCGGAAGGCGGGGAATCACCGAATGCCGAGGCCGGCCGACTAATACGGATCGGGCACATCGGCGTCATCCATCGCCATACCGTTCTTCGTTCTTTGCCATTTTCTGTATTCATGGCCATCTCTTCATGCAGCCTCCTCCCCAGCCTCTTCAGACCTGCCAGTCCTCACAAGAGCCAAGCCACCGCCGCGGCCAGAGCCGCCCGGCCGCCGACCGCCACGACGCCGCCGACGTTGCTGATGTCTGGGATGGAGGGGACGGGCGGCGCGGCGCTGGCCGTGCTGTTGGTCGTGGTGCTGTTGCCGCCGGTCGTCGTGCGGTTGGCCGTGCCGCCGCCGCCGCCGCTGCCGCCGCCGCCGTCCAGCACGCCCCCGAAGACGGCCGGCGGCGCCGCACTGGAGACGGGCGCAAGCCGCGCGAGCGCCGCATAGGCCGCCCGCGTGTGGCTGCGGCCGTCGGCGTTGACCACGCCGAACATGCCCTCCTGGCAGTGGGCGCCGGCTGCGCAGTAGAAGACCATGGGGTCGGTGCTGGTCACGGGGACATAGAACGTCTTCTGCGTCAGCGCGTTGATCGGCTTGTATGCTCATGCTCATGCTCTCCGCGCGCACCTCGCTGCCTGCCGACACGCCCGAGTAGAAGCCGCCGCCGCCGCCGTCGGCCGCCGCCGGCACGCAGCCCTGGTCCCAGACGCCGCGGGCCACACTGTGGCCGGCCGCGTAAAACGTAAAGGCGAGGACGTCGCCCGGCACGGCGAGGACGGCGTCCGGCGAGAAGACGGCACCGGACTGGCCGACGGCGACGGCAATGATGCGGCCGGCGGCTGCCTCGCCAAGCACAGCCACGGCCCAGGTCGCAGCTCTCGGTAGACGCATGCTGGCAGGAATGAAGGAGAGTTGGCTCTGGAAGTCCCCTCTCCCCCCTCCCCCGTCGGGCATCGCAGTCACCGCCATTTGTCTTCCGGCCTTGTGTTCCCTCGGCAATGCACAGGCATATGTCTCGCCCGGGACAAAAGCATGGTCGTCTGCATGGTTTCTGAGCTTGGCCAAAGCAATAGAGGAGTGTCTGATCATGAAGCGGCGATGCGACTAGCGTCTAAGCATACAGGGAAACGGTCCCGTAGGCAAGGCAAGATGCGACTAATGCTTATAGGCTCAAGCAACACTCATGGCATCAACAACGAGTCCTAGCTCCTGTTCTCCAAAACAGGTTCCGTGGTGCAGTTGGTTAGCGCATCGTACTAATATTTCTTCCCCAAGAAATCCAATGCGAAAGTCGAGGGTTCGAGCCCCTCCGGGACCATTCATTTTTGCTTTTTTTTGCGTCCACAAAGCAGGCAGATATAAGCATACAGAGTCACATATAGATGTCGTTGGCCAATGTGAAGAATTCATCTGCCATTTATGCCATCATAACCAATGTAAACGGGTCCGCCGTTGTCCAAAAACCCTTTCCAAACGCCCACGCCAATCCAGACCAGGAAACAAAAGAAAACACGAGGAAAAAGACACGAGAAAAAGACGCGGAGAAAAGAAGACGAAAAGAGCGCCCGCCACGGTCAGCGCTTGTCCCCCCGCCACTTCCCCTGGAACTCGTGGCGGATGAGCGTGTCCTTGGTGTTGGTCCGGCTGGCCTTGGAGTGCGGCACGCCGGTGGCGAAGCCGTTGATGGGCAGCACGAGGGTGTCGCCAAAGAGGCGCGGCTCGGTCATGCCCGTCAGCGTCTGCCAGGTGATGCGCTCGCGGCCGACGCCGTCGCCGGCGACCTGGTTGAGGTGCGCAAAGACGACCTCGGTCCACGCGGCGGGGCCGGTGATGGCGAGCACGTCGTCGTTGGACAGCTTGCCCTTGCTGCCCTTTTTGCCCGACAACGACGACGGCACGCGCCCCTCCGGCAGGCCGCGGACGTCGGCCAGGATGCGGGCCAGCATCGTCCACAGCGCCGGGTGGCCGGGCGCGCTGGCCAGCGTCCACTGGCAGAACTGCACCTCGTACGTCGTGCCCTTGACGGGCGGCGACGAGTCGGCCTCGAGCCCGACGACGAGGCGCGTGTCGTTGCGCATTGCCGCCGGCACCCAGTCGCGCACCGGCCGCACCAGCGTCGTGTCCACGTCCGAGTACACGCCGCCCTCGAGCGCCAGGACCAGGTAGCGCATAAAGTCGGCGCGCAGCACCCACCGCGGCATGGCCGTGTACAGCTCCACGGCGTCGCGCGCAAAGCCGAGGTCGGACTCGGTGGCGGGGGGAGGCGGAGGAGCGGCGGCGCCGTCCGCATTCGAGCCGGCAAGATCGGAGCCGTCTCTCTTCCCGGCCGCCTGCTGCTGCTCCTGCTCCTGCTCCACAATGGGGTACAGAGGCGCGCGCCACGAGCCGTCGCGGGCCATGGCGGCCAGGCGCGCGACAAAGGCCAGCGCGTTGGTGGCGTCGAGGACCGAGTAGGCGTAGGCCGGGGAGCCGACGATCCAGCTGGCCAGGTAGGAGTGTGAGAGGGCGTTGGGCTTGAGGTCGAAGTACACCTGCCAGATCTTGGCGGGGATGTGCGGCGCCATGGCTGCGGCGGTGTTGGTGTGTGCTGTCGGGGTCGTGGCGCCGGCGGCGGCGGGCAGCGAGGCGCACATCTCGGCGATCTCGGCCTGCAGCGGCTGGGACAGCGTGTTCCAGGAGAAGCGGCCGAGGGAGTCGGAGCCGTGGCCGCGCAGGCGCACGAGGCCGCCGCTGAGGACGAGGACGACGACGAGGACGAGCACGACGCGGCGCAGGCGGGCGCCGAGGCGGCGGGCGGCGCGGAAGACAAAGGCGGCGGCACGGGCGGGCGCGGACAACAACAACGGCGACGACGACGACGCCGCCGCTGACGACAACGACGACGACGACAGCATGGAGGACAACGACGAGGTCGACAGCGCCGGGGACGACAGGTCGTCGTCGTCCGGCTTGCCGAGACTGCCAAGGCCAGTGGTGTGCCAAGGCTGCGAGGCCGAGACCCAGCGGCCGGACCGAGCCGCCACGGCGGCGTGCCACCGCGCGAGCAGCGAGCTGGACGCCGACGTCCTGCTGTCGTCCAGATCGCCGCGGTGCTGCTTCTCCATGGTGGTCGGATGAGGCGGAGGGGCGGCCGGAAGAGTCGGAAGGGCGGCCGGAAGAGGCGGAAAGGCGTGTTAAGAGAGGGAAAAGGGCGGACGAGGACGAGGCGAAAGAAATAAAGGGCGCTCGCAGGCGGGTCCAGAGGCTGGCCCTGCAGGACTCGAGGTGGGCCGCCGGCGCTCGTGTCAGACAAGACGCGAGAAGTGTATACTTATTACGACGCAAGACAGAGGAGGCCAGGGAGGGAGCGAGCAGCTGGCCAGCCAGCCAGCCAGGCGAGACGGGCACGGGCGCCCGTCTGAGACCCTATCTGGCTGCGGCCGGCCGGGCCCACGCCAAGCCAGCCAGACAGCCGTGCCGGGACGCCCTGGCGGGCGTCGCTGGGCGTTCTGTCCGCTGGTGCTGGTCCGGCGCTGGCCTGAAGGATCGACGGCGACATCTGCCGGACGCGCACCGCCGTGACGAATCCCAGTTTGTGGCCAACGCTAGCCTGCGGCTGGCGCACGCTTTGCCTCAAAGAGGCCCGCTGTATTTTTGGATGCCGGCGTAGGAATGGGGCTGAGATGGGGCAGACAGGGGGGAAGGGGAGTAATAGGGGACAGCAAATTGGCTGCCTACGGCGAGCATCTCCTAAAAGGGAGTACGAGACAGTGCCTAGCACTGTATTTCGCACGCCCCGTATTTGATTCAACCCCTGCGCCGCCGTTGCAAAGTATCTTAAGGAGTAAGATACGGCCGTACTTACGGATTTGTACTTGTATGCTTTAGTGCTTTGAGGAAGGCACGGCTGCCGCGTGAAACGCCGCGTCATGGCTCGAGGAAGGCGCCGATCTGTTCACAACGACGGCAACGGCTGACGAGTGCGTGGACAACCCTGGCGTTGCAAGACGCGCAAGGAAGGAGCGCGTCGCGCACGCAGTTGAGAAGCAACGTAAGCAAATTCAGTCTGCCATCACCATCCCGGCATGCGCTTTACTTCCTTGTCGCCGAAGAGGCGCCTCTCGGTCGGTCAGACCTTGCACGCGATCCACGCGACGGCAGCGACGGCGCCGCCCACCGCGGCCCCGACCCCCTGGCCAGCCGCGGCAGCCGTAGCCGCCGCGTATCCCCCCATCGCGGCGCTCTGCAGGCCCGCAAAGAGGCTGCCGGCGGCGACGTTGCCGATGGACGCCTGCCAGGCAGCAGCCATAGACCCTGTCCAGCCAGTAAGCAAGGTGGCAGGAAACAACGCCAGCATAAGCACACATACCCTGGGCGATGCCTGCAGCCGTAAAGCCAGCCGCGCTCAAGAGCGGTCCGACAACCACGGGGCCGGCGATGACGGCGCCGGCCACGGCAGCAGTGCCGACATAGCCGGCCGCCGTCACGGCAGTCTTCAGATCCATGCTTGGACGGTGTGGCGTGATGGTGTACTGACAACACGACTGCTTGTCCGAAGAGGATGGGTAACGGTTGGCAAGCGAGTGATGGAGACGGCAGAAGCAGATGCCAAACGATGCTGTCTCACAAAGCGGGGTTGCTTCCTTGTTTTGGTCTGCTCGATCTGTGGTGGGCTGGCCATCCATCCTGCCCTTCTATCCTAAATTTACAGAGACTGCAACCTCAAGGCCCCGCGGCTCGCCGACTACTTGTACAGCGGGCCCTTGGCCTTGCGCTTGACCGCGTTGACGAGGCTGGCCAGCTGCTCGCGCCGGCTGGGCGCCGCCCCCTCGGCCTCGGCCTCTGTCTTGGCCTTCTTCGTTTGGCCGTCGCCGCCGCCGCCGTCGCCGTCGTCGTCGCCTCCCTTGCGCTTCCGCCGCACCTCCGTCAGCACCGCCTGCATGCCCGGCGTGGCCGTGAACCGCGGGTTCGACGGGTCGATGGCGTACTGCGCGTCCGCAAACACGCTCTGGAACCGCGGGTCCGCCACGTCCACCGCGTAGCCTGCGCCCGCGCCCGCGCCCGCTCCCGTGTTACCCGCGTCGTCGACGACGTCGCCGTCGGGCGTCTTGTTCTTGTTCCGCTTGTTCCGCTTCTTCTCCTCCTTGCGCCGCGCCTTCTCGGCCCGCACCTCCTCCCGCAGGTTGAAGTGGGCGGTCGGCGCTCCGCTGCCCGTGTCCACCTCGTCGCCCAGCAGCGCCACCAGCTGCGCCCGCGCCGCCTCCTTCTCGCGCGCCTCGGCCTCGCGCGCCGCCCGCTTGCGCAGCCGCTCCTCCTTGCGCAGCGCCGACTTGGACGGCCCCCCCGCCGCCGCCGCCGCCGAGGGCGCGGCAGCACCGCCGTCGTCCTCGAAGAACGGGTCGTCAAAGCCCAGGTCCTCCTCGGGCGGCGCGGCGGCCGCTTCCCCCTGGCCGACGCCCCCGCCTTCGTCGTCGCTGGGGCCGTCAGCAGCCGTCACCGTGCGGCCCTCCCGCTTGGCCCGCGCAAGCTCCTTGCGCCGCGCCTTGCGCTCCTTCTCCTTGCGCTTGTACCGCTCCAGCGTGGTCTCGGCCGCCTCGCCGTCGGCGTCGGCCTTGCCGCTCTTGGCCTTGGCCGCCGCCGCGTCCGACAGCGCCGGCGTGAACGTGATCTGCATGTCGCCCACGGCGGCCTGCTTGCTCTTGCTCTTGCTCTTGCTCTTGCTGCCGTCGCCGTCGCCGTCGCCTTCGCCGTCCTTGGTCGGTGCCGGCTCGGCCGCCAGGCCCAGCGCCGCGCGCATCTTCTGCCGCGCCAGCTCCTTCTTGCGCAGCTTGGCGGCCCCCGGCGCGTCGTCCTTGGTCTCGCCCCCGTCGTCGGCCTTGGTCTCGGCCTCGGCCTCGGCCTCGCCCTCCGCCTCGCCCTCGTCCTCGCTGTCGCTGCTGTCGCTGGCGAGGTACGCGCGCAGGTCGTTTTCGATGAGCTCGGCGGGGGTGCCGGAAAAGGCCTTGTTCATGAGGTCCTTGCGGGAGGCGTCCTCCGGGTGCAGGTCCCAGGTGAGCTTCACCTTGGAGTGCTGCAGGGCGTGTGTGACAAACTCGACGGGCTTGTAGTTGGCGGGCACCTCGGTGCACTCGTCGCGCGGCTCGTCGTCATCAAAGGACACGTCGTCGGGCACGAAGCGCAGGTCCACAAAGTTGGACGACGCCTGGTACTCGCGCCCGTCGGTCGCCCGGTAGATGGCCTCGGCCGTCGCCGCGTCCGAGCACACCATGACCGCGTAGTAGTACCGCAGCCGGTCCAGCTGGTACGACCGCAGCGCGTTGCTGTCAAAGTCCCGGTCGTCCTCCTCGCGCAGCAGGTCCTGCTTGACCTGTTCGTCGTCGTCCTCGTCGTCGTCGTCGTCCCCCTCGCTGTCCTCCTCGCTGCTTGCATCCTCCCCCTCCTCGTCTCCCCTCTTGTCGCGGAAGATCTCGCGCGGCGGCCCCTCGAGCTCTTCCCGCCGCATGCGCTCCTTGCCAAACTCGGACGGGTACACCGAGATGCGCTCGATGCGCCCGCGGCCGTCCTTGGGCACAAAGCTCGAAAACATGGCCATCAGGTCGCGCGCGTGCACGTGGTCCCAGTCCAGGTTCACCACCGCCAGCCGCCGCGTCACCTCGCCCGTCGGCACCTCGGCCTCCTCTTGGCGGAACCGCTGCGTGTCGGCCGCGCCCTCCACATCCTCCTCGTCCTCATCCTCTTCCTCGTCGTCCTCGTCGTCCTCGTCCTCGTCCTCGTCCGACTCATCGTCGTCCGACTCGGATGCCGAGAATCCGCCCCCGCGCGCCGGGTCGTACTTTGGCCCAGCCTCGCTCGCGTCTCGCCGTGACTTTCCAGACTTTGCTTTGGCCTTGCTGTCGCCGTCTTGGTCGTCCTCCTCCCCCTCCTCTCCCTCCTCCTCCTCGTCGTCCACCTGGTAGAGCCGCTCCAGCGCCCGCTTCTTCTTGTCCGACTTGAGCCTGCGACCATAGCGGTCCACCACCGTCGTCGCCGTAAAGTCCTTGCTCTTGAGCATGTGCGAAAACCGCTTGTCCAGCTTCGTCCGCGTCGCCTGCCGCGACGGCAGCCGGTAGCGCGGATCGGTCTCAAACTTGGCAAACCGCGCGTCGCGGATCTGTCCGCCGCCTGCCGCCGCGCCGTCGCTCTTGGTCTTCTTTTTCTTCTCCATGACTCGTCTCGTACGTGCTCGTGGCCGGTCCGGGATGCGGCAAGGTAGGATTGGCTTGTTCAGAAAGGCCGTCTTTTTTTTTTTTTTGCCGAAACTTTTAAAGCCGTCAGAATAAAAGGCGGTCAAAACCAATACGCTAGTCCCAATCTGTTTTAGAACGGCGCTAGGCTGTGGCCGAGCAGGGCGGAGCAGTTAGCCTAACCGTTTCTGTGGACGACAACTCTTGAGCCGCTGATGGTCAGCCTCGTCGGGCGCAGTTGTATACACGTCGGGTGGCTGTTATCCAATGCTACCTCGACAGAGGAGGGTCTGGTAGCCCGAGTCTGGTCATAAGGCACCAACCCCCCGTTGTCTCGCATCCTTATTTTATCCTTCTTTTTCATCTTTGATTCTTTCTTGTCAACGCCATCATTCGTCGTGGCCTCTGTTGTGATCGAAACGACTCACTTTCCGCCGCTCCAACACTTTCGCGACGCTTTCGCAACCATGGAAGCCCTCGGTGCAGCCGCTAGCGTCATTGCCGTTGTCCAGGCCTTTCAAAGCATGGCGAAACTTGTCGTGTTCCTGCGCTCGCTCAGTGACCTGCCGAAAGAGGCATCCCTCTTGATCGAAGAGGTACTGCTTCTTCGCCCTTGTCGGGCCGTCCACCACGGTTGTGAAGCGGTATCTGACAACAGGAATGCAGTTGGACACGCTGAGAACCTACCAGGAAGAAGTCGAAAGTTTGATTGCCGATCTCCCGAACGCCGGAAGCAGCGCGGGGGCTGCCGGAAGCAGCGCAGGGGCTGCATCGCCGCCCGTGCAGAGTGCCGTCGCCATGCTTATCAAAGCAAAGCAAGAACTCGAGCGCCTCGGCACAACCATTCAAACCTTCCACGCGTCATATCAAAAGCGGCTGCCCACGCCATCCGGCAGCGTATCCAAAGTGATGCACTGGCTCGTCTGGAAGAAGCGCGAGATGAAAGAGTTGCACGGCGAGATAGCCCGCGTGCGGACGGTCGTGCTCATTGCAATAGACGTGTATGCAGCAGAGCCCCGTCCCCGCATGCCCTTTTCTATGCAGAGCGCTTGCTAAACAGCCAAGCAACTACCACAAGGCCAATCGGCAGATCCTCATGTCCGCAGAGCGCTTGCTAAACAGCCAAAGCAACAACCACCAGGAAATCATACTCGAGATTCGGCGTATTGGAGTCCAAACCAGAAGCCAACGCTTGTGCCTCCAGCTTCCGGACGCGAGCCCGCATCGCCCCTGTATCGAAGACGCCGCATCGCCTGGAGACGGCTCTGGCAACGACCTGCCACAGAGCGAAGACGAGCTGTCCGAGAAGGACAGCACGGAAGCTACGGAAGCTGTTTCGGTCCTGCAGGCCGAGGTGCGGCAGGTGGCCAACGATCTAGGCCTTGAAGGGTGGAACTGGCTGTGCAACCGCACCCAGTGGCTGCCCAACGGCACTGAATACGAGACGTTCCTGCAGCTTCAAACGGCCTACGTGGGTGCTTGTCTGCCAAAGTGCCACTGCGCGTGCCACTCCCGTCGGACAAATGCCAGTCTGAGCACTAGCAGCCTGTGGCCGGTCCTCCAGGCCTTCACCGCCAGCTACACGTCAGCACCCCTGTGGAACCGGCCAGCGTGCACCCTGGCTCACTGCAGGCGGTCGCGCAAGTCGGCTATGTCCGTCTGCGTGCGGGTGCCCTGGAAAAGGTGCTCATCGATGCTGAGCTGGCGAGCGTCGCTCGACAGCCTGACCAACCTGGGCGCGACTTTGAGCTTCACCGTCGGTCGCAATTTCAATGAATTCAGACCCAATGAATCCTTTCCAACAAGTGTGAAAGACCTGCAAAAATGGATGGATGCCAATAGCGTCATCGGACCCTTTGACTACGTGATGGATGTTCCGGCTCTTTATGTGCGTATCATTTTGTTCGCGTTCAACTAGGTGCTTGGCTGGTTTATGTTCCTCGCGGAACCAGGACTGACTGTTCACAGTCATTTTGGGATTTTGGGGGAGGGGACGTTCTCGGCTTCATGCTACGTCTATGGGAGCCGATTCTGCGCCGAAAAGGCATCCAAGAGTAGGTTTAGTCCTATGCACGTTACTTCTCTATCTCTGACAGTCGACATCAGTCGCAGGGCTTTATTCCACGCGTACAGAAAAATTCAAGAGTCATATGAGAGCGAAGTCTTCAAGAAGCTGGTCTCCTTCGACGCAGATCCGCCGGTGTTTTCCGACACTGACGCGCACCGCGCCGCATCTTCTGGCGACGTGCAAGCCCTCGAGGAAGCAATTCGCCGCGAGCCATGGAGCGTCGACGCCTTGGATCGCAAAGGCCGCGCACCCATTCATTTGGCTGTGGAAAAAGGGCATGCGTCTGCGCTGCGCGTGTTGCTGAACCATGTTGACGTTAACCAGCGCGCTCTCGACAACAAAACGCCTCTCATGGTTGCTGCCAAGTACGGTCGGCTTCAGTGCACGCACATTGTTCTCGATGCCGGCTGCGATACGAGCCTACAGGATATGTTTGATTGTGATGCATTGGCCTGGGCGCTGCATTCGGATTCAAGAAGGTCCGCAGCTGTTGTCCGCACCCTGTTGTCCTATCGGGAAACGCCTCGCGACATGTGGTGCAAGAGCGTTCGTGTTCTCAGACCCAAAACAGCTGCCATTCGAGATGCGAAGGTCGACGCAGAAAAGGCTCTCGCAATAGGACTCGAAAATTCTCTAGCGAAAAACAGAACAAGACTCGCGCGGCACTTCGTCAGCCTAGGCGCACCGCTGGGCAAACTCGCCATCTTTCCTTCCAACAACTACGAGACACTGCTTTTTTTCGAAAAGCAGAAGCTGGCCGGATATGACGTTGAACGGATGGTAGATTATCTAGGGGCGACAATATGGGAACGGTTCATCGGACGCTGCACCGATAAATATGTGCGTACGACGCCTCGCACAAAGAGAGCCTTCGTCCGTGTCTACCTGGGCATGCGCAACCGCAACCTGGACAACGACGAGTACCTCTGGGGCGTGGTCTTGGGGACCGCAAAAGCTCGCGGCAACGTTGCACCGGCCTTGGCGGCCCTTGCGTTCTTGGAACAGCAGAGGGAGAGGTGGGAACGGAGCGTGCCAAAAAGCTCGCAGCCGTCAAGCACCCACCAAAACTACGCCCGCCAGCTAGCCGACGAGAGAGAGACGGCTCGCGTCCTCGGCCAGTGGCTGCGCAGGCAGATGTGGGACGCGGTCGAGGACGTAGCCGAGGAGAACCTGGCGATCGTGCGCGACAGGCGGGCGGCGGACCCGTTTGAGACGGAACTCGTGCGGGATGGCCGGGTCCTCCGGGTGAGGCCCGAGGATGTGTGGGACTTTGGCGACGACGACGACGACGAGGAGAGCGGATGGACGGACGGCAATCTCCGGTTTGTGCAGCTGTAGGCCACAGCCAGGCCAGCTCTAGCGATAGACGATAGACAACACGCGTGCTCTATTATGTACACGAGACAGCAAGAAAAACAACCACCACCCAGACGCCGCGCTCAGCCCCAGGTGCCGCCGCCGCCGGTGCGCGCCGGGCGCTTCTGGGCGCTGATGCGCCAGTCCTCCTCGGTGAGGAACTTGTTGTAGAGGGGCTGGATGCGCTCGGCGCGGCGGCGGCGGCTGAGGCGGTCGCTCGGGGACAGCTTGAAAAAGGTGGGCGCGGCGTCGACGAGCCAGCGCGGCTCGATGGCGGTGGTGCACTGCATGTACTCCTTGGTGGTGAGCACGAGCGTGTCGTAGATGACCCACTCGGCCTGCTTGCCAAAGAGCGCGCTCGACGGGTGCAGGTACACGGGCGTGCCCTCGATGAGCGTCTTGTAGCCCTCGTGCGGGTCCTTGCGCGCCGCGTTGCGGAAGAAGCCCGCGCACAGCGCCTGCCGCACCCGGTTCGTGTCCGTCCCGCACGACACCACCGGGTGCTTGTAGCGCTCCATGATGCGCTCCAGCTGCGTGCGCACGTCCTTGGCCCGCGTCAGCACGCGGTACTGCAGGAAGTGCTCCTGGCACCACGGCTTGCTGAACCGCGCCCGCTTCCAGCTGTTGTACACGTTGAGCATCGTCAGGTGGTCGCCGTGCGGGTCGTTGAACTTTGCCTTTTTCGCGTCCGCCTGCGCCTGCTTGTCCTTGGGCCGGTACCACACCCCCTTGGGCTGCGCAATCATGCCCATGATGCTCAGCATCTCGTCGCTGCACCCCAGCTCCACCGACGCGATCAGCGCCTTGGACGACGTCGGGTCCATCGGGAAGTCGGCCATCTTGCGCCCCAGCTTGGTCAGCAGGCCCTCGTCGTCCAGCGCCGACAGCGCGTACAGCTCCTCCAGCGCCGACAGCATCGTGTTGATCGGCGGCGGGTCCATAAAGTCAAAGTGCAGCAGGTCGTTGATCCCCATCGCCTTGAGGATCAGAATTGTGTTGCTGAGGTTCTTGCGCTGGATCTCGGGGATCGTCGTCGGCAGCATCTCCGTCTGGTACGCCGCCTCCGTGTACAGCCGGAAGCACTTGCCCGGCCCCGTCCGCCCCGCCCGCCCCGCCCGCTGGTTCGCCTGCGCCTGCGAGATCGGCGTCACCACCAGCGAGTCCATCCCCAGCTTCGGGTCGTACGCGTTCTGCTTCACGAACCCCGGGTCCACCACGTAGTAGATGCCGTCGATCGTCAGGCTCGTCTCCGCAATGTTCGTCGCGATCACCACCTTGCGGCCTCCCGGCGGCGCCGGCTCAAAGATCTTGGACTGCACCTCGTTGGGCAGCGCCGAATACACCGGCAGGATCACCAGCTCCGGCACCCCCGGGCCCAGCGCCTTCATCCGCTCAAACAGAATCTCGCAGCTCGTGTCGATCTCCTCCTGGCCCGTCAGGAACACCAGGATGTCGCCCGCCGGCTCCGTCAGGTGGATCTGCATCACCGTCTCCAGCGCCGCGTCCAGGTAGTCCGACTCGGGCTCGCGCGAGTACAGAATCTCCACGGGGAACGTGCGGCCGGGAATCGTCTGCGCGGGTCAGCTTGTCACGTGACCATAATATCAAAAGAGTCAAAACACGGGGGGAAAAGGGGGCATACAAAAATAGGGGCGCCGTTAAAAAAGGTCGAAAACTTCTCCGCGTCCAGCGTCGCCGACGTGGCAATGACCTTGAGGTCCGGTCGCCGCTTGACCGTCTTCTTGAGCAGGCCAAACAGCACGTCCGTGGCTGCAGGTTGGTTAGCCGGCGTCTTCGTCGTAGAGTGAAAACAAACCACCAGGGGAAACATACCAATCGTTCGCTCGTGCGCCTCGTCGAGCATGATGACCGAGTACCGCTGCAGCTCCGGGTCCAGCAGGATCTCGCGCTGCAGCATGCCGTCCGTCATGTACTTGATGCGCGTCGACGGGCCCGTGCAGTCCTCGAAGCGGATCGTGTAGCCCACCTCGTTGCCCAGCTGGCAGCCGACCTCCTCCGACACGCGCTTGGCCACGCTCATGGCCGCCACGCGCCGCGGCTGCGTGCACCCGATCATCTTGCCGCCGCTGGTGAAGCCCGCCTCCGCCAGGTACTGCGTCAGCTGCGTCGTCTTGCCCGAGCCCGTCTCGCCAATCACAATCAGGATCTGGTTGTCCTCCACCGCCTTGATCAGCTGGCTGCGGAACGCAAAGATGGGCAGCGACTCGCGCTGCTCCTTCATGCTCAGCGACGACCGCTTGCCAAACGACTGGTCCTTGTTCTGGATCACCCGCTTCCACTCGGGCACCGGCTCCAGCGCGCCGCCGCCGCCACCGCGTCCACCCGCACTGCCGCCGCCGCCGCCCGCACCGCTTCCTGCACCAGGCCCGCCGCCGCCGCCGCCGCCCCCGCTGCCGTAGGCATTGCGCACGTCGTTGGCAAACTTGCGCTGCTCCGGGTTGGACATGGGGTCGTGCCACTGCGACTTGAGGTCGACCTTTTCCTTGTCGGTGGCCGCGCGCGCCGCCTCGGCCTCCTGCTGCCGCTGCTCCTTGCGCTCCTTGGCCAGCACGGCGCCCGCCATGGCCGCGCGGTTCAGCGAGCCGTCGGGCGCCTTGACCACGCGGATGGGCGACAGCTCCAGCGACAGCTTCGTCTGCCCGGCCAGGAACGGCGGCTCCTCGTCGCGGATCTCAATGTCGACGTCCTCCTCCAGCTCGATCTGGCCCTCGCCTGTCAGCGTCGCGTTGTACTCCTCCTCCAGGTCCGGGTAGTCGGACGCCTTGGCCACGCCGCTGGAGATGAGCTGCAGAATCTCCCACCGCTCCGGCGACGTCATCCGCTTCTTGCCCCGGCGGTCTGCGCCCCCCGGGCCGCCGCCGCCGCCGCCGGTGCGGCCGTTGACGACCCCCGGCACACCCGGCATGCCGGCGTCCGGCGTCAGGAGCGTGCTGCTGATGCGCCCGCTGCCGCGGACGCCGAGCGCCTCCATGTTGGCGCCCGACTGGAACGCGTCCTGCGGCGCCGCCGCCAGGTCCTCGCCCGTGGCCTGGTCGACCTCCTTCATGGACAGGCCGACGCGGTTGCCCTCGAGCTTCACCACCTTGACCTTGACCTCCTGCCCCATGCTGACCACGTCCGACGGGTGGCCGACACGCTGGCCCTCGACGAGCGCCGACACGTGCACCAGCCCGTCCACCTTGCCGCGCACGCCGTGCAGGTTCACAAACACGCCAAAGTCCTTGATCCCCGTCACGTGGCCCTCGTACACCTTGTTCATCTCCGGCGCGTCGTCCAGCGGTGCCCGTGTCCGGCCGCTGGCCGGTTTGCTGCTGCCGTAGCCGTCGTAGTCGTCGTCGTAGCCGGCGCGCCCGTGGCGATCGCGTCGGCCGTAGTCGCGCCCGTTCTCGCGCCGCCTCTTGCCGTTCCCGTTCCGCCCGTAGTACGCGTCGTCGTCGTCGCCACCGTCGTCGTAGTAGTCGCCGTCTTTGCCGTAGCGGTCGCCCCTCCGGCGTCCCCGCGACCGCGACCGCGACCGTGACCGCGATCGAGACCGTGATGGAGAGCGCGACCGATACCGCGTCTTTCGGCTGCGGCCACCGCGCTTCTCGTCGTCCCGGGGGCTAAGACTGCGGCGCGGCGGCGGTGGTGATGCAGCGTCGGCGGCGGCCGGCTTGGCTTTCCGCGACTTGCTCTCCAGCCCTTCGAGCAGCGCGAGCGTGTCGTCGATCTCGTCCGCCTCCCGCGCCATCTCCTTGTCGGGCAACGCCAGGCCCTTGAAGATCTGGTCGGCCCGCGCCGTCTTCTTGCCGCCGTCCTCGCCGCCGCCGTTCTTGTTGTTGCTGCTCCCGCCGGCGCCGGCGCCGCCCCGCCCCCTCATCTTCGGGTGCAGGGTGCACACGAGGCGGTCAATGCTCTCGACAAGACTGGGCGGGAAGTCGACGTTGAGCTCGGCGAGGCGCTTGCGGAAGGCGTCCAGGCTGTCGGTGTCGAGGCGCTGGAAGATGACGAACTCGGCGACGTCGCGGTTGTTCATGCCGATGTGGTTCTCCATCTCCGAGGCCACCTTGGCCACCAGCGAGATGACCTCGAACGACTCGAGGTCGTCCATGGTGGTCGGTCGCACGCGTCGGGCAGATGGTGCAGTCGCTGCGTGTTGTTCGGGTCAACGGTTCGTCGCGGGCGGGCGGCGTGTCGTCGGCAGAACGTGTGGCGATCTATCAGAAGAGCGACGCCTCCCCCAAAAAAGTGCCCGCTATCGATACGATACCAGGCTGCTGGTGCCCCGATTTTCCTGACATAAGTTCTGAGTCACTTGTCAGCTGACCAACGGTGGCTCCCCGATGCGGACAGGCCCCAGGGCCCGGCCGGCGCCGCCGCCCTCCTGCCAGCGCTGGGGCCGCCGCGCCCTTGTTCTAGCGGAGGCAGCCGCGATTCACTGCGCTCTTGCGCTCTTGCCCAGCAAATTTTTTCGTCGTTAGCTCTCTTGGGCAGCTGCTGCCGCCGCTGAGTCCCCCTGCGCCTGCCATTTTTTTTGGCGCATGCTCTCTGCTTTTCCCTCTTTTCCTACCAGTTCCTCGCATAACGTGACCCTGCCCAGCCGCTCGCCACCTTCGGCAAGCGCGACCCACGCAAGCCTGCGCCCGAGCCCCTTGAGGCGCCCCCCCTCCTTCCCAACCTATAAGACGCCGCGAGGCCCCAGCGCAGTATTAAAACGTGCGCCTTCTGCTGCTGACGTCGTGCCTGCCTTTTCCCGCCCCTCTGCGCCTCTCCTCCTCTTCTCCTCGATTCTCCGCTTGTTTCGCCCGCACAGAAACACAACTTGCATCTCACGATCCTCCGCCATTCCGTCCCCTGTTTTTCGGTCATCGTCCCTGCCCACGACCTGCAGCCATCTGTCGCCATGTGCCTGTGCTCGTGCGACTTCTTCCTGGCCCTGCTGGCCCTTATCTTCCCGCCACTGCCAGGTGAGCTTTGCCGCCGCTGAAATCGCTCTTTTCGCGCCATCGATGCACGACAAACACCACGGCCTCCCAGGCGATGGCGACGCCGTGATCTGGGCCAGCGGCCGCTCGGGCCTCTGGCTGCGTGGTCGATTGGCCGGCTCGCCTGGGAGGACGGCCGGTGGGAGGACTGCATCGTCTGTGATAACATGCTTGCTGACGCTCGTTTGCCTCGCAGTCTGGGTCAAGCGCGGCCTCTGCTCGGCCGATTCGGTGATCAACATCCTGCTCTGCGTGCTGGGCTACGTACGTTGTTTCTTGCCCTTCCTGCCATTCCACCCCCCCGCTCCCCGCTCGGTTTTGTACTGACCAGCCAGCTCCCCGGCCTGATCCACGCCTGGTACATCATTGCCAAGTACCCCGAGCCCGACTTCGAGTACGAGGTCCTCGCCCAAGACACCGAGCGTGCGAATGGCCGCGTGACGTACGTTGTGGTGCACCCGAACCAGGCCGGCCGGCCAGGCCAGGCCCAGGCTGTCGCGCCCCGGCCCCAGGAGAACATGAACTACGGCACCGCCGCCGTGGCAACAGCGCCGTCTGCGCCGGCCGCGGCCGCAGCACCGGCGCCCGCATCCGCCGCCGGTCCCTCGGCTGCGGCAAGCTCCTCGCGCGCCGACAACGCCGGTGAGGGCCGCAGCGACGGCCCGCCGCCAAGCTACGCGCAGGTTGTGGCTGGCGACAACAAGATCCAGAGCCAGGACTAAGGCAGTGCACCCGCCATACTTGTCCTGCGTCCTGTCACGCTCGTCGCACTTCCCCGGCTTCTGATTCTGCCAGTCTCTCGGGCTGCTTCAGCCACCCGGTCTCCTCTGCTTATTCGTTTCTTGTCTCTCTCTTGCTCTGGCTCAACCGCGATGGGATGGTTTGTACGATGGTACAGATGGCGCTATTGTCTTGTCACGGGGGCTTCTGCTCGGTGTTCTGTCTTTTGCGGTGCTTTTTTTTGTTTATTTGGTACATTTGGTTTGAAACATCATTTCCTCCATCATCTTGCGGCGGGTTTCTGGTCACACGCGGTGCTTACCGCCGTGCGCTCTTTGGTATCCTGCCTGCGCTTTTTTTTTGCCCTTGGACCGATAGCATGAACAAAGACGGCTCAGCGAATCAAGGCCTGCTGAATGCTGGTGCCTGAAGCACTGCGCCCATGTGACGTACTACTCGCATGAGTCCAGCCCACATCGCGGCGGCACTAAAGGCTGCAGTTCCACAGCGGACGGTCTGGCCAGAGCTGCCTGTGGAAAAATGTCGGCATGATTATGGCCAGCCTTGATCCGGGGAGCACCCATCTGTACTCCGTATGAATGAGTGGAGGGGACGAGCGGAACGGGCGGGAGAAAACGGTGAAAAATGGCGAACATAAGATTGACAAAAGCGCCCGAAAATGCTTGTAAGATATGATATTAGCCTGACTCCCGGACACCGCCCCGGCACCTCTACGCATCCAAGAGGCCCGTGGCCAGGGCTTCCAGGTCCTCCAGGTTGTCCGGCACGGCGTCCACCGTGACGCTCTTCTGCTTGCCCTTGCCCTTGCCCTTCCTCCGCGCCGTCCGGCCGTCGCCGTCGCTGTCGCTGTCGTCCTTCTCGAACCACTTCTTCTCTCGCTTTGGCTGCTTCTGCTTTTTCCTCGGCGGCGGCGCGTCGCTGTCGTCGTTGTCGTAGTTGCCGCCGTCGCCGTCGCCGTCGTCGTCGTCGTCCTTGCCGCCTCCGCCGGCCAGCGGCAGCGACCGCAGCAGCGCCAGGCCGTCGTCGCCGTCGTCGCCAAACTGGCCGTTGCCGGCAACGTAGGCGCCCCGTGGACCGTCGTCGTCGCTGTCGCTGTCGCCACCGCCACCGACACCTCCGCCGACATAGTCTTCGCCCAGCGCCTCGGCGCGCTCCCGGGCCTTGCGCTTGAGCCGCTTCTCGCGCCGCTTTGCCTTGGCCAGGGCCTTGTCCTCGACGTCGGCCTCGCGCACGCGGTCGGCCTCGGCCTCCACAAACTGCTGGCGCTGCTCCTCGGGCGCGCCCTGCTGCCGGAAGTGGTCCTCGTCGCGCAGCTCGTAGAGCGGCCGCGCGTTGCCCTCGTCGTCGAACAGCAGCTTGGTGCCCGTGCCCTTGAACTTGAGCAGCTTCTTCTTGGAGTGCAGCAGCTTCTCGCGCCGCTTCGAGTCGATCACCAGCTCCTTGTCGCCGCCCAGCTTGACCACCTTGGCCATGGCAAAGGCCTCCGCATCCGCGCCGGCCACGGTCCCGCCGCTGCTGCTGCGCGCCGCGCCCGAGAGCCCGGCTGCCTGCGCCAGCGCGTCGTCGTCCATGACGCGCTTGGCCGCGAAGAAGTCGGCGTCCTCGTCGCCACCGCCGCCGCCGCCGCCGCCGCTGCGGCCTTCTGGTTGGTCGGCCGCCCCCGCCGCACCGCCCTCCCCCTCGCTCTCGTCGCCGATCAGGTTCTGGTAGTGCTTCGTGAGCACGTCCTGGTTGGTGCGCTCAAACATGCGCTGCGCCTTGGTGCGCACCTCGCCCTTCTTCTTCTTCTTGCTGCCGTCGTCGTCCTCGCCGCCCTCCGACTCGGAGCCGCTCGAGAGCAGGGCGCGCGACGCGTTCTTGAGCTTCTTGAGGTCCTCGCCCTTGCGGAACCGGATCTGCGGCGCGCCCGCGAGGCCGAGGCTCTTGGCGAAGCCGTCGAGGTCGAGCGCGTCCAGGTCAAAGACCTCCTTGTCCTTTTGCAGGTGCACCGAGCGCACGTAGCTGATAAACGCCTTCTGCGCCAGGTACTTGATGTCGTACTGCTGGAAGCACATGTTCTGCAGCTGCGGCCGGATGCTCGTCTTCTTCGTGTCGCGCACCGTCACCTTCTTGATGGGCACCTTCTTGTGCTCCAGCCGCTTCAGCATGCCCGCCTCCTCGCTGGGGTCCAGGAAGAGCACCGCCTTGCCCGCGCTCTCGTACCGCGCCGTGCGCCCGCTGCGGTGGATGTACGTATCGGCGTCTTCCGGGCAGTCGACCTGCACGACCCAGTCCACCTTGGGGATGTCGACGCCGCGCGCCACCACGTCCGTGGCGAAGAGACAGGCGTTCTTGGCGGCGGCGAAGCGCGCCAGGATCTCGAGCCGCGCCACCTGCTTCTGCCGGCCGTGCAGGTGCAGCAGCGGGATGCCGGGCTGCAGGTGGCGGAAGGCCTCGTAGGCGAAGCGGACCTGCTTGCCGGACGAGAAGAAGACAATCATCTTGGCCTGCAGGTTGCTGCGCAAGAAGCCGTACAGCGTGTCGAGCTTCTCCGGCAGCGGCGCCACAATGTAGTGCTGCTGCAGCTGGCTGGGCGTGGCGGCGGCGGCGGCCTCGTGCACGGCAATGTACTCGGGCGACTGCAGGCTGAGGCGCGCGAGGTCCGACACCTTGCGGCTCTGCGTGGCGCTGAAGAGCAGCGTCTGCCGCGAGCGCGGCAGGTGCTCGACCAGCGCGTCGACGGCCGCCTGGAAGCCCAGGTCCATGATGCGGTCGGCCTCGTCCAGCACGAGCATCTGCAGGTTGTTGACGTCGAGGCTGGCCGTCTGGTCCAGGTGCTGCAGCATGCGGCCCGGCGTGCACACCAGGATGTTCATGCGCCCCACGCGCTCCGCCTCCTCCTGCAGGCTCTTGCCGCCGATCACGAGGCCCGCCGAGAAGCCGTGGTGCCGCCCGACCTTGCGCAGCACCTCAAAGATCTGCGCCGACAGCTCGCGCGTCGGCGAGATGATGAGCGCCCCCAGCCCGTCGTACTCGGTCCACCGCGCCCGGTACAGCGTCTCCAGCACCGGCACCAGAAACGCCAGCGTCTTGCCGCTGCCCGTCTTGGCCGCGCCCAGAATGTCCGACCCCCGCAGCGCCGCCGGAATCGCACGCGCCTGGATGTCCGTCAGAGTCTCAAAGTGCGAGTCGCGCAGGCCCGCCGCCGTCAGCGGCGACAGCGGCAGCTCGGAAAACGTCGTCGGGATCGCCTTGGGGTCGAGCTCGGCGACGGCCTTTTGCAGCGACTCGATGGTCTCCAGCTCGCGCTTCCGCTTCAGCTTGCGGTCCTCCTTGACCTGGCGCGTCCGCTCGCGCCCGGGCTTCCGCGCCGCAGTCGTCCCGTTGGGTGCTGCCATGGTGGTGAGAATCCGTCGTGTGCAGTATCATCCGTGGGTGGAAGAGGCGTCATCTCCACAATTCGTCGTCGGCTTTGAACTTTTTTTTCGACGAGGCTTTTTCTGCCGGATTCTTAAAGGCGGTGTGGGCTAGCTCAGAGGCGCTCTAAATATAGGCGGTGAACCCAAACAGCCCCTACGGACGAGTGTAAGTGACAACGACGTCTTCTCTTGTCCGCGGAGCATGCAGGAACGAAATGAATATATGGTAATAGAAATTGTTCATGTTTAGGATTCGTTTAATATGCTTGGGGGTATTTTCTCTTTTTCTTTGAATACCTGATGTTTGCCATGCCTAATACTCTGAACCGTTGAAATAGAGTAAAAGTTCATGAAATAGACTTTATTTCAATAAATAAAGCAGCTTCACCCGAGAATACACATGTATCTTATATGTTGATACACTTCCCAGTAATTTATCATTTCTCCCAATACTGTTCAGACACGCCACTTAGTTGCCCTCTTTTGGCCGCTCGGGCAGCTTCTTGTCTGCCGCCGCGTCCCCGCCCTTGGCCTTCTTCGGCTCCGGCGGCGGCCGCGGCTTGGGGTTCGGGTTGCCGGCCCACTGCAGCTTGCGGGGCTTCATGTACGACGCCAGCACCTCGTCGGTCACGAGCTTTCTCCGCTCCTGGAACTCCTCGACGTTCTTCTGCAGCACCTCGATCGCCAGCTTCTTCAGCTCGCCGGTCAAGATCTCGCCCTTCTTGTAGCCGTCGTATATCTGCGCGAGCTTCGCGTCGTCCTCCTCAAAGTACGTCAGGTAGATGTACGACACGTCCACGTCGGGATTGCCGCCCAGCTTGCGGTGCTCCTCCACGGTCTCGCGGCCGCCGCTGAAGGCGTGCTTGTTGATTTTGGTCTAGGGGGTTAGCGGCGCCGGAGCGTTGGCAAGGACCCAGCCCATGCTACGCGGGACCAGGCGGGGAGCACGCACCTTGATCTGCTTGGCCGAGTCGGTCATGAAGATGGCCGAGTTGGGGTTGGACGACGACATCTTGCCGCCGGCGCCCTGCAGGGCCGTGAGGAATTTGGAGTGAATGAGCGCGGGCTTGGGCGAAGGGTAGCGCATGCGGTGGGCGTTGTCGCGGAGCAGGCGGAAGTCTAGGGCCGGTCAGCGAACGTCGCAGGCACCGCACACCACGGGCAGCACAGCCAACGTACAGGGGTCCTGGTCGATGCCCATGGGGATCAGGCAGTCGATCTTGGCGATCTCCTTGGTGCGCACCTCGGCCGGCGGGTCCGACCAGATCTCGGGATAGGACGTCGCGAAGCCGGCCACGCATTGCACGGATGGGAAGAAGACCTTGCCGATGTTGGAGCTGGAGGTCAGCCGGGTGCAACATAAGTGGCGCAGAAGGCAAAAAAAAAGGCCCGCCTACCTCTCGTTGAAGCCAAAGGCGCCGCGGACCTGGTTGAAGGTGACAAGGCGCGAGAACTCCCAGGCGTTCATGAGGAAGTGGTTGCTGAGGTACTTGAGGTCGCTGAAGATAAACGTCTTCTTCTGGTCGAAGCCCAGGGCGATAATGTCCCGCGCGTTGTCCAGGCCGTACTGCAGCGTGTCCTCAAAGGGCAGGCCGTCCTTGAAGAGGGCCTTCTCGTCGTCCGTCAGCATGAACACCAGGGGCACGTCAAACACGTCCTGCAGCCACTTTGTGAACTGCAGCGGGATCGTGTGGCCCAGGTGCAGGCTGCCCGTGCTGGGGCCGCGCCCGGTGTACAGGAAAAAGGGCTCGCCGTGCTCGTAGCGCGTCAGGATGCGGTCAAAGTCGCGGTGGCTGAAGAAGAGGCCGCGCCGCAGCCAGCGGTGCGGCTTGTGCCCGGTCACGCGCTCAAAGCGCTCGAGCAGGGCGTCGTCGATCAGGCTCGTGCTCCATTTCCTGGACACGGGTCAGCCGCAGCAAGGCACAGCAGCCGGACCGCCAGCAGACCGGAATCGCAAACTGCAGACAGAGCCACAGACCTGCTGATCGCCTCGTAGTTGATCGCGACAATCTCGCCGTTCTCGTCCACGCCGCCCTGCACCGACCAGGGGTTGATGTCCTGGTCGCGCGATACGGCGGCCTCGGCGGGCGCGGTGGCGGGGGGGGCAGCCATGGATGGGGTGGCGAGGCTGGTGGGTTGGCGTACAGGAAGCGTGGAAAAGGGTGAAGCCGCACAGGAGTTGTCCAGGCCGGGGAGATTGAGTCACGCTGCCGTGCCTGCCAATTTGAGAACAACTACGGAGCAACACGCACTCGCGGTCGCTGTTGCCCCGCGAAAGCAGAAAAAAGTTTAAGCAGCGAGGGGCACTACCCGAGATTGTGGGGCCGCTCCGTCCGCATGCAGCGATGTCGCGATCACGTGTTCACAGACAGCACAGCCCAGAACGATGCATTGAGAACCTATGTAAAAGACGAGACGCCAGAAAAACAACGCGGCCAGGCCTACTTCTTTTTTCCCCGGTCGCGCCGCCCCAGCTGGTGTAGCCGCAGACGCTTCTCGAAGCGCCCGCCGATGCTGTCGGCCTGCCCGGCGCTGGCGCCGCTGCCCCGAGGCCCGTCCACCGTGTCGATGCCTCGCTTGCGGCTGCGGTCCAGCAGCGAGCGTGCAGCACTGGCGCTGGCACTGCCGCCGGCGCCGCCGCTGCCGGCGCCGCCGCTGCTCTTGCGCTGGGTCAGGCGGTTGATGCGGTCGACGCCCTCGCCGAGGCCGCGCCAGTCCTCGCCGCCGAAGCGCATCTGGCTGCTGCGGCCCTCGGCCTTGTTGCGCTGGGCGCGGGCCTTCTTGCCCTCCTTGGGCAGGCGCACAAAGTTGCGCTCCTCGTACTCGCGGCGCTCCTCGTCGCGCTGGCGCTCCGACGCCGTCGTCAGGTGGCGGCCGTGGCCGGCAATGTTGGCACCGATGCTGAGCTCGGCCATGGGCGTCGTCGACAGCTCGTCGGCAATGAACTCGTCCATGGTCGCCGACTTGAGCGGCCGCCGCGCCGCGCGCTCGCGCCGGTCTGTCGTGGTCGCCGGCATCATCGTCGGCGCAATCTTGGGCGGCCGGTACACGCCGGCGCCGCCCGCCGCCGCCGCCGCCCCATCCGCATCGGCGGCGTCGCCGCCCTTGGCTTTCGCACGCGCCTTGCTCGCCACCGCCGCCGCTGCCGTGGAGGTCGCTGGCCGTACAAAGGCCGCGCGGTTTGGCCGGCTCGCCGCGGCCTCCTCGTCGTCCTCAAAGACCGCCTCGGCGCCGTCCTTGTCGTCCGCCTCGTCGTCGGACACCGACACAGCGTCGGACTCGTCACCGTCGCCGTCGCCGTCGCTGTCGTCGCTGTCGTCGCTGTTTTCTGCAGCAGCCGCAGCGGCTTCCTCCTTGCGCTTGGCTGCGCGCTCGGCGTCCTCGGCTGCCCGCAGCGCCTTCTCGATCTGGTACCGCAGCTTCTCCTCCAGCGGCCGCACGCCTTTTTCGAGGTAAAGGCGCAGCTCAACCAGCTTCTTCACGGCGGCCTGGCCGAGCTCAGAGCCCTCGAGGCTCAGGGATTCCGCGCCGTCCTCGGACTGCGAGGAGGCATTCCGCAGCTTGAGCAGGATCAAAAACACCATGTGCTCGAGGTAGCTGAGCAGCAGCTCGTTCTTGACGTCCAGCAGCGAGAGGCCGTCGGCAGGCGGGGGGAGCGCTTCGAGCTTCGGCGTCACCTCGGACACAGAGGCCACGGACTGCCGGAGCGAGTCCAGCAGCTGCGGTAATGTTGTGGTCGCCATCGTAGGGTGTGTGTTGAATGTCCTGCAGTCGTAATCTCTTGTCTTTTTTTTCTGTTCAGAAAAATGTAAACTTTTCTTATCGATACAGGTGGACCCGACTGAATCCGCAGTGTTTAGCCAAGAAAAATGACTAATCGATCCTGCAGGCTTGGCGGCCTGTACGGAACAGGCTTTCCCCCTTTCAGGCAGCTTCGAGCATCAGCATCGTCGCCAACGTGTCGTCTTCGTTCGACAGCTCACGAACCCGCCGCCCACCGTCCCCCCCACCATCCGAGGCGGTCCGAGACCTTACTTTTGCCGCTGGAGACGCCCGTGTCCGGCGTTTGATGAATGCTTGTGTCCGCGCGCCGCGGCACAACGTGCGACGTCCTCTGCGAGCCGCCCCCCTTCCAGCGCCTTTGACGGTTCGCGTCCGTCCAACGCTCGTCCCGGGCGACAGCCTCCGGATTCTTTGGTCTTGTGCGTTTTCCGCAGTGTCGGCGCCAGCCCGGCGATGCACGTACAAGAAAACGCGCAGGAGACACTAACCGCCCGCAGAGACCCTGCGCGTTTGCCCCTGCTCCCCTGCTCACGTGCTCGACTGCTCGACGACCTCCGTCACAATGGTTTCCCCTGCGCGTGCGCCGTCCGCGGTGGCAACGGTGGCCGCGTCTCTGGCGCTGCTGCTGGCCCAGCCGGTCTCGGCGTTCTACCTCCCCGGCGTGGCGCCCACGTCGTACCGGCCCGGCGACACGGTGCCGCTCTACGTCAACGCGATCCGGCCCATCGCGGCGCCGCGCGACGCCATGCTGCACGCCGTCGTGTCGTACGACTACTACCACCCGCTGCTGCAGTTCTGCCAGCCTGAGGGCGGCCCGAAGAGCGTGGGCGAGAGCCTGGGCAGCATCCTGTTTGGCGACCGCATCATGACGTCGCCGTTTGAGCTCAAGATGGCGCAGAACGAGACGTGCAAGGCGCTGTGCTCGGTCAACTACAACCAGGAGTCGGCGCAGTTTGTGACGATGCTCATCCAGCAGGGCTACAGCCTCAACTGGCTGGTGGACGGCCTGCCGGCGGGCCAGGAGATCATCGACGACCTGACGGGCACCGAGTTCTACAGCCCGGGCTTCCTCATCGGCCAGGACAACGGCGACAACGCCATCGCCTTCAACAACCACTACGACCTCCTTGTCGAGTACCACGAGGTCGGCGGCGACCCGAACCAGCTGCGCGTGGTGGGCGTGCTGGTGCAGCCCAGCTCGCTGCGCTACGACGACGGCGACGCGGGCGTCGACTGCTCGCTGCAGCACGCGCCCGTTGTGCTGGCTACGGGCGCCGGCGCCAAGACGCAGGTGCAGTTCACCTACAGCGTGTACTGGACGCGGTCGGACACGGCGTGGGCCACGCGCTGGGACAAGTACCTGCACGTGGTGGAGCCCAAGATCCACTGGTTCTCGCTCATCAACTCGGCCATCATTGTCGTCTTCCTGGTGCTGACGGTGCTGTCCGTCATGGTGCGCACGCTCAAGAAGGACATTGCGCGCTACAACCGCCTGGACCAGATCAACCTCGACGACCTGTCGGGCACGAGCGCGCTCGAGGACGGCGTGCAGGAGGACTCGGGCTGGAAGCTCGTGCACGGCGACGTGTTCCGCACGCCCGCCCACCCGCTGCTGCTGTCCGTCTTCCTCGGCAACGGCGCGCAGCTGTTTGTCATGACGGGCTTCACCATTGTCTTCGCGCTCTTCGGCTTCCTGTCGCCCTCGAACCGCGGCTCGCTCGGCACCATCATGGTCCTGCTGTACACCGTGCTCGGCTTTGTCGGCGGCTACTCGTCGGCGCGCGTGTACAAGTCCTTTGGCGGCGACAAGTGGAAGGCCAACATTGCGCTGACGCCGCTGCTCGTGCCGGGCTTCGTCTTTGGCGTGTTCTTTCTGCTGGACCTGTTCCTGTGGGCGAAGCAGTCCTCGGGCGCCGTGCCCTTCACCACGATGCTCGTCATCATCGCCATCTGGTTCGTCATCTCAGTGCCGCTGTCGTTTGCGGGCTCGTGGATCGGCTTCCGGTCGGCCGCCATCGAGGCGCCCGTGCACACGAACCAGATCCCGCGCCAGATCCCGCCCGTGACGACATACCTCAAGCCGATCCCGAGCATGCTGCTGGTGGGCATCCTGCCCTTTGGCGCCATCTTCGTGGAGCTCTACTTTATCATGAACAGCATCTGGTTCAGCAAGATCTACTACATGTTCGGCTTCCTGTTCCTCTGCTACGGCCTCATGATCATCACCTGCGCCGCCGTCACCGTGCTCATGGTGTACTTTTTGCTGTGCGCCGAGAACTACCACTGGCAGTGGCGGTCGTTTTTGGCCGCCGGCACCACGTCGCTCTACATCTTTGCCAACGCCATCATCTACTGGATCAGCAAGCTGAGCATCGGCGGCCTCGCCGGCAGCGTCCTCTACGTTGGCTACAGCGCGCTGATCAGCTTCCTCTTCTTCATCCTGACTGGTGCGTCTCCTCTCTTTGCCATGACTTGGCGGCCGTTCCGCTAACAAAACGACGCAGGCTCGATCGGCTTCTTCTCGAGCTGGTGGTTCACAAGGAAGATCTACGCCAGCATCAAAGTCGACTGAATGGGACCGCAGTCCGCTCGCCGGGTCTCGCCAAACCCTGCCCCCTCTATTTTCTTTGACTTTACCTTCGCCGCATGCGTCCGCGGCCCGTGTACGACTAAAAGCGCCGAGCCCTCGTGACCGATGGGTAGGACAACAGCAGACAGACTCTCCACCTGGGTATTGTATCCTGGGCGGCGGGCCTGGAACCAGTCTTCTGGGAAGAAGGAAGCCTCTCTTGCGTATGGTGGGATCAATGTCCTTTTCTTGAAAAAGACTCCTTTTGTTAGATACCGCGTGCTGGCGTTACATTGAATTGGCCTCGTTGTTTTCTGATGGGTTCTTGTTTTTTTTTTATGCCGGCCCCTGTGTGTTTCCTATGTGGTGCGTTACTCTAAAAGTCGTTCCCCGGGTGGTTGGTTGTCCGTGATTCTCTATGTGATCCTGGCCGAGGCCAGCGTACGCCGACGCCAGGCGCCCGCCTAGCCGACCAAGTTGATGTACGGCTCCGGCCACCGGCCAAAGACGAGCGGGCGGTCGCCGAGGCGGCCGCTGACGGGGGCGAGGATGCGCACCTTGCGGCGCTCGCTGTCGACCTCGGCCACGTACACAAAGCCGAGCACGGCGGCCTGCTGCACGACGTCGGGCGGGTCGTGCAGGCCGGCGTTCATGACGGCCAGCGTCCAGTGGGCCAGCGCGGCCGACGCCTCCACCTTGACGAGGCCGTGGCCGCCCAGGGGTCCTGATGCAGATGCGGCGGCGGCGGCGGCGGCGGCCGCCGCGGGGTCCCCGTTGGGCTTGGCGTTGGCTTCCTCGGCGTCCGTGGTGGCGTGGTCGGCGGGCGGCAGGCGGTACACGGTGAGGGCGTCGGCGTCGACCTGCTGGGTGTAGGGGCTGAGGGTGCGCTTGGCGTCGCCGAAAAAGTACTCGCGGATGCAGGCCTCGCGCATCTGCTGGTCGAGGCTGTCGCTGCGCACGACCACGCCGTCCGAGGCGCGCAGGCCCACGACGGTCACGGGCTCGCCGAGCGTCGTGGTCTCGTTGGCGAAGCGCGCCGCGAGCGCCTCGTAGAGGGCGCCGCCGCGGCCGTCGCCGCCGTCGCCGCCCTCGCCGCCGAGGACGACGACCAGGTTGACGGAGAACTCTTCGATGACGTGGGCCAGCAGGTCGATGCTCATGGGGCTGCTGTCGGCGCCGTCAGCGCCGTCGCCGACGGCGGGCGTGTCGATGAGCAGGCCGCTGGCCTCGACGGCGGCGTCCTCGGACATGCGGGCGGACACGGCGCCGGCGAGGCGCGTGACCAGCGCGCGGTAGAGGTCGGGCGCGTCGTTGGGGCGCGCGTAGCCAAAGTGGTAGACGAGCGGCAGCTTGACGGGGACGGCGCTGGGCCCGCTGCTGGGGGCGCCGCCCCAGCCGTTGCCGCCCTCGGTCTCGAGGTCCATGAGCGTGGCGAAGACGGCGGCGCTCAGCGTCCCCGGCAGGCTCAGCATGCCCTCGCGCGGGTCGACGTTGACGACGCAGGGCTGCTGGGCCAGCGAGGCCGAAGCGGACGACGGCATCGACGACGACGACGGGGCCACGCCGGCGCTGCCCATCTTGGTGGCCCACGCGGTGAGGGTGCGCACGAGGCTGGTGCGCCCGGCGTGCGGCGGCCCGCAGACGAGCAGCCGGGGCCCCGTGGCCGCGGGATTGCCCCGGGGCATGGAGGCGGCGGCGGCGCGCAGCGACGCCAGGTACATGTGGAGGTTCAGGAAGGCGACCATGGGCATGGGCGGGGGCGGGGGCGGCGGCTGCGATCCCTCGTAGCCGCGTCCGCGTCCCCGGGCCCGGACGCCGTGGGGGACGACCTCGTCGTGGTCGCAGACGCCGTCCACCTCGAGCTCGCAGCCGTGCCACGTCCAGATCTTGGACTGCAGGCCGGCGAAGCGGTACGGCTGGCTGGCCGCCAGCTCGGTGCCGTCACACTCGGCCGTCCCCGACAGCAGCCGCACCATGATGGCCGGCTGCGACACGGAAAAGCGCCATTCCGACAGCGGCGCCAGCTTGTGCGTGCGCGTCGTCGAGGCCGAGGTCTGCCAAGAGTGCGCGCGCGGCGATGAGCGACCGACCGACCGACCGACGGCACCCATGGGTGGGCAGGGGGAACAACACCTACCTGGGCCGGGATCTGCCCTAGGCCGGGGATGGACATGGCGGGCGGTGCTGCGGCATGGAGAGCGGCCGGGAGACAGAGCCGACGGTCGAGGGCTGGACGCTTGGGCTCGCGGACGTTGAGGCGTTCGCAGCTGTTGGCAGCGCGTCGAGGTGGAAAATATCACGTGATTTAATCCACGTGACGCGTCCTGGTCGTCCCTCGTACGTACGGGAGTGATACTGAACAATCACAGCACCCTCACCGGCATAGGATTCATGAAACTCGTTATGATTCCCTCGCAGACGGTTTGCGCACCGTAACCTAAACGTAGTATAAGAGCGACAAAGATCGTTCCGGAACGCCATCGCGCCGCCCGACCGCGGGCACAAAGTAGCCGATCAAACCGTTGAAAACGCCCGCCGTCCCCTCTAGATGGCCCTGTCTTCCTCCTTTTTATTTGGACAGCTCGTCAAAGATGCGGATCAGGCTGCGGATGCCGACAAGGACGCTCTCGTCAGGCCCCTCCTCCGGGGGCACAAACTTGGCGTGGGCAAAGTCGATGAGACGCAGCCCGTAGATGTGCGGCAATGCGTCCTTGCCGTCGTCGCTGTCGCTGTCCTCGCCCTCGTCGTCGTCGTCGTCGTCGTCCCCGTACTCGTTGTCGCCCATGTCCGAGGTCTCGTCCTCCCCCTCGGCATACTGGTCGGACTCGTCGTCGTCAATCACAATGCCGCTATCCGTGCGACTGGACGACCGGTCCGCCGCCTTGCCGAGCGGCTCGCGCCGGTCGCGCGAGCGCGATGCGTCGGTTTCGGCCTCCGCCGCCTCGCCGGAGACAGGCGCGCTTGGCGGCTGAGCCCGGCGGCGGCGGGTGCGGCGGGCGGCGCAGCGGCGGGCCTCGGCCGCATGGGCCCGGCTGTTGGCGTCCTCGATGGCCGCGCGCAGGGCGGCACCGTCGCCCTCGAAGATGAAGAGCAGCGAGGAGGAGTACATGCGGGTGCGCTCCTTCTCGAGGACGTCGCGGACGCGCTCGAGGTCGGACTTGAAGGCGAGGGCGATGGCACGAGCGTGGTCGTCGTCGACGCCGGCCGCGGGGTTGAAGAGGAACTGGCGGAAGGCGTCGACGACGTTGTCGTCGTTGACCTTGGTGCGGCCAAAGTCCTTGTCGTAGATGCGGTAGCCGGCGGCGTCGAGCGTGGCGCCGCTGTCGTCGACGCTCGCCGCCCCGCTGGCACCGGCGGCGCCCTCTCCGCCGTAGACGCGCATGCCGGCGATGCGAAAGCCGTAGGTGGCGTGGGTAGTCTGGGCGCAGACCTCGTCCATGCGACGGCGCTTCTGCATCGGCGCCTTGTCGCCCCAGAGGCGGCGGCCGAGCTTGACGTCGAGCACGTTGGGTTTCCGGAAGCCGTAGGTGGCGTTCTCGAGCACGACGGCGCGGTCCGTCTTGATGCTCTGGCTGCCGCGGGCCACCCAGGTCTCGTTGTCGACGGGCGCGGCGGCGGGCGGCACGGGCAGCTCGGCGAGGGTCGAGCGCACGTCCGCAGGGAGGACGGCAGCCACGCCGGGCGCGTCGGCTGCCTTGGCCGCCACGTTGGCCGCCTCGGCCGTGTTGTTGAGCATCAGCGTGCCCATAAAGAGCGGCATGAGGTCGGCCAGCTCGGGGTGGCCGTCGCGCACGGCCTCGTAAAAGTCAATCTCGTCCTGCACGCAGGGCTTGATGAAGAGGACGCCATCGGCGTCGCAGAGCGTTCCGGCACTGTTTGTCAGCGGGGAACGACAGCAGCAGAATTCGCAAAAAATAGACATACTGTCCGGCAACGGCGTAGTTGAACGCCTGCAGGTCGGACGCCTTGGGGATCTCGCGCGGGGGCATGGTGGGGGGGCGGTGTGCGGCGACCGAGGCCGGCCGTCGGGAGAGGCAAGCGAGAGCACAGCGAGCACCTAGAGCACGGCCAGCAGCGCGAGGCACGGACGTCACGAGCGATGCGCAAGACGCGAAAGACGGCGCGCGAGAGCGGACGGCTGAGACGGATGAGGAGGGCGAGCGTCAGCGCGGGCGCGCATAAGGGTCGGAGGCAGCACGGCGACGGAGAGCGGGCGGCACGACGGGTGCAGGAGACATTCGGGTGCGCGGTGCGTGCGTGCAGTCGTCGGGTGTGGTCAAGGTCGTCGGAAAGGGGGGCGTGAGGCGTGCGCGACGTAAATATATAAGAGCAGAGAGAGGTTGAGGTCGTCCCAATTTGCGTCTCTGTTTTCTCTTTCGCCCGCGCGGCGCACGCCTTCCCTCCCTGGCTTGCCCGCCCCCCCCCCTATACTTTTGCGGTTCGCCCCTGCCGCCGCATCCTCCGGTCCAAGCCCTGCTGCGGGCAGCCAATCACCGTGCGCGGAGGCGGGCGGGCGCACGGCGGGCGGCTCCGCCACAGCGGCCGCCCAGGACAGTGCGCCGCCCGCCAGTACGCCTCGCCTGCGAAAAACCTCGCATCACGGCTGGCCACAAAGCAAGCGGGCCGGCGGGCGCAGCAGCCCGACCCTGGCGCCGGACTGGACGACGCGTCTCAGACCAGCGGGCACCCGTGCGCGTGCCTTGCCTGCACTGCCCGGCGGCCTCTAAGCATATGCTTATGTACTACAGGGTATTACTCCATACGGCCACCTGTTCTGCTGTCTCTTGTGCGGACTCGCCCCTTCCCGTTCCGCCAGACGAACCCCTGTCACACGAACACGTCAGTTGCCGTTCATACGGAGTAGGCTACACTGGTAGGCCTGACTGGCTGCCTGCTGGCTGGCCATGGCGGCCGCACGCGCCCGGCCAGGGGCGCACAGCGGGTGCACGGCACACAAATACGGAGCACAGAGGCCAACGAGGCGGGGGGAATATCGGGCTACCAGCGCTCTGCGCCTCCTTTGGCTCGTCTTGTGCGATCAAAAGGGCAAACGACGGCACACCAGCTGTTTGTGGGGCCGTGCCGGCCAACGTCCGTATACTT
This sequence comes from Ophiostoma fasciatum, assembly GCA_019925495.1. Lineage (NCBI taxonomy): Eukaryota > Fungi > Ascomycota > Sordariomycetes > Ophiostomatales > Ophiostomataceae > Ophiostoma > Ophiostoma fasciatum. The sequence continues at coordinate 278,844 of JADHKM010000016.1, forward strand.
CGTACCTCGACATGTCTGTCCATGTCTTGCACCCCGTCATGAAAACCAGCTCATGCCGCGTCGTGCAAACGGCCGTGCCAACGAGCGGTGTCTCGCTGCGTCACTGACTCTGGCCTCACGATGCCGTCAAGATATCCGTCCTGCAGTCCGGGCACGTGCTTGCTCCTTCCTCGTTTGTGCTCTGCCCGTCGCTCCTGCCCGTCCGAGCAGTCACCTCTCCCTCCTCTTCGTAATGGCTGCCCGAGTGGATCGCTCACCGCACGTCTGTCCGTCGTCGTCAACCTCACCTGTGCTTCGCCATCGTCGACTCGCCAGCGGGTACACACTACTCTCTCCCCTGCATCTCTGTTGCCCGACGCAACGCCACACCGCACCGCGGCCGCACCTCCTTCGCTAGCTCGCTCCTCACCGACAGACCCGTCGTCTGGGCCATTCATTGCTTCTCTGGAGCCAGTGACCCCTGTCATCGTTGCTCAACATGCCGTCGGCCGACGAACCGGCGCTGGGCGCTGGGCCGGGCGAGGCCGCTGCAGGTGCTGCGCCGCCGCCGCCCGAAGGCCTGGTCGACGTGCAGGCAGCCGCCGTCCACAAGAAGAAGAAAAAGTCCAAGGGCGTCACGGCGCGCGGCCCCACGGCCATGCCCAAGAGCCGGGGCACCGGCTTCGAGCGTAGGTGGTTTGAAAGTGCTCCGTTCTGTGCTGCGTGGCCCACGAAGTGGCAGTGCCCGTGCCCGTACCCGTGTCTCCGGAGGCGGACGTTGGAGAGAGGCGCACAAGAAGGATATGCTGACGGGGTTCGGTCAGAGTACTACGCCGACCCGCCGCTGACGCCTGACGAACACGAGGAGGAGACGCACCTGTACCACTGGTAAGCAAGGCGCGCGCCGCCTGCGTTGCTTGTTGCGTCGCGTTGTGCTGACACGCCCGCGCCCTAGGTCCCTCTCGTTTGACGAGTAGGCCTTCCTCCTGTCCCTCCGTCCTGTGTGCTACCCTATCTTGGCTTGGCTTCTGACGTGCAGACGCATCGAGACATGCATCCAGCGGTACCGCGCGCGCCGCCGCCTCGACAACGAGCGCACGCTGCTCTTCAACCGCTACCTCTCCATCGGCGGCATCGACTGCGAGCCGCGCCAGTTCAACGGCGCCAATGGCATGTACGAGAGCGAGGGCCTGTCCAAGGACGACGTGCGCGCCATGACCGCCACGGACGTCGTCCCGCGTGCCGGCAGCGCCGTGTCCAAGTACTACGCCTCGGACAACGCCCACCTGTGGACGGTGGACTTTACCGGCGTCGTGTCTGGGTTTCTGTGCGTGGGCCGCAGACGAGCGCACCTGGCACCGCAGCTGACACTACGCTGGCTAACCACGCCCCAGATCCGTCTCGCTCCCTGCCATGGGCAGCGCCAGCGAGAAGCTCGTGTCCGTCGGCATCGACGTCGTCGACAACTTTTTGCGCTACCTGCAGATCCACGACGTCTGCCCAGAGCACGACGACGACATCCGCCGGGCGCGCACCGTCTGCACCCGCGCGCACACCGAGCTGCCCAACCTCCGCCGCGCCCTGCCGCACTTCCCCGGCCAGTTCAACCTGGCCTGTGTCGCGCTCTTCTGCAAGATGCCCGAGCACACCGCCTTGCACGACGGCCTGAACCCGCTGGACGCCCCGCTCGCCGGCTGGGACGGCGGCAGCCAGGAGGATGCGGCGCGCATCTTCCGCAGCACGGCCGAGCTGCAGAGCGACATTGTCGGGGCCAAGGCCTCCCGCATGGCCAAAGACGGCCTGCACGACATCTGCATCGTGTCCACCCGCGAGCTCGACCTGGCCGTGACCAAGATCGTGCCCCCGTCGAGCGCTCTGCAGGAGCGCTACGCAGCCATGGCCCTGAAGACGGCCGGTGTCGTCATCGCGCGCCACGACTTCATCGAGGAGGGCTACGCGAACCAGCCGCACCCGTCGCCGGAGGAGCTGGCCCGCCGGGGCAAGGAGGCCTTCTTCTTGGACACGGCGCTGATGGAGCTGCTGACGGTCGGCACCAAGATGCGCGTCGTCGTGCACGAGCTCAACTGCGACCTCAGCTTTGTCTCGGCCTGCAAGGCCCTGCTGCCGTCCTTTTACACGTTCCTGCCCCAGGAGCTCATGATGGACTGGAAGATGCCCAAGCCAAACGAGCGCGAGGCGCCGTCCGTGGACCGGCCCGGCGCGGAGGACGAGGCCGTCCAGACCATGTTGCGCGAGGACAAGGACGAGTGAAAGCGCGGAGAAAGAGGCCAGGCATTGGTCTGGGCATGCAATTCGTGAGCACAATGGCAATGAAGAAAGTGAGAGAATTGCCCTCAACTGCTCCCTCTACCCCTCCCTCTACTCTCCCTCGACACCCTCGACGCCGTCCGTATCGGAAATGCGCAGGACGTACTTGACCCCGTGCGCCTTGCCATCCATGAGGTCCTTCAGGGCCTTGCCCACGCTGTTGAGGCCGCCCGGCACGACCTCGTAGGGGTGCGGGCGCAGCCAGCCCTCCTGGAGGCCGCGCGTGAAGGCGCGCGAGTAGATGTAGGCGAGGTCGCGGTCGGCGGCCGAGCCGCTGTGGGCGTCGCCGACCATGGTCCTGCCGAGGACGAGGGGCACGGTGCGGCCGGCGAGCTCCGGGTAGTCGTGGAACGGCGCGACGGTGGCGAGGCGCGCGCCGGGCACGGTGAGCAGCTTGGCGAGCGTGACGTAGCCGCTCTGGTAGGAGGCCGGGTCGTAGGCGTGGCGGACGACGAGCGGCTCGCTGTCGCCGGCGGCGGCGTCGTCGGGGCCGAGGTTGTGGGCAAAGAGAGCGCGGGCGCGGACGAGGGCGGCGCGGACGCCGTCGAGGACGGCGGCCTCGCCGGCGCGGTAGTCGACGACGGCGTCGCCGCGGGCGGGGTCGAGCAGGCCGCGGAGGACGGCGTCGGCGGAGGCGCCGGCGATGGCGACGATGGGGTGGATGTTGCTGCGGGCGGCGAGCTGGACGGCGTAGTGGCCGACGGCGGTGGAGGCGCCGTAGACGACGAGCGGCAGCGGCGGGTCGTCGTCGGCGCGCGGGGTCCAGGGGTGGTAGGGCAGGCGCAGCTCCTTGTAGAGGGCGAAGACGGACGTCAGCGCCGCCAGCGGCAGCGTGGCCGCGGCCGCAAAGGGCGTGCCCGCCGGCAGGTGGAAGGTCGTGTGCTGCCAGGCCACGCCGTACTCGGCGTGCGCGCCGTGCGGCGTCATCATCTCGTGGAAGGCCGCCACCCGGTCGCCCGGCCGGAACTCGGTCACCCCCGCGCCCACCCGCGCCACCACCCCGGCCATGTCGTCGCCCTGGTTGCCCCGGTAGCCCGCCCCCGTCGGCCGCTTCCAGTCCTTGGGGTTCGTGCCGCACACCGCGATCCGGATCAGCACCTGGCCCGGCCCCGGCTCGGGGATGGGCACGTCGACAATGTCGACCTCGAGGCCGACGACGTCGGAGCCCTTGCTCTTGCCGACAATGACTTCCTTCATGGTGAGTTTTTTTTTTTTCGCGTGGGCTTAGTGGAGTGACCGATGTCGTGCCGAGAATCGCTTCCGAATCGTCTCCTACTCCGTACGCAGCTCAATTTATACGCCGCGTGTCGTCTCACAGGTGTCGTGATCGTGGACGGCGAGACAATTGTTGGCCGATGCTATTGGCTGGCTGGCCCGGGCTCCTCGGCCGCATTTCTAAGCCACACTTTCTAGGTATGGCGTTTTCCGGTTTCCTGGCTGGCCGCGCCTGTCGTTGATCCCGCCAACAGCCAGACCATCGCCGTCGTCCGCGAGGCCTTCCGTCTGACGTTGAATCTACGTGTTTCGATGCTTACGAGATCGAGCGACGATGGCCAGCGCGTCAGCCTTGTCGCTGCCGGCTTGTCTTTCCCCCGCAATGCGTGGCGTTCCTTCCTAAAGAACCTGTGCCCCGTGCTGCTGGTTGTAAATCAAGCGCACCGCCCCCAGCGTGTCCCGAAACGGAAGGAGCATCCGCCCCTCCGACGCCGCAACACGGAAAGAACCACGGAACAGTTCCCGCATCTGTCCAAACTCTGCCTCGCCGCCCAGTTTCCTCGACTTTTGCAGCCTCATCTTTGCTCTCTCTCGTATCGTGCCGTCTTGTCTGGCCATCTTTTTGCACAGCCGCCCGTCGCCAGCCGCCCGCGACGCGGCCCCATCGCCTTGCATACATTTTTTATGCATGGCTGCCCCATGGGCCACTTTCTTGTCTGCGTCTCCCCCTTTTCATGCGCCGCCGTTGGCCCATTCTCTAGGCGCGCATTCTTCACCAGGTTGGTTTCCCGCCGCCCTGCCCAACGACTGGACTGCCGGTGGCGCCGACGCGCAGCGTGGCAGACGGCACAAAAACAACAAAGGGCAGAAAAAATGAAGAGAAAAATGGGAAGATGGGGCGCCGTTGTTTACCATCCGCTTCCGCCCGCGCGCCGTTTGTCGGGTGACACGTCATCCCGTGTGTTCCAACTGGTCGGCGCGCTGTGTGCTCAGAGGATTGTTTTCCTTTTCCCTCCTTTGCACGGGCACGATTCGCTCGTCCGGCCTGGCTCGCGCGCGTGCGCCCCGCGCCGCTGCTTCGTCTCGTTGGCTGCAGCAGCCTCTGCCGCCTCGTGAGCATGCATGCAGGCGTGCGGCACTCGTGAAGGGCTGGCCATACCACAGCAGCTCTTGTGCACTCTGTACCGAGGTTCTCGTGGGTTGCGGACGAACGCCCGTCGGCCAGGGGGGCGCCAGAATGCTGGGCGAGCAGGGATGAAACGGCCGGGCTAAGAAGCCAGACGACTAGGGAGGGCCCTCAAACGGTGCGCGAGAAAACGGGGCGGGCAGTGGCTGGCTGTTTTTATATCGACCAGGATGGCTGCTTGACCCCTGTGCCCTACAGCACGCTCGACCACCGCTGGGCACGTTGGACATCAACGGGCAGACGGCCAGACAGACGTCCACTCTATGCTTATAGCGCGGAGTGCGCTTAGGGCTCCGTTCTTCCCGTGTTCTGTGTTCTTGTCCCGGAATGCAACCGGTGGGTTCCCTTTTTCTTTTTCTCCTTGCACCCATTCTTCCTGTTTTTGGGGTCTCTCTCTTTTCCTGTTTTCTTCTCGCCGTCGGTCGCCTCACACGCGTGGCACAGCATTGACGTCTCCTTCTGTCAGACTGTCTCCCGGGCCTCTCCAGGACCGAAGCAACCAGTCATCGTTGCCGAATCCCGGCATCGCCTGATCCCACGACGTCCGCCTTTCCGTCGTCCCCGCCCGCCGCTGCGCGCTCCCCAATCGCCACCTGCACGCTCTCACCAGCACCAGCATGGGACGCCATGGATCCACTCTCGGTCGCCGCAAGCGCTGCCGACGCCGCGGACCTGGGAGTCCAGCTGGCCCAGGACCTCTACCGTCTCGCGTCCGAGTATCCCGTCGTTGAGGGCCAGATTGGCTGCATCGCCCAGGCCTTTGTCGACCTCAACCTGGCCCTCGCCGACCTCGCCGACGCCCTGCCGCAGGCCGCCGCCGTGCACTCCTCGTTCGCGCCAACCGGCCTGGCCTGCGTCGGCGCCCTGATCGGCCGCGTCGATGCCGTGCAGAAGACCTTCCGGTCGGGCCTCAACGACGACAAGGGCGCCGCCAGAGGCAGCAGCAGCCAGAAGCGCAACAAAAAGGCCAGCAACAAGCTCGCCCGCCTCAAGACGCTGTTCCCCGGCTCCGGCGCCGCCGAGCGCTTTACCGAGCTGGAGTGGATGCGCAACACGCTCTCTCTCCTGGCAGCGGCAACCCGGCTGTCTGCCACGCATGCGCAGCCGGAATCGGTCTGGTGAGTGCTGGCTCCAGACCCAGCTCTTCTTGTTTCCGACGCTGACGGGCCGCCATGCAGCGACCAGACGGTTCCCAGCACTCGTCTTGCCCGGCCCAAGAGCCTTCGTGTCGCGGCAGAGACGCTCACCAGTGCCATCGTGATCTATGTGCGCAGAATCGAGCAGAAGCTCGCTGGTCCCGGAGAGGACGACGACGAGGAAGACTTGAGTGACGACGAGGATCCCATCACCGGTCCGGGGTCGTTGTTCTTCTTTGCGCACCAAGAGCCACTGCCTAAAGAAAGCACCAAGGGCAAGACTGCCCTGTCCAAGAACAAGGACAAGGCACCACCCATCGTGGAGAAAGAGAAACCAGACGCAGCAACGTGGATCTACGAGGCTCTGCGGGTCCGCATCAAAGAGACCCATAATGCCGACCAGCTGCCAGCACACTTTGTCGACTGGCTTCTACATGAGCTTTCCTACCACTCGCAGACTCCAGAGGGCCCCGACGGGGTCCATGCGGATGCCGCTGCCTTCTCGGTGCCGGCCGCCGCCAAGACAGCCGGTGCCAAGAACAAAGGCAAGGCCAAAGGCAAAGCCAATGCATTGCCCGTCCAGCCTTCCGAGACCGAATCACAGCTGGCCAACAAGCCGGCAGAAGCGTCTCTGGCAGAACCTACCGAAGCAGCGGGAGGAGCTAGTGCGGAGCCGGAAATGGCCACCGGCGCCGGAGCAGCCGACGATGCCACAAAGAAGGATGGCGAGCCGCCAGCAACACCGGCTGCAGACAATGCGGCAGAGTCCCCGAAGCTGGCCAAACACGCCGAAGCAGAGAGAGCCAAGGATGCCAGGTTCGGCGGAAGATACGAAGCCGTGCACGAGCACGAGGATCTGCCTCCGCCGCCGTACCCGTCGCCCGACGCTTTCCAGTCCTCAGCCCGTGCACCCCCTTTTGCCAGCCTCCCGTTTCCCTACCCTCCCGCGAACCCAATGGTGCACCCGGGTGCAGGCGGCTTCCATGACTACCCGAACGTGCCCTACGTGCCGCCACCGCAAGCCATGTTCCATCCCGTCGGCTTCTACCACCCCATGCAACCCCCCTACATGGCTCCGCAGCAATACTATGCCGGGCGTGGCTGGGGTGGCAACGATGCCTATGCATACAATGAGCCGTACGAGGGCGCGTTCCCTGGCCGGCCATTTCCGAACATGAGGCGGGAATCCATGGGAGAGGCCGGCCGCAGCGGTGGGCTGGTGCCGAGACGGCGGCCGGGCGGTGCTGCGTTCCACTCGGCCGCCTTTGGCAACAGGTATGAAGAGGAAGCAGTCGAAGATGACAGCCCTCGAAGCCGCCATTACAGCCCGCACGCTGCTCGCCGACGCGAGAGCAAGGGCCACCAGGGCGCGGAGGCAGAGGGCAAGAACCAAGAAAAGGCCGGAGACGATGCTGCCAAGAAAGGCGCGACGGACACGAGCGCGGAGCAGGCCAGCACTCAGAAGCAGGAGGTCCAAGCCTCGTCCTCGCCAACGGGGGCACAAAAGGGTGCCCCTCGCACACTGCCGGCGGCTACATCGAGTGTCGATCCTGAGGCCGGGGGCAGGAACGGCAGCGCGTCCGAGGCCGAAACGGTAGACATCCGCGGCCCCGTGTCTAGCTCGAGCCAGGGCGGCAAGAAGCGCGGCAGTGCGAGAACGGGCCGAGCTGCCAAGCGAGCCGGCCGTCCCAGCAAGGCACCGTCGCCGCCGCCGCCGCTAACAGACGTCACTACGCTTCCTGCACCTCCAACGCCGCCATCTGAGGCTGGTACCGAGGGCACAGCAAAGGACACCGGTGCGGGCACTGCAAAAGCCAAAGCCGAGGTGGAAGACAATGGCACAGACAAGCATGACGAAGGGGATGAGGATGAGGACGATGAGGACGATGAGGATGATGATGATGAGGAGGAGGAGGAGGAGATGGAGGAGGAGGACGATGGCAACGGCAGCGATGCCAACTGCGGCGACACCAAGGAGGAAAACGCGGACGGTGAGAAGCCGAGAGTCCTCACTCCACCACCAACGCCACCGGACGCTCCTCACCTCGGGCATCCCGAGCATCCTGGGCACCCGAGACAGCCAGGACATCCAGAACATGCAGGGCATCCAGGACATCCAGGGCATCCAGGGCACATGCCTCCTCCACCTGCAGCCACCCGTGTGTCCCATCCACCACCGCCTGGGGGTCCGCCGGCCGGTTTTTCTCGAAACGGGCCCAACATGCCATACTACCCGCCGCCGCCGTTCCTGTCGCAACACCCGCTCCTGGCCACGAACCCGTTCAGCCCAAGACAAAGGGGGGCCTCGGATGGCAGCACCGGCCTCGGCAGGAACGTGGACATTGGCGTGGGGATTGGCATGGGTATGGGCATGGGCATGGGCATGGGCATGGGCATGGGCATGGGTATGGGCGCAGGCACGGTCGACCATCCGCTCTGGACACCGCACTGGGGCGATGCCGCCGTACCACCAGCCGCATCGCCGCCCTGGGCAGCGGCAACCGCTGCTGTTCCCGCCGGCCTGGGCAGCCCGCCACCCCCGCCCATACCTCCGCTTGGGTTCAACTCGAGCTGGGTCCGCGGTGACAGCCATGCGCTTCCGCCGCGCGGCGGCCCGCCTCCTCCTCTTCACTCTCCTCCTTCTCCGCAGTCTCCTCAGACGCCTCGCTGGGGTCGCTACCGGAGCCGCGCCTTGGAGCACGAGGATGCAGATGAAGAAGCGAGCCTCTACCACAGCAACGACGACGAGCCGATGACGAGACGCGGCCGCCGCACCGCCACCCAGCCTGCGAGGCGTCACCGTTCTCACAGTCCACCTTACCACCGCCACCTTCACCATCACCCCCACCACCACCACCACCACCACGACCCGGATGCTCCGCCTGAAGAGGATCTGGGCGGTGCGCCACACGTTGACGACGATGCCCACGACATGGAGGAACGCCACCGTGGCCAGCAGCAGGAGCAGCAGCAGCAACAGCGGCGACCCCCGCAGCAGCAGCCGAAGCCGCGGCCGCATTCGTACCACCCGTACTACGACCACGACTACGCATATCAAACCGCTGCTTTTGACCAGGGACCTGCAGACTGGGGCTGGGCTGGTCCCAGCGGTGGCGCCGGCGGAATGGGTGGCCGGGACAGCGACCGCGGCTACGGATGGACCGACGCATACCGCCAAGGCCGGGGCCACGCCGAGTACGAGATGACCGAGATTGACGGCTGAGTGTGTTTTCTCTATGATTTGCTCACGATCTTGTTCTCCTGTATTGTTCTTTCTTGTATTCTTGTCTCCTGTCTGATATCCTGTATTTCTCTCTGTATCTTTGCACCTTTGGACTTTTTGCCTGTTTGGCTTTATTTATGATGTTACGAAACTTCTGATCTGCCTTGGCAGTTGAGAGACTGATGACTATGATTCTGAATATGATTTTGATTATCGCATGCTATGGCTATCACTGCAGACTGATTGTTTGTATCGGCGAGCCGGGACGGACGCCGGCCATATCACGTGACCCCGGCGGCCGAAACTCCGACGACGGAGAAAAAAGGGTCCACGGGGGGGGGCGACAGCGAGAGACGCTGCTCACGCTCGTTTGCTTTTTGCTTCTTTTGCTTTTGTCCATTGTGTTCACAAAGCATTGACCCATGGGTTCCGCCAGCGACAGCGCGGCGGGCAGGCCGGCGGCGGCGGCAGCGGCAGCGGCAGCGGCGGACGAGCAGCCGCGGTTTGTGTTCTTCACCGACTTTGACGGCACGATCACGCAGCAGGACACCAACGACTACATGACGGACCACCTGGGGTTTGGGCCGGAGCTGCGGAAGAAGGGCAACGCGGACGTGCTGCACGGGCGGCGGCACTTCCGGGACAGCTTCCGGGAGATGCTGGACTCGATCGAGACGACGTCGCTGGCGGACTGCATCGCGCTGGTGAAGCAGCACATTGCCATCGACCCGCACTTTGAGGCCTTTTTTGCGTGGGCGGACGCGGCGGGCGTGCCCATTGTGGTGCTGAGCGGCGGCATGGAGCCGGTGATCCGGGCGCTGCTGGAGCACTGGCTGGGCGCCGAGGCCGTGCGCCGGCGCCTGCGCATCGTCGCCAACGGCGTGGCCGCGCGCCCGGGCAAGGACCTGTACCGCGACCCGGGCGGCTGGCAGATTGTGTACCACGACGACAGCCCCTTTGGCCACGACAAGTCCACCGAGATCCGCAAGGTGACGGGCGGCCGGCGGACGTCGCCCGGGGGGGGTGCTGCAGCACCGGCGGCGGCGACGGCCACGGCCACGGCGACGGCCACCACCCCCGTGGTCTTCTACGCCGGCGACGGCGTGTCGGACCTGTCGGCGGCGCACGAGGCCGACCTCATGTTTGCCAAGGCGGGCCGCGACCTGGTGTCCTTTTGCCGGCGGGAGCAGGTGCCGTACACCGAGTTCCGCGACTTTGGCGACATTGCGCGCATCGTCGCCGACGTGGTCGAGGGCCGCACGACGGTGGCGGCCGTGGTCGGCCAGAGCAGCGCATAGGACGTGGTCGGGATAGACGGACGGGCTTTGTATACACGGGCTGCGGATAGACGAAAAGGATATCATTTCTATGGCTGCTGTCGTGGTCGTCATGGCCGTTCGTGTCCCGTGCTCCTGCGTGCCTAGGCGCGCTGCAGGCCCTTGTCCAGGAGCTCGCCGACCTCGTCGACGAGCGGCTCGTCGGGGAAGGCGGCCTTCTTGGAGCGGACGGTGCCCTCGGCGTCGAGCGCGCGCAGCAGGTCGGCGAGGTCGCCGTCGGCGGGCCTGGCGTAGACGAGGTGGCCCAGCGCGGAGAGCATGCCGGTCAGCGCCTCGGCCGACGCGTCCTCCTGGGCGATGGCCTCGACGACGGACGCCGCCAGCTCGACCTGGTCCTCGGCGGCGAGCGCCGGCCGGCCGGGGCCACCAGCATCGGCGCCCCCGCCCGCGCCCGCGCCCGCGCCCGCGCCCCCGCACCGCGCCTGCCGGTCGGCCCGCGCCACGTTGAACATGAGCGCCGCCGCGGCCACGCGCACGCTCGTGTGGCTCTCGTCGAGGAAGCTCAACGCCACCAGGGCCACGACGCGCGCGCGCAGCGCCGCGTCGCCCAGGAGGGCGTCGGCAAACAGCGGCGTCGAGAACAGGTTGCACGCCGCCTGCAGCGTCACGAGGCGCAGCGCATAGGGGCAGGGCGCGGCGTCACCGGCACCGTCACCGGCACCGGCGGTCGCATCCGCGCCGCTACCCTCCACGCACGCCAGCACGCGGGCCACCGTCGCCACGGGGCCGGCCTCGGCGGCAAAGTAGCCGCTGACGCGCGGGTCGGCCAGGCTGCAGCGGAACAGGTCCACGACGGGGAAGAGCGCGGCGCGCGGCGTCGTGGCCACGGCGTCCTGCACGAAGCGCGCGAGGCTGCTGAGATTCGGCAGCGGCGCGGCGGCGCCCGTGCCCGCGGCGGCGCCCGCGCCCGTGCCCGTGCCCGTGCCTGCGCCGCCCGCGTCGCCCCGCGCCTCGAGGTACTGCCGCAGCGCCTGCACCTCGGGCCGCGCGGCGGTGGCGCTGTCGAGCTTGCCGACGAGCTTGTCGAGCGGCGGCACCTTGGGGTAGAGCACGGGGCGGCTGGCGTCGAGGCGGGCAAAGGTGGGCAGCCGCAGCGCCGCGTGCGGGTGGCCCGGCGGCGCGGAAGCAGAGGAGGCTGCCGCGGCCGCTGCTGCCGTCTCTTGAGTATGTCCCGCCGACGGACGCAGGACGGCGCCGTCGGGCCGGCTGCCGGGGTTCATGCCGCGGGCGATCTGCGGCAGCAGCATCTGCGCCATGGGCGAGGCCAGCACGGCCTGGGGCATGTTGGCAATGTGCTCGGGGATGCCGCGGCCGACGAGGAAGTTGGCCAGGGTGTCGCTAAAGTTGTTGCAGTTGTGGTGGAAGAGGTCGTAGGCCTGGGGGGGTCAGCACAGGCTCGGCCGGACAGAATGGGCCACATCGAACAAACAAACGCACCTCGGCCGTGAACATGGGCCGCAGCGAGTCGAGGTACTCGTCGATGACGCCCATCGGCAGGCTCGTCGTGCCCAGGCGCAGGCGCTCCATGGGCTGGCCCAGATGCGACGACCCCGGCGCAATGGCCACGATGCCGCCGTCGTACACGTACTCGCGGCCGCCGACCTCGACCGACGTGTGGTACACGGCGTCCAGCTGGAAGCCCAGCAGGCCCATGGACATCTGCCGGGCCAGCCCCTGCGACAGGTCGTACACGAGCAGGTGGACGTCCATGGCGGCCGTCGGATGCTTTTGTCTGTCTGTGCAGCAGCAGACGGCAGGCGGCGGGGAGACGATATGGGCACGCCGGGCCCCGGCTGAAACAGACGAGCCGCCGGCGAGCAGGCGGCAGCGCGTCGCAACACGCTTCTGGACGCTTCCGGGATTTAGTCAGCTTATTTAGTCACGTGATGTGGTGAGGCTGAGCGCTCGTGGACGAGGCCGGGCATAGCAACGACTTCACCCGACCGGTCTGACGTCGAAGTGACGGCGATTTGGCGGCTCGTAGACGGGCTGGTTGCTGACGCGGTTGCTGGCGCGGTGGCTGGTACGTGGCTGGTACTGTGACTGGCAGCGTCGTGACGAGGTGACTGAAGTCGGGCAGCAGGTGGTGAAGGACATGGCGACCGGTGGTATAAATATCCCTCTCCCCCGCGCTTGTGAACGTCTCTCTTCTTCTTACCTCTCCTTCTTACCTCTCTTCCTAACCTCTCCTTCGCACCCACAACATTTTTATCGGCTACCGTGGCTCGTCCTCTCGTTCGTGCTGCTTCTTCGCTTGCCGTCGTTGCCTCCTCGCTGGAGTGCTCCGTCGTCTTGCCGCCGTTCTACCTCGTCCGCTCAACCCGGTCTCTGCGACGGCACTGCGATGCCAGACCTCCTCGTCGACCGTTGAGGACCAAGCTCCCGCCGACCGCTTCAACGCCAAGGGCGGTTTCGTGTGGAGGGTGGTCCACGGGCCATCGACTTCGCCTTCGTCGTTCTACGTGCCCCAGTCCCTGGCGAGCACAGCTTGTTGTGGAGGACGGCGTCCTAGGCACTTTCAAATGTAAGGGTTTCCTCGAATGGGCCGTGGAGATACGTTACTGTCCGGTTCACTGACGATTCAGCTGCCCAATCTCTGCCGTCGGGAAGAAAATCGCTTCCTGACAGCGACGAAACCGTTGACGAGCTCCTTTGGAGGACGGGGGGTGACCGAGGCTGCGCCGTTACACCATCTGGGCTGCGAATGCAAGAGCATAGCTTTATGCAGGAGCAAGCGGCGGCAAAACTTGCCGTGGCCGATATGCTCACCAGACTTGAATACCTCCGAGAAAGTCTGGAGGAGTATGAAGACGAAGCTGACCCACCTCACGCCGTGCCCTACTACCCTCGCCCTGACCGACGCCGTGTTCAGACTATGGGACGAGGTCGATCCTAACGGCTTCATCGTTAAGGAAACTGAGACGATGCCAGAGAAGATGCTCGCAGTGATCGAGAAACGGTGTGGCCATAAAATACTAGGCAGCTCATTCTTATACTGCCTATCCAGCGCTTCTACAAATACTCTGCAATTTTTACAAAAGGACAGCAACGGCATGCCCTTGAGAAGAGGCTCAGATTACAAAAAGAAACAGAATAAAAAGAAATAAAAAATTAAACGAAAGGAAGGAAAGAAGAATTCATCAAGCGTAGAGCCGAGGAGACGTCGTCGCCCAGACGCTGCCTTGTGAAATGACTAATCCACGCGTGCGAGCCGTGCCGTGGATTCACGCCCCCGACGCCCGCGCCCCGTCATCCGTCATCTCCCAAACCACCGACACCACGTCCGCGCCATGCCGCGCCCTGCGACTCCGGCTGCGCTGCCGCCCCGCCAGCCATGAACGAGCGCGACCGCCAGCGCGACGCCGCCGCTGCCGGGCCGCCGCCGCCCCGGCCGGGACGCGGGCCCGCGTCCTCGCCCTCGCCGGCTTCCTCGTCCTCGCTCTCGCCCTCGCCCTCGCCCGTCCAGCTCCACCTGACCGTCCGCTTCCTCGCGCTGCCCGACATCCACCTCGACCTCGCCGACCCGGCCCGCCTCACCGTCCTCGGCCTCAAGCCCCGCATCCGCCGCCAGCTCGTCCGCGCCGCTGCCGCCGCCGAGGCCGCGTCGTCGCCTCCAAAGCGACCTTCCCCTTCTTCCTCCGCCTCCTCCGCCTCCGCCTCCTCCTCCTCCTCCTCGCCCACCCTCCAGGATGCCCACCGCCGCCGCCTGCGCCTCCTCTACGGCGGCAAGATCCTCGCCGACGACGCCGTCCTCGGCAGCGTCCTGCGGCCCGTCGCCCCGCCGCCGCGCGCCGCCCGCTCGCCGTCCCTGGCCGCCGACGTCCCGCCGCCGCCGCAGCCGCCGCCTCCGCCGCCCGACCCGTCGCTGTCCGCCGCCGCCGCCGTCCCCCGCGTCTACGTCAACTGCAGCATCGGCGACCTCCTGTCCGACCGCGAGCTGGCCGACGAGGCGGCGGCGGCGGCGGCCATCGAGCCCGGTGGTGGCGGCAGCCGTGGCGAGCAGCCTCGGAAAGGCGGCGACGACAACGACGACGACGACAACGACGACGACAACGACGCGCCGTCGCCCGGCGTCCGCGGCGCCGCCCCTCCGCGCCGGGACCACCCTCTGCTGCACCGGCGCCGCGGCGGCAGCCATGCCCATCCTCCTCCTCCTTCTTCTCATCCTCCGAGCTCGGCTTCCCCCCCGCTTCCTTCTTCGACCACCACCGCCGCCACCACCACCACCACCCCGCCCCCCCGCGGCTTCGAGCGCCTGCTGCAGGCCGGCTTCTCGCCGGCCGAGGTCAACCAGCTGCGCCTGCAGTTCCACAGCATCCAGGCCGCGCGCTTCACGCCCGACGCCATGCCGTCGCCCGACGCGCTGCGCACCATGGAGGACCGCTGGCTAGACAACAACAACAACAACGGCTTCGGCGAGGCCGTCGCGCCGGCGACCACCACCTCCGCCGCAGACACTGCCTCCGCCGCATCCCCCCCCGACGACATGGCCCCCCCCGACGAGGACTTTGGCCTGCCCGGGCTGCTCGACGTCATGGTGCGCGGTTTGCTGGTCGGCTTCCTCTTCCCCCTCGGCAGCACCTGCTGGCTCGCGCGCGAGGAGGGCCTGTGGACGCGGCGCTGGCGCGTCTGCGTCAGCTTCGGCGTCGTCGTCAGCCTCGTCATCGGCACCATCAAGACACTGGCCGGCGAGTGGTAGGGATTCTTTTTTCCATTTTGCTGGTTCAATCTCGTTCTCCTGTTGGGCGCTGGGTTATCTTAGGGACGTTTTGATTCATGCATCTATTCAAAAGCCGCGGCTGAAATACACAAGTTGCGAACCGTTGATATCATAAAACTGGCAAAGCTAGGCTGGCTATATTCAGAAGAAACAAATTACGCATCTCGCAGATTCATAAACAGAAAGCACGCTGAACATCCACATCGTCTTCCCCTACGCCAGCACGTCACAGCTCGTCGTGTCCGTCCTCGGTGCCCTGCTCGGGCGTCGGCTCGGCTGCCGACGTGGACGCCGTCATGAACGCTTCCGGCAGCCCAGCCGTCGTGGCCGCCGACGTCGCCTCGTCTGCCGACACGTCCACTCCAGCGACCCCATCCACGATGGGCCGCGCCGGCAGAACCACCTCGACGGTCGTCGTCTCCGTGGCCGTCGTCGTAGCCGTCGTCGTGGCCACCTCAATCGCTGTTGTCGTCGTCGTGGCCGTCGTCGTGGCCGTCGTCGTGGCCGTCGTTGTCGCCGTCGTTGTCGCCGTTGTCGTGGCCACTTCAACGGCTGTCGTCGTCGTCGTCGCAATCACCGTCTCGTACACCTTGACCGTCATCCGCTCCACCACCGTCTCAACAAGAGACGCCACCGACGCCGCCGTGGGCGCCTCGTCGCGCGGCACGACAGCGGGCTCCAGCTTGGGCGCAAGCACTGTCTCGGCCGCCGGCGCGCCCGGCGCCCGCAGCGTCACCAGCAGCACCACCAGCAGGCTCAGCACGGTGATGGCGACGTGCTTACGGTCGCGCAAGAAGACCTTGACCGCAGCCAGGAGGAGCTCGGGCAGCGACGCCGCCTCGTACAGAGTCTCTTGCCGGGGGTGGTGGGCAGGACCGGGGGGAAAACCCCCAGCCGCGCCGCCGCGAGAGAAATTGTGGCTGCTGCGCCCACCCTCGTCGCCGTCCAGATCCCAGTCCACGTGCCGCTGCCGTCGCTCCTCGCGTCGCGCGTAGGCCGCGGCGCTGGGCGACGGAGGCGTGGGCCCGTACGCGGAGCCATCCGACGGCAGCGCGGTCGTCGTGGAAGCCTCCCTCGCCGACGTCGTCGAGGATTGTGGCGGCGTTCGCCCGTAGATCTCGCGCAGCCGGTCCTCGGCCTGGCGCCGCCGGTGCTCGGCGGAATCAGGTGTCGGCAGCCCAGGTGTCGGCAGCCCAGCCACAGCCCTCGCTGGCGCATCCACCACGGCACGGCGGAGAGGCGACGGCGACGGCGACGGTTCCGGCATGCTCTGCTCGTGGTCGAGCGGGAGCAGGGCATCAAAGTGGACATGGCCAGGATCCGCGTTGTCCAGAGCCAGGCCATGCTCTCTGTCGCCTTCGTCCTCGTCCCCGTCCTCGTCTTCGTTCTCATCTTCGTTCTCATCTTCGTTCTCATCCTCGTCATCATCCACCGGGAGGGCTCCCTGCTGCTGCTGCTGCTGCTGCTGCTGCTGAAGCGTGCGGAGCTGGCTCAGCTCCCGCAGCAGCGCCGTGTCCGTCACAATGGGCTCGATCTCGACGTCCACCCGCTCCATCTCGCGCCAGCACGCCGCCCAGGCCCCGGCCGTCATGAGCCCGTTGCTCGCGTACACCTTGACGCGGAAGACCCGCTCCGCCCCCAGCGACTCGTAGCGGATGTCCGACCGGCACGTCGTGCACCAGTGGCGCTTGTTCGCTTCCCCCTGTTTGCCGTCTTCGCCGTCTTCGCTGCCGCCGCCCTCTTCGTCCTCGTCCTCATCCTCGTCCGCATCGTCGTCGTCTTCCGGCCCCAGATAGTGGCCGCACTCGAGAATGCGCGCGCGCCGTCGGACGGGCAGCTCCAGCGCCTCGAGCAGCCGCTCCTCCAACACCTCGTAGTCGTCCTGCGGGTGCGGCAGCAGCACACCGCGCTCGGCCACGGTGTCGGCGCCCAGCGTGTACTCGTGCAGCTGGCACCACGCGCCGTGCAGGCGCTGGAGCGCGGCGCTGGGCTCGAACGGCGCAGCGCCGGGGCTGGCCGCTCCGTTTCCGAGCAGAAGCGGCCGGCTGCCGTCGCGCTTGCCGCTGTGCAAGACGTCCAGGCTGTCGTCGAGGCCCTGGAGAACGTCCGACCACGCCCAGCGCGTCGGCATGAGGGTCGCGTGCAGAAGAACAAGCGGGGCCGGTTCCGGGCGTCGGAACACCTTGAACCGAGTCGGCGTGGGCGCGGGCGCGGGCGCCGCGGGTGCAGGCGTGGGCGTGGGCGTGCAGCGCTTCAGCGAGGGTGCACCGGGCTGCGAGCCCAGGCTCTGGCCAGCGCCCTCGTCGTCGCCGCCACCGCCGCCAGCGCCGCTGCCACTGTGGCCGGAGCCCAGACGCCGCCGGCGGGCGGCCGAGCGAGGCGACACGCCAAAAATGACCGAGGGCGACGGCGACGGCGACGACATCTGGAGGGCGCGCACGGCCGACGGGGTGCGGAACGCGGGCCGCGGCGTGCCGCGCGCCGTGTGCGGCACATAGTCGTCGTGGCCGTAGTCACAGTTGTCGTCGTCGTCGTCGTCGCCGTCGCCGTCGGCGCCGCCATAGCCGCCGTAGCCCTGCCGCTCGTACTGCGACAGGTGCGAGATGCCGGTGACGTCGGAGATGCGGTTGCGTGCCTCGTGGGGGTCGTGCTCGTCGTGCTCGTCGTGCTCGTGCTCGTCCTCGCTCTCCCGGGCGTCGGTCAGGTCGGCGTCGGTCAGGTCCGCCTCCTCGTCCGCCCCCTTCGGCCCGCAGCTCCCGCCGTGGCTGCTGCCGCCGCTGTTGTGCTCAAACGACCCGAGCGAGCTGCGCGGGCTGTGGTCGCTAAACACGTCGTCGCCGTCGTCCAGGCCGCCCTCGTCGTCCGTCGGGGGCTGCTCGTCCGAGGCGTGGCCGTCGTCGACGTGGTCGTCGTCGGCGTGGCCAGCGTCGGCGTGGTCGTCGTCGGCCGCCGCCGTCGCCGCCGCCGCCGCCGCCGCCGCCTGCTGAGACAGGACGCGCTCGAGGTCGAACGGGCTGCCGCCGGCGTCGTGCCCGTTGATGGTCGCGACGACGGCCCGTGCGGCAGCCTGGATCAGGGCCTCGGTGCGCAGCGAGGTGCGGCGGCCGACGACAGCAGCGAAGGCGTCGTCCGTGTCCGTTTTGTTGGGCTCGTCCGCGACGCCGGTGTCCGCCGCCTCCTCCTCCGGGTCACAGGCGGAAGCTGCCTCGACTGCGCTGGTGCCGTCATCGTTCTCGTGGTCCTCCTGCTCGGACGTGCTGCTGCCGTGCTCCTCCTCGTCCTCCTCGACCTCCTCCTCCTCCACACCCTTCTCGCCGCCGTCTTGCTGCGCCGCGGGCGCTTCTCCGTCGTCGTCGTCACCGGCGTGCTCTGCTGCCGTCTCCGCTGCCGTCTCCACCGCCACCTCCATCTCCTCGTCTGCCTGCGTGTCCTCCGGCCACGCGTCATGGGTATCGTCATTGTCGCCGTCGTCACCGTCGCCGTCGTCTCTCTCTGCTGTCTTGTCCTCTCCACCACTCTCCTGGCCCGCCTCGCCCGCCGGCACACTGCCGCGGCCGCCCTCCACACCGTCGGCCACATCATCCGCCACCGTGTCGGCCACAACATCGTCCACCACGTCTGTCGCCGAGCCACCGGCCACCAGCCCGTCGCCGGCGTGATCGTCGGCCATGCTGTGTGCTCCGGTCCGGCAGAAATATAAGCAGGGCCGGAGAGAGAGAGAGAGAGAGGGAGAGAACCGAAAGGATCTCGCGTTTGACAAAGGTTCGTACGCAAAAAAAAAAAGGCCCGGTTGCCCAAAAGACAACAAAATCAAGGATGGACAGAGCAGAGGCGGCGCTCCCCTCAAGGAAGCCCATCGCGTCGGGTCTCGGCTGGCGGCCGTGTTTACTTGCCTCGCCAACCGTTGCCAGGTCAATGGCGCCGCCCAAAACGGCAGGGGCGCCTCGGCGCCAGCAAATAAGCGGAAGCAGGGAACAATTGCGTGCATCCATGGACGACGTCGACGACGACGACGACATTTTGCTCTGTGAATGGACCCGAGTGCGCACCTGTAAATGCATCGCGGTCTTGGCCGCGGTCTGGCCGCGACTGGCATCGGGCGCCCGCAACGGTCGGCGCCGCGGCGGGAGCACTGGAATGGCGCCGCGGGCATGGAAGATGTATCTTTTTGGTGACCAGCCACCGAAATAGTACTTTGGCAAAGGACTTCTCCATGAATCGAAGCATACTTTAAATTCGAAATCGAGTTCACGGCCAACATCGATTTTCGTAAAAGCCCTTTTTGAAATCATCGATACAATCTGGGTCTATACAATAAATAGAAAGCACCCGCGACCAGCCTTGGAAACATCGGCTCCGCCCATCAGACAAGCCGTCCGTCAAAGACACCGCAGCAACAATAGAAAAGAGAAACAGAGAGCGGAGAAGCCATCCGTTTCCGACAGGTGATAAGCTCATGGCTTCAGCTAGAGGACGGTTGTGCAATGCGTAGACATACTAGATCGCCTGGGACAACAAAAGAGAAGACGTGAGATCGATAGAACTGGCAAAAAAGAGAAGCGAACAGCCCTGCCAAAGGAAAATACCGAGAGTCCTGCCCAATTCCGTTGCTCAACACGACGCCGCCACAGAAAAGCAGAAGCTGTATACAAAGAAACCGCAGGAACAAGAACATATACACAGAGGAGGGTCCATATGCACGGCCAGCAGGACAGGGAAAAACACACCGCTGAGACAAAGGGAAAGAAAAAAAAGAAAGCGCAAAACGCCCACGTGGGACACGCCCGTCTGTGTCCTCGGTCCGCCATCCAAAACGCCACGCCACGCCCGTCACGCCATGCAGCCATGCAGTGCTGTGCTGTGTGTCTCTCTGCTCACTCCGCATTCAGCGTGTCCAGCCGTGCCACCGTCGTCTTGATGCTGCTGGCGATCCGCGCTATCCGGACGAGGATGTGCTCGACGCCGCGCGCGGCCTCCATGTCATCCTCGTCCTCGCCCTCGCCCTCGGACGACACGACCAGCTCCAGCCGCGCCAGCGCCTTGTCGGCCTCGATGCCGCCAAACAGCCTGGCTGCGTCCGCCTCGACCGGCTTGCTGGCGCTGGCTGCGCGAGCGCAGACACCGGCGGCGGGCTGCTGCTCCATCGCATCCGCAGCGGGGGCGGGCGCAGCAGCGTGGTCGTGGTAGAGAGCAAAGGCCGGGTCGTTCTCGAACGCGGCGTCCACCTCGGCCGGCACAGCGGGCGCAGCTGCCGCCGCGTCCGCAGCCGCCGGCTTGGCCGGGTGCGCAATCACCGGCATGTCGAGCTTCTCGTCGTCGTCGTAGTGGCCGACAAAGTTGGACATCTTGCCGGTCAGGACGGAGGTGTCGACAGCGGGGACGGCAATGTCGGGCGTCTCCAACACGGCATAGACCTGCGGCTGGAAGGCAAACATGGGCTCCGGCTCCATCTGCAGCATAGAGAAGTCGATGGTCTGCTCGGGGATCATGGCCATGCCGATCTGGTGCTGCGCCGGGTACGGGTTGGGGTCCTTGGGCGCCGGGCGCTCTTGCGGCCCGCCTCCAGGCTGCTGCTGCTGCTGCTGCTGCTGGAACTGGGCATGGGCCTGAGCCTGGGCCTGCGCGTGGGCCTGCGCGTGGGCCTGGGCCTGAGCCTGCGCGTGGGCCTGGGCCTGAGCCTGAGCCTGGGCCTGAGCATGAGCCTGGGCCTGGGCGTGCGCGTGGGCCTGCTGGGCGTGAGCCTGCTGGGCGTGGGCCTGCGTCTGAGGGATCAGCGTCGGGTTGGCGCTGAGGCGGTCGAGGAAGTCGGAGAAGGACGGCGAGCCCAGCAGCATGCGGGTCAGGTCCGACAGGCGCTTGTTCTCCTCGAGCAGGGCGCGGTTCTGCGCGCGCAGGTCGCCGTTCTCGGTGACCTTGCCGGCAATCTCGGCCTCGAGCTGGGAGATGTATTCTGTTTGTTAGCAACGGATGAAAGACCAAAAAGAAGAACCCAGCATAAAAAAGAGAAACCTACCCTTTCTGCGCGACCGAAAGGCGCGGGCAGAGACCTTGTTGCGCAGCTGGCGGCGCTCCTTGCTGGTCAACTTCTTGCCCTCCTCGCTGGCGAGCAGGCGCTCGTCTTCGTCCATGTCGTCCTCGTCCTTCTTGGTGCGCGCGAGGCCGAGGCCGCCGTTGGCGCCGCCGTGGGACGACGGCTTGGCACGCATGGAGCTCAGCAGCTGGCTGATCTTCTGCTCGACAATCGGGTCCGACGGCTGGCCCGCCTTGGCCCGCTGCGACAGGCCCGTGGGCTGCTGCTGCTGCTGCTGCGCCTGCTGCTGCGCCGGAGGCTGTGCGCTCTTGCCCGACTGGCTCTGCAGCTGGCGCTGCTGCTGCTGCTGCTGGATGATCTGCTGCTGCTGCTGCCGCTGCGCCTGGGCCTTGGCCATGGCGGCCTGCTGGTGCATGCCGGGCCACAGACGGCCCTGCGCGGGGGCGTTTCCGGCAAGGATGACGGGGGCGCCGCCCGCCATGGCCGGCGGCGGCGGCGGCGACGACGACGACGCCGTCGACCCCCCGTGGGGGTCCTGGCTCGGCACGCCGCCGCTGCCGACGACAGACGGGGCGGCGGTCGAGGGCGGCGCCGTGGAGGACATGGCGTCGTTGGGGAAGAAGAAGGCCGGGTCGGCGGACGGCGACTCAAAGTCGAGGTCGATGTCGGAGGGGCTGACGGACGAGGACGGCGCGCCGGCGGCGCCGCCAACCACGCCGGGGTGGCTCTCGAGGGCGGCCTGGTGCGGGGCGGTGTTGAAGTCGAACATGTCGTCGGCGCTGCCGCCGGCGCCGGCGGCGCCGGCGCCGCCGGTCATGGCAAGCAGGCCCATGTCGAAGCCGCTGTTGTAGCCGGCCATGAGGCCGGTGCCGGGGGGGTTGGTGTTCTGGGTGACGGCAAAGGTGGTGGCGAGGGCGCCGGGCACGAAGCCGGTCTGCTGCTTGTACTGGCCGTACTGGTGGCTCGGGCCGGTCATGGGCTGGGCGGCGGACAGCAGCGAGGCGGGCGTGGAGGCGGCGGCGGTGGTGCGGACAAAGGCGTTCTTGGAGGCAGCCGGCGAGAGCGCGGGCGGCGGCGAGTTGTAGGAGTGGTTGCTGTTGCTGTTGCCGCTGCTGCTGTTGTTGTTGTTGTTGTTGCCGTTGTCGTACTCGGACAGGTCGAGCAGCGAGTCGATGGAGTCCATGAGGCCGGAGGGGCCGGATGCGGACGACATGTTGTCGGTCATGGCGCTGGTGCTGTGGACGTCGGCCTCTTGCTTGATGCCCATCATGGTGGCGGTAGTCGAGGCAGCCGGCGAGATGGAGGAGGAAGCGATCGATGGCAGGAAGGCGTCGTGACAGATATACGGCGTGCGTCGGTCACGATGCGAAGAAGAGCCGCGAGGAAAGCGGCGGGCTTTTGACGTTCGCGGGGACTTGAAACAAGGACGAAAAGGGGATCATGCGAAAGAGAAGAGAGAAATGGGGACGACGAGGGAAAAGAACAAAAGGAGAAAAATAGAATAGAAACAGACGAATGGAGGAGAGGGGGGGAGAGAGATGAGGACGAGGAGAACCGGGGGGGGGAAGAAGGGGGGGGGGGGCGTGGATGAACGGGCGTCAGGGTATGGGGGGAGAGAGAGAAGAGAGAGGCTTCAGAAAGGAGGACAGAAAACGATTATGGGGATGGGGGAGGAGGAGGAGCAGCATGGATGGCGGTGGAAGCGCGAGAAAGGGAGCGCGGCGCTACGGAGACTAGGGGACGGCGGAAAAACAGGAGACCTGGGTGCCTGGTCGCAGCGGTGTATCGGGGGACAGTGGGGCCGACGGGCTGTAGTTGTACTTGTACAAGTACGGAGTACAACAGCGCCCGGCGGAGAGGACCAGGTATCCTCCGTACTCCGTACAGGCGGAGCAGAGGATTTTTGTGCATGCCGTGCGGGCAGGGAGTACAAGGCGGGAGGGATCCAGAAGGCAAAGTCCGGGTGGTGGGCAGGCGCAGGGTGCTGGTGCCAGCTCGCGTCCGTCGGGTGCGGAAACTGCTGATGACGCGGCCTGCGGCCTTGGCCCGCTTTTTTGTGCCTGATTTTTCGGGCAGCGGCAGCAGCAGGAGGCAGCTTGCGAGGAAACAGCTACGGAGTACGGAGTACGGAGTAGACGGCGTAATACTCCGTAAGCATACAAATACAAGAGCCAAACGAGAGCCAAAGGATGCGCAGCGCGCTGCTCGTCTGCGACGTCGACCACGTCCACGGCCGACAGCGCGCGACAGCACGGCGAGCCAGACGGCGACGCTGGCCGGCGGCGATGACGACGCGTGGTCCCGGACCCCTTTTTCAGGGCGCCAGGGCGCAATGCGGTTCTTCGTCCGTCTGTTATAGGTTGGTGGATCGGCGTGTACGGAGTCTACAATATTGGCTTGACTTTGCATTGCCTTGAAACCTGGATCGGCATTCCAGAAAGGAGCGAGGGCGGGCTGTACAAGTACGGAGTACTTTGCAGACACCGCGTACCCCGTGCCGGCCGCCCGGCGTGCCTAAATTATACGAGCTGCGGATGCACAGCCTCACTCGCAGCCAGGCAGCAGAATAACCAGAGCGGGCCAGAGACGGGCCCGATACGGGCCCAAAATGGAACAGAACGGGGACAGAACGGGCCAGGAAACGGGCCCGAAAACCTGGAAGCAGTGTCTGTACTCCGGACGCCTGAGCTGTGCTCGTTCTGTCCCTCTGATCTGCCGTCTCCTTCTCGCCACGCCCGAGACGAGGCCCGACCAGGGGCTTTTGTCCGGGTCCGTCTGCCGCTAGTCGGCCCTAGCCCGCGCCGTGTTGTGGAAAGTCCGATAGCCCCGAGGCCAACTGCGTGTTGGGTTGTGTATTTTGCCAACTCTGAAAACGGAGTATTCCGTACGACGACGCAGCGCCCGTACTTTTGCTTTGTGCGTTCTCTTCGGCAGTTTGCTGGATGCTGAGAATCAGAATGCTGCGGTGCACGCAATCCGTGTACAAATACGTCAACGAGACCGTCTGCGTGCCTCGCTTTGCTGTGATCCGGCTCGTATGGCGACGAAGCTGCCTCGGGATCACAGCACAGAACCGCCAGTCATGCGAGCGGCTATAGCAACAGTAGTTGTAGTTATGCTCCGGCTGCTCCTTGTCGGCTCTATGCCTGTACTTGTAGTACATGTACCGTACTCCATCCACAGTCTGAGGCGCCGCAGATCGTGAGGCGCGTATGAAAATAGAACAGGACCCTGTCTCTGTTCTCGTCTGTGCATTCTTCGCCTGGGCCCTCTTCGTCTCGTCTGCTGACGTATTCCTACGGGGTCCTCCGAGGCACAGTCGTGGCTGTACGGGAAGACCTCCGTATATGCTTACTCCGTACTCCGTACTTATACAGCCCTCTCTGGCTATGCCGTCTGGGGGCGGGAGGACACCGTTTCAGACGGCCCCTGACGCTAGAAGGGGACTCGTATGCATGCCGCCGGCCGTCGTCAACCACGCGATCTAGTGTTTCGAAACAAGGCCAGAAGGGATCGGGCGGGTGTGGCACTGATCGCGCCATGCGTCCACGGCGTACGGGCCACTCGACCTGCATTCATGCCACATCGCCAGCACGGCCGCAGACTCCCCATAGCTGGTTCTCATGCTGCCGGGGGCAGGCCAGCGGTCCTCCACGCACGTGGGCGGCAAGGCAGACTGCCCGTTCGTGCTGGCCGCGCCCGTCCACGGCCTACGTCAAATGCGCCCCGTCTCTGCCCGGCCGCCTCGGCTGGCGACCGCGGGCCGCGGGCATGTTTATTTACAAAGTCTGCATGGACCGTGGACTGTCCTTCATGCCGCTCCGGGCACAGCGGGCCGTCTTCGCTGTTCACGGCCTGTCTGTTGCTCGCCAACATGGCTCCCGTAAAATCACGTGACGTAACATGGGGTGGCCCCACTTTTGCCGAGTTTTTCATTCTGCCCTTTTTTTGCATTTATTTTTATTCTATTTTTTATTTTCATTTTTTTAAATCTCTGTCCCCTTCCAACCCAACCTTCGTCCGCGCGCGGCATTTTCGCCATTATTTTTGCTTCGAAAAAAAAGAGAAAAAAGAATAAATCGAAAAAAAAGAAACTACAGCTCTAGCATCGCGAGGTCTCCCCGCGTCGTTTCGGCCGTTTCTTTCTTTTCCCTTTCTTTTTTTTCCCCTTCTCCTCCCGCGCGCGCCCCATGGCGACGC
Source organism: Ophiostoma fasciatum (assembly GCA_019925495.1). Classification (NCBI taxonomy): domain Eukaryota; kingdom Fungi; phylum Ascomycota; class Sordariomycetes; order Ophiostomatales; family Ophiostomataceae; genus Ophiostoma; species Ophiostoma fasciatum. Next base: position 304,199 of record JADHKM010000016.1, read on the forward strand.
CCGCGATGGCGGCGCCGGCGCTGCCGGCGCTGCCGGCGGCCCCCGTCCCCGTCGCCGTCCCCCCTGTGCCGCCGGAGCCCATCCGCCGCGGCGGCTTCCAGTACGACGGCACGTTTGCGACCATCGACGGCGTCGCCTTTGAGCGGCCGCAGCATCTGCTGCGGCTCTGCTACCCCAGCGAGCCCGACAAGTGGAAGATCAAGCTCGGGCGCGGCCGCCCGCCCAAGATGGAGAAGATCACGGACCTCGAGGCCGCGCGCACGCTGTCGCGCAAGTTCATGCTGGCCCAGTTCCGCTTCTACGGCCTGCCGCCGCCCTACCAGTCGTCGTCCGACGAGGTCCTGGCCATCTTCCGGGACCAGGTGTCGGCGGGGAATGTGCGTTTGGTCTCCTTGTGTGGTGTCGTCCGTGGCCCATGCTGACCCCCCCCAGTTCCGCAAAATGGCCCCCGATGTCGAGGCCCTGCGCGACGAGATGGCCGCCGAGTGGGAGACGCGCAAAGACTCGTCCGCCCAGCGGCCCCGCGGCCGGCCCAAGGGCAGCACGCGCAAGAACGACGACGCCCTGCCCGCCACCATTGTCGGCGCCTACGTCATCACCTCCAAGGAGATCCAGGACCAGTGGTCCGTCAACGGCAACCTGACCCTCGACGTCGCCCCCACCTCCACCCCGGGCGTCTACAAGGCCACCTTCCACTTCGGCGTCGTGCTCGGCGTCATGATCCTGTCCGCCGACGAGAAGCAGCTCATCAACCACGTCCGCCGCCTCGACGCCGGCGACGACCCGGACCGGCGCACCACCACCACCGCCGCCACCACCACCACCACGGCGGGCGGCGGCGGCGGCGGCACGGGCACGGGCACGGGCACGGGCGGCGGCGACGACCTGGCCGTGGCCACCGGCGGCAAGCGCAAGCAGCCCCCGAACGGCGCCGGCCGCCGCGGCGACCTGCAGCAGCAGCAGCAGCAGCAGCAGCAGCACCTGGTGTCCGCCAAGAAGGCCCGCGGAGCCGACGGCCCGCACCCCGTCGGCGCCGGGGGTCTGCCGCCGGGCCTGTCCGGCATGCCCGGCCTCGGCGGCCTGGGCGCGCTCGGCGGGGGCGGCATGGGCGGCATGGGCGGCGTGGGCGGCGTGGGCAGCGACGGGGCCAGCGTGGTGACGACGGCGACGACGGCGACGACGGCCACCGCTGCCACCACCGCCACCACTGCCACCACCACGTCCCTGCCCGTCAGCTTCCCCACGAGCGGCCGGCCGCCGCTCAAGTTCTACGTGCGGTGGCGCGGCCGCGGCCTGGTCGAGAACAACATGCAGACGGGCGAGCACCGCGGCACCATCAAGTTCACCAACAAGCACTACACCAAGTTTGCCGGCGAGATGGATCTGGCCTTTCTCGGCGCCGACGAGATCACCGGCAAGCGCGTGTCCGACGTGCCCACCCTCTCCGGCGAGTCCTGGTCCGACTACCTCGAGACCGTCTACGACTGGACCCGCGGCAACCGCTGGAACTAGCTGTCTTGTCTCGTCTTGTTCTCTCTGCGTTGTCCTGTGTTGTCCTGTGTTGTCCTGGGCGTTGCATTCCCTGTCCGGCGTCTGGGTGCTTCTTTCACTTGCTTCTTCTTTGTCGTCTCTCGGCGCTGTCTCGACCACCCGCTTCTCGGAGCCGGGCGTTTGTGGTTTTCTCTCCTGGGTCGTGGGCCAGCTGGCATGTCTTTATGTACTCAATGACACGGGCATTCTACCGCCGGCCGAATTGTGAATGCAGGCTCGTAACGGCCCTCTCTACCGCCGGCCATGCTGTGAATGCAGGCTCGCAACGACCCTCTCTCTATCTCCCCCCCCCTATCTACCCCCCATCTACCCCCGGTTGCCGCGGCGGCCGCCGCGCTTCGACCGCGAGACGTGCGCCTTGAGCGTCTTGCTCGTCTCCACGAGGCTGCGCCGGTTCTTGGCCCGCGCCTTGCCCATGGTCATAAAGATGTTCTTCTTGCGCGCCTTCTCCGCGTTGGTCAGCGACTTGCCCTCCGCCACCTTCTTGGCCTTGCGCACCGCCTGCGTCGACTGGTGCGTCTCGCGGCCCGCCTGCGCCCGCGCGATCCGCTCCTCCTTGGTCGCCTTGCGCAGCGTCGCCGCCAGCTCAATCTGCTCCGCCGTCAGCCCGTCGTCCGCGTGCCGCGCCGCCATCGCCTTCTGGTACCGGCTGCTCGTCGCTGCCGCTGCCGCCGCTGCCGCCGCCGCGTCGCTTTCGCCTCCGCTGCTCTTGTTCTTCTTCTTGTTGCCCATGATCTTGTCCACGCTGGCCTCCATCCGCAGCTCCCGCAGCTTCGCCAGGTCCGCCGGCGTCAGGACCGTCGTCGTCGCCAGCTTGGAAATCGGCGCCTCCTTGTGTGCGTCTTGGCCGCTGCCCGCGTCGCTCCCGCTGTCACGGCTCCCGCCCTCACTCTCGCTCTCGCTCTCGCTCTCGCTGTCGCTCGCATCTCCTTTCTTCTTGCTCCGCCGCTGCCGCTTGACCGGCGGCAGCTTCTCCGCCTCGTCCTCGCTGCTGACGTCGATCCAGCCGCCCGAGTCGTTGCTGTCGTCGGACAGGTCCCACTCGCTCGACCCATCGCTGTCTTCGTCCTCGCTGCCGTCCTCGTCGTCCTCGTCGTCGTCGTCGTCCATGTCGCTCGTGTCGGCATCGCTGCCCGACGCGTCGTTGCCGCGCGCCGCCGCGCGCGCCGCCGCCCGCTTCCGGCGCTTCTCCTCGGCCTTCCACTGCTCGAGCAGCTCGATGCCCTCGATGCCGCCGGCCGGCGCCTCGCCGTACTTGCGCAGCTTCATGTCGCCGGCGCGCAGGCCCATGGTCGCCTCCTTGCCGCGGTCCTTCTTGGCCAGCAGCTCGGCGCCGACGACGCGGTAGAGCGACAGCAGGCCGCGCGCGGCCATCATGACGCCCTTGTCCTTGCTCTTGCGCAGCAGCACCAGGTCCTGCAGCAGCGTCTCGTTCATGGCCAGCGGCTGCCGCAGCGCCACCTCGCGGATGGCCGTCAGCCCCGCCGCCGCCACCTCGGCCGCCGCCGCCTCCGACACGAACTCGTTGGCAATCTTGGCCACCAGCGGCTCCAGCGCGTCCGGCGGCACCTGCTCGTGCACCGCCTGCGCCAGCGACGCCAGGATCGTCGTCACCGACGTCTGCCGCGGCGTCAGGTACTTGGTGAACCAGCTGAACAGCGGCAGCACCAGCAGCTTGTGCAGCCCGTGCAGCCGCGTCACCAGCTGCAGGATCTGCAGCTTGCTCTCCAGCGAGAACCGGCACTTGGCCGACTGCAGGTGCCGCGCAAACAGCGCCTCGGCAAAGTCCTGCGGCGCGTGCAGCAGGTGCTGGAACGGTTAGCGACGACGACGTTGCGTTGCGTTGCGGATCAGGAGCAGAACCTACCAGAGCCGAAAAGTTGAGCGGGTGCGGCTGGCTCTTCTTGCGCTCCATCTTCTTGACCTTGTCGACAGCCTTGCTGTAGCGCTTGGCCAGCTTCTTGGTCTTCTTGTGGTAGAGGCTGCTCTGCTTGAGCTTCTTGAGGTCGACGGCGCCGCCGCCGCCGCCGCCGAGGACGCCGCCGTAGCGGTTCTCGCCGCCGCCGCCGCCGTCGCTGCTGTCGTCCTCGAGCTCCTCGCGCGCGCGGTCGCCGCCGAGGAAGAAGCGCACGGCCGAGACCACGACCTTTTCGTTGTCGCCGAGGCAGGCCTCGCGCATCACCTCGACGGGCCGCTCGTCCGTCCACACCTGGCGCGTCCACAGCTCGCGCGTGATCTTGACCGCCCAGATGGGCCGCGCCGACGTGCGGTCCGACGTCACCAGGTTGAACAGCACCGTCTGCACCGTGCGGTTGAGCTTGTGGTTCTTGGTCCGGCTGTTGGCGTTGCGCAGGTCCGTCACCAGCCGCCGGAACAGCAGCGCCCGCAGCGTCTTGCTCGGCGTGTGCACCAGGATCGGGAACAGCGTCTGCGCAAACGCCGGCGAGTCCAGGATCTCCTTGCGCCGCAGCAGGCCCAGGCTGCCCACAATCTTGTCCCGCAGCTCCGGGTGCAGCACCGCGTGGTGCTGCGTCAGCACCGCCGCCAGGTCGTCCGGAAACCGCCGCAGCGCCTCCGGGTAGCAGTCCGCCACGTGCGCCAGCAGGTCAATCAGATCGTGGAACGCCCGCGTCTGGTCCGGCGAGGCGTTGGCCGGCGCCGTCAAGAAGAGGTCGCGCTGCGAGACTGCGTTGTTGTCAGTGGACAAGGCCAGACAGAACACTCGGGACACGCCCAGCACGCACCATACTGCTCGTACTGCCTCTGGAACTCGTCCTCGTACGATCTGCACGCCGGTTAGGATAGGCGCACACGTCTCTCTCTCTCTCTCTCTCTTCATCCAGGGACTTGCTTTGGGTCGCGCCGAATCTTGTACTGGAGGCTCGCGCTGTGGGACAATGTCAGTGGCCGGACGGGTTGCGAGACTGGGACGGCACCCCCAAGCAAGTCACATACAAGTCGGCATCGAGCTTCTCGAGCGCGGCAACCTTGCGTTTCCCCATTGTGTTGTCGGGGTGGCAGCGGCGAGATGTGGTGGTGCTGTGTCGGCTCTCGTCTGTGTGCTGCAGTTTTTCATCGTTTTCTGCCGCCCGCCTTTTTTTTGCGAACCGTATCTTATCGCTTCAATCGATAAGATGCGCCACAGTGCTGCGCCACAGACGCCCCTTCGCTCATTCAGTAATACTCCGTACAACTAAGCTAAACAGGATCGCTGAAACGGGGCGCGTTCGGCCCCTTTCGCCGCGAATGGCGTACTCCGTATAGTCGCCCGCCACACATTTTTATTTTGGCCTGATTTTGGCCCACACGACACCTCCTGGTGCGAACTGGTGGTAGGGCAAAATTTAAAATTGCCAAATGACGCTCAACGGCTCCAGCGTCGCATTGGCATGCGCTCCACACGGTGGAGGTGAACGGGGCTGGCTTTTCGTTTCCCTGTTACGAATCTCGGTATTGCCGTATTACGCTGAAAACTGAAAAGCAACGGCGCCATCCGTTTTCTTGGTTAGGCACCGTTTCGACCAAGGGCAAATGCGGCGCAGGAGGACGGACTATATGTACGGCGTACAACTACTGCCACCGAGGGCGTACTTCGTGGCCTCCTCGTGCCGATTCCTCTGCATATAGCCTACAAGGCCGGTCTGCATCCTCGTTTGCCGTAGCACTGCAACCCTACCTACGGAGTAGCCCCTTGGTTTCGGGGAGGGGGACCAGATCCCGTGATGGCGAGACGCTGGCCCTACGCAAAGCATCATGCAGACTGCGGAGTATATCTGTACGATGTATAATGCTCTGTAGTTGTACAAGTACTGCTTGTAGGGGGTACCCTGTCTTGTGCTTAGTTGCCGATAAAGTCCCGTCTACGGAGTATTGCGTAGTTCCGTCTGCGGCCTCGTGCCGGGGCCAGGGTCTTTGAAGCTGCTGATGACCGTTTCATCGACCGGTGCGCTTGCCTTTGCTGTTGGGCTGGCCTTTTCTTTCGCTGCGATGGCCGTCGCCTGGCTTCCTTGGAATAGGGACTGTTTGTTTGTACCGATGCTGACCGTGTTGTTTTCGCTGCTGTTATAGTCTGTCTGTTCTCCCGTGGCGTGACCGCCGGCTGAGCCGGGACATATCCGACAGACAGGGTGGCCTGCTCTCGTCGTCCGGACGCCACGGCACACGCCTGGTGTCCTCGGAGCACCGAGGCCGGCTGCCAGCCCAATTGTCCGCCTCGGGCCGTAGTTGACAGACTATATGCGATAAGGAGCAGGACCAGCGGCCGTCCTATGTGCCACGCCTGCCCGTAGGAATTCAAATCTGCTTACGTGCCTATTTGTAGTCCGATACACAAGAGCACAAGGGCGCCTATGCCTTTGTGTCGGCGCAGAAAGGACCGCAACCCCGATGCGGTGCGAGGCGTGCGCGGACAGAATCCGTCCGAATATATGGGCACAGCGTCGTCGTTTTGCATGCCGTCGCTCCCTGGCATGGGCGACGGGCACAGCAGGGCGCTGGAGAGGCTGCCGACCCGACCGCGATGGGCAACCAGCCGGGCAGACCTGCCGCCGGCGGTGATCGTGTCCGCTAGCACGTGGCAAGCATTGCCGATGCCGCGAAGTGTCTGTCCTTTTTGTTCGCGGGCTCCCTATGGCTCCTGCCCGCCTCGGGGACAGGCGCGTCCGTCGCCCGGCCGGCGCATCTCGGCGTGTTTGAATTTTACGCGCCCGGCGACTTGCCTATTGCAGCATGACTGGGCGGAGCGAGCAGGAGAGGGCGCGGGTGCCAATCATGGCGTCTCGCGCCGGCCGTTTCTCGCATTCTGTCTGTGTCTGCAGCATGTAGAACAACTTGGCCAAGGGAGGGGACGCCTGGACGAAGGAGGGCACATCTCCGGCAGGGCGCCACGTGGGCGATGGCGGCTCCGTATACAAGAGCACCGCCTCAGACGGCGCTCTAGCAAGATCCGAATGGAGCGTAGATTATGCAGTTGACGACACATGGGCTTGTCTATACGCGGACGGACGAACCAGCCCCCTCGGGTGCCAGAAACCCCATATCCCGTCGTCCTGACGGCGGCCAGACGCTCTTGGCGCCGGACCCGGGCGGTCGGTTGAAAACACACTGTCCGCAATAGGAAGCTGTAGTTTTCCGACATCACAAAGTACAACTACGAACACGAAAACGAGCACGACACGCCGGCACTGCCACATCTTGCCGCCACAAGGGGGGCGGCCCCAGTGGAGACGGACGTCCGCAGAGCAGCCGGTGAACGGCGTTCTCGTCGCGGTGCCGCCGCCGCCGCCGCTCGTCGCTTGCTCGGGTCGCAAGACAGTAGGACAGCATCACCGAGCAGGCTCGGCAAATCCGGCCAGGCCGTCCCGTCTCCTTCAGACAGCAACAGCAAGGGCAGCAGGATCAGTAGGAGCAGCAGGAGCAGCAGGAGCAGCAGGAGCAGCAGGAGCAGCGCTTCCCGCCCCCCTTTCTCCTCTCCGTCGTGCGCCGGAACCACCTGATCTTCACCGACGCCGGCGGACAACGCACTTGTGTGGGCCGTATCGCGTAGTTGTACAAGCAGCTACCTCTTTCAGGAGACGGCCCCCGGCGGCGCGCCTGTCTTTGCGTGTCCCTTTTGCTCGTCTCCTGCTCGCTCTTGGCCACCAACTGCCGCCGCCGGCGCGCGAGCCGTTTAGCGTGAGCTCGTATCCTGGGATAAATTCGACGACGAGCCAGCCGGCGGAGGAGGGCGGAGGAGAGAGCTGATTTCGATCCTTCGGCCCTCTGGGCTGTGCGCTGTTCGTTGGGCAGCCGTGTCGAAATGGGGACCACGGATCCGCTCCGTCGGCGCTCACCGCCGCCCAAATCCAGTGTCCTTTTTATTCTGCTGCGGACACGTACGTTGAAGTGTTCAGTCCGTCCTTGCCACTCGAACAGCTAGGCGTATTTAGCCCGCATGGCTCAGGAGGTCTTTTTGTCTGCCAGCCATCGCCTCTCCCCCAAAGCCACGTGTCAAAAGGACGTCTGTTTACGTTTGTTCTGCGTCGCTGCGTCGTGACATGGCTGGCTGCTGCCGCTGCCTTGTCGTCCCCCTCCCGCACGACTGGGCTTAGGCTGGGGACAAGGGCTGGCGGCCGGACCTGGCCCAGAGGAATCTAGACCGGCCGCGAGACTGCTGGCCGGCGTAGTGTTACGTATCCATTACGCTCACGAGGCGACAGGAGCTGTTCCGCAATGAGAGGCACACGACAGTGCGGCCAGGTCGGCATCCTTGCCTCCCCTTCTGGCTTAGTGCTCGTTCCACGTCGAGGCGCTGAAGAGTCCTGGACGGAGCAGCAGACAAAGGCAGCGCCGGCTCGTCGGCCTGCCATGGCCGCTGTGCCGGAGGCCGCCTCCGACGTACCACGACAACTACGGAATATGCTCACAGGGACTTCTCCCCGGGCGAGCAGGACCGGCTGCGGCGCGTCTGCATGTTCTCTACGGTGTATTTCCGTCCACAATTCGTCGCCATGCGGAGGCCAAGCACAGCCTATCGTTGCCGCCGTTGCGACGGTACTTTTTTTGCGCAGCGGAAGGACTAATGCGTTTTGTGCGTGGCTGTGGCGGGCGGTCCGGCGGCAGCAGAAGCAGCAGAAGCAGCAGCAGCAGCCGCAGCAGCCGCCGCAGCAGTCGCAGCAGTCGCAGCAGCAGTCGCAGCAGCAGTCGCAGCAGCAGCGGCGGCGAGGTTGAGGCATAAACATAGATCGAGGCGTGGCGAGACGTGGTAGGAGGTTAGTCAGATATATGCCGGGACGATGCGCCGCCGGGACGCCAGCTCCAGAAGGGAAGCCGATGTCGCCACGATACGGGCGGCCACGACAGACAGACAGACAGACAGCGGCAGACGACGGGCCCAACAATAACACGCAGCTCTTCTGGGCTGGGCGGTGCGGACCCGCACCGACAGACGGCGTGGCGGCGAATCACGACGTAGGCGTTGGTTGAAAGAGGCGGCTGCGGGCGGAACACCCGACCGGCGGCCCAACCAGAGGGGCCAGCAGCCAGCAGCCAGCAGCCAGCAGCCAGCAGCCAGCAGCCAGCAGCAGCAGCCAGCAGCAGCAGCCAGCAGCAGCAGCCCAGCAGCCAGCAGCCCAGCAGCCCAGCCCAGAGGAGGGCCTAGCCCATGGGCGGCGGCCGCCCAAAGGGGTGCGGCGAGCAGACAGACAGACAGACTAGCCAGCTTGGGGCGCTCGGGGTGACGCGGGCGCTACGGAAACTGACGTGGGCAGGAGCGGCGACTTTTTGCACAGGGAGACTAAGCATAGGCCAAGGCGCGAGAAGCAGACGGCGCGAAGCAGGCCGCCGGCGGGCGTGCTGGCAAAACGGATGAATGCTCGCCGGTTGGGCGCGAGGGCGGGCGCGCGCGGGCGGGCAGGCCTGCAGAGAGCGCGGCACGGCGCACGCAGAGAAATGTCGGTGTGCGGATTTGGAGACCCGGTTGGCGAGGGCGGGCGCGGGCAAGCTAATAGTAGTAGCTTACGGAGTATATAACCATATACGGAGTACGAGTATTGCACTCTGTATATGCTTAAGCATATAATGCTCATGGGCTTCTGTCGGCATTCTAGAAAGCAGGGTCAGTGCGGACGGCTGAGGCAAAACACCAGCGCGCCGCGGCACCTTCGCCGAGGGAGTACGAATCCGGCGTAGTGGTGACCAGCCTTGTAGCAGCGGACTGCGAGTAACAGTACAAACTATAGAGAGTAAGCTTTGTCGAAAGCACACCACGTTGTGGCGCGGCCAGGGTTGGCCCCACGGAGAGAGGCTTCCCACGTGCCCCTGGGCCGAAATGACGCAGCAGCGTTGTCGTGGCTGGCCGCCGGCACGGTTGCCGACGGAAGAGAACGGGAGGTGGGTGGGTCGCAGGCCGCGAGTACCACTCCAAGGGAAAGTACTTGTACACACGGACGACGAGCGGTCTGTCGAGGGTGCGGTCCGTGGTCAGACATGCCGCCGCCGCCGCCGCCGCCGCCGTCGCCGCCGCCGCCGCTGCTGCTGCTGTTTCGTCTCCTGCATGCGCTCACCGCTGCATCGGCTGCCCGCCGTCACCGTCGCCCGCCGCGGCCAGCCGAAAAGAAGGGGCGGTGGTGGATGCGGCGCGCGAGACAGCCCTATATTAGCCTGGGCGTCCGGCCGGCGCCAGCACTGGCCTCCGCCGTCGTGCGCCTGCCTGCGTAGGATTTACGGGAGTACAACTACAACTATGAAGTACAATGTTGTTTAGAATGCTGCTCGCTCACATCGACAACTGCCGCTGAGATCTATCGGCGGCCAGGGGGGCGTCGCGGATCGGGGTGTCGTTGTCTGATTTTTGCCCCGTTGGCGTTTGCCCCTGGCGGCCATTTTGCCCGCTTTTCCGCCAGGTGAAACAGGCGACGGCCGGCAACGGCAGGCGGCGGCGGCCCATGCATCCCGGCGCTGACGTGCGGTCTCGACGTCCCTCCGCTTGTCTCATTCTCTCCTCTGTCTTCCGTATACCCCGTACTCTGTATATTCTGTGCGACTCCGTACGATCCCGTACGACTGTACGACCGTACGACCGTACGACGCCGTGTGCCTACGACTCCGTAAACAGACCAGCGCCTCTTGCAACGCCGTCCCGAGCTGGATCGCCGTCCGACACGGACCCATCCTCCTGGGTCCAGACCCGACCTGGGCGGCCAGCAGGAAGGACGCGAGGGGGGGGAAGGGGGGGGGGCGAGGCCGAGACCAGGGTGAGGTCACGCGCATAAGCTCCGTCCCAGGACAAGGGCGCCAAGAACGCAGGAGAAGGAAATCGAAGGGGGCCGAGGGGGGGCAGACGAACGAAGCAGACGGGGGCAAGACTCCGTCTTTTCTGCGGCCACGTGTCCCGACCCCCTGTGCTTGTCCCCTTGCTCCGGTCCTTCCTCCGTAGCGAGGGGCTCCGTCCGGCGCGCCGACCCTCTCTCTCTCTCCGGGCGTGAACGGCCCGTGACCGGTCGTCTCTGTGTTTTATACGGAGTAACGGAGTTGTGTTCTTTGTGTGGGACGGAGGCTCGGACGAGCTCGCTGCAAGGGCGGCGGCGCCTGGGCCAGCCACAGCCGCTAGGGGGACAGAGGCTGGCGACTAGCCCTGGCGTACTCCGTAGCCCCTGAGCGCCCCCCTTCTTTGCCGCCGCGCCGCGATTTTTTCGCGTTCTTGAAGTACTCCGTACTCATGCTTGCTTTGCTGCGAGTATTCTTGTATACGGAGTACGTGTGCTATAGCTTAATCGTCTTCCTACAGAGGACGCATGTCCCCTGCACGACCCCAGACGCAGCCTCGTGCGCCGACGCAGGTGCGCGGCCGGTTGGTGACATTGTGCGCCGTCGGGCTGGCCCGATGGTTGTTGGATACAACGACGTATCTACGTGTACTCGGTAGCTCAAGCGACAACACGTACTTGTACAGGCCCAAGGCATATGCTGGCTACGGTATAAATATATGCTCCGGCCACGACATCAGGTTGATCTCGTCTCCATTTTTCTGGGCCCTCTCGAGCCATCCATCGGCGGATGGCACGCACGCCCTGGTGGTTTGATTGTTTGATTTTTAGTCTGTTTCTCGCACCCCTCCCCGGCCGGCCCTAGTTGCTTGGTTCCCTCTGAGCGGCCGGTGAACGCAGGGAGACAGCGGACGAGAGCACCTGGGCTGCGGTGCGTTGTACACGTAGTTGTAGTTGTACTGTCGTTGTAGCTTGAGGAGTATCCGTACAGCACAGAGTGGTCTGCCGCTCGCGGCCAGCACCCGCCCGACCCCAGGCCGGCCTGCGCTGCCCACGACGGACGGGGTGGTGCCTCGGCTGTGCCGGGCGGCCGCCCACGGGCAGCCCGCGCCCGCGCCCAGCCAGCCAGGCGCGCAGCGACGAGCCCATGGGCGCTCGCTCGCGCGCGCGCGCGCGCGCGCGGGCGCGCGGCCGAGCTGTGGCCGATAGGAAATAAAAACTCCCAGCAACGCACTCCAGCGGGCGCGCCGTCGCTGGCTGGCGGCCGCCCCAAGCCACGGCGCGCAGGAGACGGACTGTCGCGGAGCCCAGGCTATCGTATATCATAAAATCGTTTCTTTTTTTTTTACTTTTTTTTTTCTCTCTCTCTCTCTCTCTCTCTATTCTTGCCGTTTCACGACGCCCCCACACACCAACTCCACTGACAACAACAACCTGCTCTGGGCTGCTCGCTTCCCTCGCGCCCTCCTCTCGCCTCGTCTCGTCTCGCGCCCGCCCGCCCGCCGCCCTCTCCTCTCCTCTCCTCTCTCACCCTCCTATATAGCTCCCAGGTTCTTCCCCCCCCTTCCCCTTCCCCCCCTCCAGCCCGCTGCCAGGCCGGTCGTGGGTAAGCATAGCCTTTTGGTTTCTTGGGCAGCCCTACTAGTCCGCCGTTCCTCGCTGTCTTGGCCCTAAGCATAGAGCCGTTCTTGATCCATCCTTTTTTTTGGCCTTTATTTCCTATTTTCTTTTATTCTTTTATTTTTTTCTTTTATTTTTAGCCTGCCGCCGCCGCCGCCGCCGCCGTCGCCGCCGCCGCCTCTGGTATCCCCGGCTGGTTATACTCGCTCCCTTCCGTAATTGGTGTTGCCCATTATCGTGGCCTCTTCTGGCCTGCTCTCCTGTTCCTGGCTGGCAACGCCGGCCCTTTTTTTCTCCTCTTCTCCTCCTCTCCTCCTCTCTTCCTCTCCTCTCCTCCTCTCCTCTCCTCCTCGCCTCTCCTCCTCGCCTCTCCTCCTCTTTTCCTCTCTCCCTCTCTCCCACCCTTCTCGCCGGGCGTCCGTTGCCCTTTTTCCACTCTGCCCATATCCCAACCTCCTCCCCCGTGCCTTGGGAGCCGCCGCCGCCTTTTGGGCTCTTTTTTTCTTTTTCTTCTTCTTTTCTTTTTTTTCTTTTTGGGTCAACTTCCCCCCCCCCCCTCCTCTCCACGTCGGCCGTTTCCCGCCCCCCCCCTTCCCCTCCCCTCCAACCCAAATTCAACCGAGCCCACCAACCAACACCAACCCAGCCGTGTGTGGCATCGGCCGCTTTCTCTGTTTTGTTTATTGTTTCCCTTTCCCGTATTTCGAACCACCGACCACCGCCCGCGTGTTCCCTTCACTCTCCCGCCTGTCGACCGACCGCCCCTCTCCGCCCCCCCCCTCTTCTTCGGCGTGTGTGGTCCGAGTGTGTGGTCCGACCGGCGACACCCCCTTTTTCTTCTCTTCTGTCTTCGTCCCCCCCCCCCCCCTCTCGTTTCAATTCCCTCGCCATCTCGTCCGTGCGAGCGGGCCGAAAAGGGAAAGAGACCCTAAGCAGACGAGACTCGAGCCCGCCATGGCGCCGCCGCCGAACCCGGCCCGCGAGCTGGACGGCCGGCCCGGCGTGGGTGCGGGCGCGGGCGGCGCGGGCATGGGCGCGGGCATGGGCATGGGCATGGGTATGGGCATGGGCATGGGCGTGGGCATGGGCGCGAGCATGGGCGCGGGCATGGGCGCGGGCATGGGCATGGGCGCGGTAAGCAGCGGCGGCAGCGGCGGGAGCCGCAGCGGCGGTGCCGGCAAGGCGCCGACGGGGGTGCCCGGGCGCATCGGGCGGCCGCCGCAGTGGACGAGCACGCGCTCGCGCAAGCTGGCGCGCCTGTACATGTACACGACGCTGTCGGTGGACAAGATCCTCAAGGTGCTGGAGGACGACGTGTTCAAGCCGAGGTAGGTCTCTCGCTCGGACGCACACTTTCCGGCGAGAGAAGACGCTCGCTCACCGACAGAAAAAACTCGGCGCAGAAGACGATCCACAACATGCTCGACCACGACCCGCGGTATCTGCGGCCCGAGTCGCGGGAGGACATGAACCAGCGGCTCAAGCTGCTGGCCGGGTCGTCGCAGCGGCGGCGGCGGCCGTGGAAGAAGAAGATGCTGCTGCCGCTGCCGCTGCCGCAGCAGCCGATGCCGCCGTATGCGGGGGACCAGCAGCAGCACCAGCAGCACCAGGAGCAGCACCAGCAGCACCAGCAGCACCAGCAGCACCAGCAGCACCAGCAGCACCAGCAGCACCAACATCAGGAGCAACACCACCAGCAGCACCAGCACCAGCACCACCAGTCATACCAGCTGCCGCCGCTGCCGCCGGCCATGCACGCCGGCTACGACGACGTGCTGCTGCAGCACGGCATCAAGCAAGAGCTCGGCGGGCCCGGCCTCGGCCCCCTGTCGCCGCATCCGGACCACCAGCAGCACCCGTCTCCGTACCCGGGGGCCGCCCGGCAGCCGCCGCCGGGAGCACCGCACCATCTGCAGCCTCAGCATTCCCATCCCCAGCACGGCCATGCCCAGCACCACCTCGCGCCGTACTCCGGCCAGCTGTCGCCCGCGTACCTGCCGCCGCCGCAGAGCCTGCACCAGCAGGCGCCCTACGCAGACTTTTACCACACCCAGTATCCGCAGCAGCAGCAGCCGCCGCAGCAGCCCCATCACCAGCAGCAGCAGCAGCAGCAGCAGCAGCACCACGCGCAGCAGCACCACCCGGAGCACCAGCAGCACCACTCGGAGCATCCGCAGCACCACGCGGGCCAGTCCATGTCCATGCACCCGATGGCGCACGGCATCCCGCCGATCCTGAGCGGCTGGGGCGGGCTCTACGACAGCCCGGGGGCGACGGCGGCGGCGGCGGCGGCGGCGGACCCCGGAGCCGCGCGCCTGGCCATGAACAGCGCGCCCTTTGACCTGGCGCCGGCCGGCATGGGGTCGATGGGGCACCACGGGCAGTATGGCGAGCAGCAGCAGCATCCTCACCACCAGCCGCATCACCAGCCGCACCACCAGCCTCACCAGCCGCACCAGCCGCACCAGCCGCACCAGCAGCACCCCCACCACATGGGGGCCAGCCCGCTGGGCGGCCACTACGCGGACGTGATCTCGCCGCCGCCGCACCACCAGCACCACCAGCACCACCACCACCACCACCTCGGCCCGCCGCCGCCGCCGCTGCGGCACCGGCGCATGAGCTCGGCGGCGTACTCGACGGACTCGGACGCGTCGACGGACGTGAGCACGGCGTCGATCCAGGACCTCAAGCACCGGCTGTCGGGCTGCTCGACGCACTACGCCAACCAGGTGGCGGACCTGCTGCGGCGCTTCACCATCAGCAGCGGGTCGGACGAGGCGCTGGTCGGCCTCGGCGGCGGCATCGGCGGCGGCATCGGCGGCGGCGTCGGCAGCGGCGGCAGCACCCTGGGCGCGCTGGGCGGCAGCCTGGGCGCGGGCGCCAGCTACGAGGCCGGCGGCGGCCTGCACGAGGACAGCGGCGTGGCGCTGTGGGGCCGCCCGCGCAGCCGCAGCGCCAGCAGCGCCAGCAGCGGCGGCAGCTTTGGCTTTCTGGACAGCGACGCGGACGTGTACGGGGAGGGGCCCGGCGGCAGCGGCGGGAGGCGCAGCGGTAGCGGTGGCGGCGGTGTTGGCGCTGGTGGCGGAGGTCACGACGAGCGTCACGTGCAGAGCAGCCACGGCGGCAGTCACGCGGGCAGCCTGAGCGGCCCGGCGAGCACCGACGACCGGGACGACGCGCGCACGGCGGCCACGAGCACGACAGCCGCCACGACGACGGCAACGGCGACGACGGCGACGACGACGGCGTCCACCGCCGGCGGAGGAGGCAACGGGCCCCTGACGCCGACGCCGACGTCGGCGTCGGCAGCGGCGGCGCTGGCGGCGGCGGCCATTGCGGGCCTGCGGCCGGGGCGGACGATCCCGGGGGCGAGCGGCGACAACGCGGGCAACCCGCGGCTGGCGCTGCCGGGCGACTTCCTGTGCGCGTACCAGTACCGCGACGACGCGCGGTGTCCGTACCACGGGATGCAGGCGGCCGGGGGCGGCCAAGAGAGCGGTGGCGGAGGAGGGGGAGGAGGCGGCGGCGGCAGCGGAGGAGGAGGCGAGACGGCGGCCACCTCCGGAGGAGGACGCTCGAGCCGCCACGGGGGCCGGCGGCGGCGCGGGCGGCGGGAGCGGCGCTGCTGGTGCGCCATTGCGGACGCGGTCTCGGCGGCGGCGGCCGAGGACGGGTCGTTCTGGGTGCTCGGGGACGGGCGGGTGACGGCGGACATGCAGGCGGTGCTGCTGCAGCTGCAGCAGCACCAGCAGCACACGCAGCACCCCGAGGCGGCGGCGGCGGCGGCGGCGGGCGGGCGGCACGCGCTGCCGCTGGCGCTGCTGGCGCGGCGCGACCGCTTCGGGCACTCGGTGCTGCACCTGCTGGCGTCGCGCGAGGGCGGCCAGCAGATGCAGATGCAGCTGCTGGCCATGGTCATGCACAGCGACGACGCCACCCTCGTCGCCGTCAACACCGCCGGCCAGACCTTTCTGCACCTGCTGGCCCCCGGCTGGTTCGCCGGCCTGCGCGAGCCCTACGCGCCCCTGCTGCAGCTGCTCGCCCACCTGCGCAGCCGCGCCCAGGCCGTGATGCCCGCCGGCCCCCCCGGCGGCGGCGGCTCCGGAAGCGGCGGTCCGGGCGACGGCAGCGGCAGCGGCAGCGGCAGCGGCGGCGGCGGCGGCCGGACGGCTCACCGGGGCCATCATCACCACAGCCACCACCACGCCCTCGATACGCATCAGCCCCAGCGGCAGTTCTACCACCCCCTCGTCCGCCTCGTCTACGCCACCGACGTCTACGGCCGCAGCTTCTTCCACCGCCTCGCCACCTTCTTCACCGACGACCCCGCCGTCGTCGCCTCCACCATCCTCCCCCACTACGACCAGGCCGCCCTGACGCAGCGCGACGCCTTTGCCCACGTGCCGCTGACCATGCTGCGCCTCGGCGGACCCGACGGCGGCGGCGCCGGCACCGACCGGGTCATTGGCGGCAGCAGCAGCACCGACGGCGGCGGCGGCGGCGGCCGCCCCCGGTCGCCCTCGCCGGCGTCGGGCGGCGGCCACGTGCCGACCGTGTTCGCCAGCGAGGACGCGTTTACGCGGCACCACGAGTCGCTGCTGCGCATCGTCACCGCGACGGACAACCACCCGGGCGTCGAGGACACCGAGGGCCGCAACGGCCTGCACTGCCTGGCCGAGGCCATTGTCGACCAGCGCATGATGGACGAGCACCGCAACGCGCTCAGCTCGGGGCGCAAGCCGCCCAAGAAGAAGTCGGCCTCGGCCTCGGCGGCGGCGGCGGCGGCGGCGGCGGCAGAGAAGAAGGAGGGCGGCGGCGCCGGCGGCAGCGGCGGCCAGGCCGACAACACAGGAGGAGACGGCAGCAGCTCGGGCAGCCCGTACGTGGGCGGCGACGTGGGCATGGCGTTCCTGTCGGCGCGGCACCTGCTGATGCACACGCCGGCGGACGGGGCGCAGATGGCGACGCGGCTGCGGCTGGTGCGCGGGCTGCTGACGCCGCCGACGGTGGTGGACGTCAACCACTACGACCGGCGCGGGCAGACGGTGCTGACGGCGTTTGTGGTGCACGTGGCCGACGACCAGGAGGACAAGGCCAAGAGCCTGGTGGCCATCCTCGAGATGCTGCTGGGCGCCGGCGCGCGGCTCGAGGGCCGCAACCGCCGCGGCGAGACCGCCCTGCTCGTGGCCGCGCGCCTCGGCCGCAAGATCGCCCTCACCACGCTGCTCGACCACGGCGCCAACGTGCACGCCCGCGACGCCGCCGGCCGCGGCGTCCTCGACGTCCTCGACATGCAGTGCCGCCGCCACGCCCGCCGCGACGTCGCCCTCTACGGCCGCCTCGAGGCCTGCCGCGTCCTCCTCACCAGCATCAAGCAGCAGCCCCTCGGCGTCCGCCAGCGGCCCACCCTGCTCGACGAGTGGTCCGTCGTCCACCGCCGCGGGCCCGAGCCGCACGGGATGCACATGTGAGGTGGGCGGACGGGTGGACGGATGGATGGATGGATGGATGGATGGATGGACGGAGGCGAAAATGGACATGAGGGAAAGAAAAGGAACAAAAGGACAAAAGAACAAAAGAACAAAAAAACGAAAAAACAAAAAAGATAGCATAGATTACGAGTCACGGAGCATACATAGGAGCAGCATAGAGGAGCAAGGAGCAGGAGAAAAGCATAGGAGCATAGGAGCATAGCACAATACGAGCATGGAGTTTAGCATCGTCTGCCGTTGATTATAGAGCGTATTTAGAGGGCGACAGGCACCGCCTTCAGCACCACGACCGCTACGACACCAGCAGCAGCCACCGTCACGTACCGCTGTAACCCCTGCTATACCGTCGCCAGCCTCTGGTCTCGACCGCTGTAACCCCCGCTATACCGTCGCCAGCCTCTGGTCTCAACCGCTGCAATCCCTGCTGGACCGTCGCCAGAGGCGCCCGCAGCCAATCGCGGCGCCGCTGCCCGCCCGCCTGCCAGCCGCCCGCCAGCCGCCCAGCCACCACGCAAGGAGTGGAGCGGGGAGGGGGCGGGCGAAAGGAGGGGGCGGGCGCGCGGGCGCGCGGGCGGGCGGGCGCGCGGGCGGCTGGAGGGCGGCGGCGGCTGGCGGCTGGCGGCTGGCGGTTGGCGGCTGGCGGCTGGCGGCTGGCGGCTGGCAGAGGGTCCGCGGGTCCGGGCGGAGCCACTACTAGACGCGAACCGGTGAGCGTTCGGAGTATGCTTATAAGCGGACACCGTATAGCTGTACTTGGTAAGCATATATTACTCTGTACTCCGTACAACTACAACTACTTTCTTAACTGCCTACTCAGACTACTTTCCCCCCCGCCGCGCCACGTACCCCAGCAGCTTCGTCCCCGTAAAGCGCCCCCCAAACACGGGCTGCAGGTGGTCAAACAGCGCCAGCGTGTCCTCCTCGCGCACGCCCGTGATCGGGTCCGGGTCGTACGGCAGCATCCGCGACAGCACGTCCTTGGCCTCGATCGCCAGCCGCCGCGCCTCCTCCCGCCGCCGCGCCCCCTCCGCCGTCGCCTCGGGCCCTCCGGCTTCCGCCGCCGCCTCCTCCCGCTCCAGCATCACCAGCGACAGGTGGTACTTGGTCCGCGCCACCGCCGCCTCCGGCCAAAAGTTCTTGCCCCCGCGGCTCGCCGCCTTGCCCAGCGTCGACTTCATCAGGGATCTGCTGGTTAGCGGTATGAACCGGCGTGAAAAACAGCCAGCAACGCAACCAGAAACTCACTCTGCCTCCTCCAGCCGCCCCAGGTAGTGGCACAGCGCCGCCACCGCGTACTGGCTCTGCAGCGTAAAGTAGCTCGCCCGCCCCTGGAAGCCCAGCCGCGCCTGCAGAATCTCCCGGTGCATCGCCAGCGCCGCCTCCCTCTGCCCCGACTGCAGCAGGATGCACGCGTAGTCGAACCGGTACCGCAGCGCCATCGCCATGTCGCTCACGCCCTCGATGATGCCCACCGCCTGCCCGCTCAGCGCCAGCGCCTCCTCAAACTGCCGCCGGTACATCTTGCAGTACGCCAGGTGGTGGTTCAGCTTGGCCACCGCAAACGCCGTCGCCCCCGGATCGCTGCCGTCGTCGCCCCCCTCCAGGTATGCCGCCAGGCACGCCTCGTACATCGGCTCCGCCTTCTCGTAGTCGTTGAACTGCAGCAGCGTGTTGGCGTAGTCCGCCCGCGCGTCGTTGAGCACCAGCCGCTCCGCCCGCGTCGCCGCCGCCGGCGCCTGCTTCTGCGCCAGCTGCCGCTCCCGGTACGTCAGGATCCAGTGCGACCGCTCCATGATCTCCTTGCGGTAGTTGATCCCAAAGTACTGCAGCAGCAGGTTGACCGTGATGTTGATCTCCGCCTGCAGGCCCTCGCGCTCCTCCTCCTCCTCCTCCTCTTCCGCTGCCGCCGGCGGCGGCGCCGGTGGCGGCAGCTGCGCCAAAACCCGCTCCGCCGACCGCAGCAGCTTCAGCGCGTCCTCGTGGATGTACCGCTGCCACAGCAGCACCCCGCCGTCCTTGAACAGCTCCGCCAGCCCCAGAAACGGCTTCACCGTCCCCGTCGACAGCGGGTCCGCGTACGCCCGCTGCAGGCTCAGCACGTGCGGCAGGTACTCCTTGAACGCGTTCCACTCCGCCTGCTCCGGCGTCTCCAGCGACGGCCGCGGCAGCCGGTTGCGGATCAGCGCAAACGCCAGCCCAAAGATCCGGTCCCGCTCCTCCCGGTTCGCGTTCATGTCGCTCAGCAGCTTCGCCTGCAGCAGCCGGTGCACCACGTACATCTCCCGCCCCATCTCCTTGCGCTCCGACACAATGCTGTGCGCCTTGAGCCGGTTCATAATCACCCGCAGTCTGCACATGGTTAGCACGTGGCCCTCTCTTCGCCCCCAGTCCATCCATCCATACGCACCGATTCCGCCGCAGGTACGACGGCCCCGGCTGCACCGCATAGTTCCACTCCAGCGCCTCCCGCTGGATCCCGTTGCTGTCAAAGAACGCCATGATCTTGAGCAGCTCCCGCTCGTCCTGGCTCAGGTCCCGGATCGTCATGTGCAGCACCCGCTCGCCCAGCTGGTCGTCGTCCTCCCCCTTTGCCAATGCTGCTGCTGCTGCTGCGCCGCCCCCGGCCCCGGCCCCGGCCCCCAGCCGCGCGTTCACCCGCCACTCGTTCCAGTACTCCCAGAACTCCGACAGCGAGCACCC
This sequence comes from Ophiostoma fasciatum, assembly GCA_019925495.1. NCBI lineage: Eukaryota > Fungi > Ascomycota > Sordariomycetes > Ophiostomatales > Ophiostomataceae > Ophiostoma > Ophiostoma fasciatum. Next base: position 324,309 of record JADHKM010000016.1, read on the forward strand.
TGCCTTCTTGATGTACCCCGAGATGTACACAATCAGCAGCGGCACCCCCACCAGCCCGGCAATCTCCCCCGCCACCTTGTACTCCGGGTCCCGCAGCGAGTTCTCCACCGGCCGCATCTCCTCCGGCAGCCTGTGGATCAGCAGCTGCCGCCCCTCGTCCACCCCCAGCTCCTGCAGCGCCACCCGGAAGTAGTTGACCGGCCGCGACGGCGCCGTCAGGCTCTCGTGCCGCGTCGTGATCAGAATCGACCCCTGCGTCGCCGACGTCTTGGTCGGCGTGTACACGTCAATGTCCTCCCAGTGCTCCACGTTGTCCAGCACCATCAGCCACCGCTTGTCCCGCACCTGCTCCAGAAACTCCCGCCCCAGCCGGATCATCGTGTCCGGGTCCGTCCCGTCCGGCGCCAGGTGCAGCTGCTGCGCAATCTGCGAGAACGTGTCGCTCGAGCCCACCGGCGTCTCTGCCTGCACCCAGAAGATGTAGTGGTAGCTCTGCTCAAACCGCCACGTGTACTCCACCGCCAGAGCCGTCTTCCCCATGCCCCCCTCCCCGCTCACCACACACACCCGTCCGGGCTCCGACAGGATCTTGTACAGGCTCGCCAGCTCCTTGTCCCGCCCCATAAAGTCCGGGTTTTGCGGCAGCGACAACGTCCGCAGCAGCGGCAGCCGTTCCGTTGTCGTCGTCGACGGCGGGCCTGCCGCCCACGACCCGCCGCCGCCGCCGCCGCCGCCCTGCCGCGTCCGCGCGCCGCTCGCCTCCGCCCCCGCAGCCCCCGCGGATCCGCTGTTGCTGTCCGCTCGGAGCATGCGTTCCATCAGCAGCCCGCGCCCGCGTCCTCCGCCGCCGCCGCCGCCGCCGCCGTCACCGCCGCCGCGCGACTCCGAGTCCTTGCTGCCGTCGTAGTCGGACATGTCGTCGAGCAGGTCCAGCGCGCCGCTGCCCTCCAGGAACCCGTCTGGCGGCTGCTGGCTGCGCTCCAGGTTGAGCTTGAACTGCTCCGTCACAAACGTGTTGAGCACCAGCTCCTTGCGGCCGCGCTCCGACAGGGCGTCGTCGCTCTGCGAGAAGATCTCGTCCGAGTCGTCCTCCTCCGACGCGTCGTCGCCGGCCAGCGACAGCAGCGCAAAGTACTCGAGGTGCCGCCCAATGTGCTCCTTGCACGCGCTCGCCGCCACCTTGTCGCCGCACAGCGGGCAGATCTGCGTGCCCAGGTGCTGCCCCGACAGCGTCTGCCGCAGCATCGCCTTCATCATCGCCACCTCCTGCTCGTCCTCCACCTCCTGGCAGTGCACCTCCACCAGGTGCTCCGTCGCCGCCGCCTTGGTCTCGAACTCGTGCATGCACGCCGGGCACGCCCACGTCTTCTTGATCCGGTGCGACTCCAGCTCGTGCCGGTACCACTCGTCCAGCCGCCCGTACGTCTCCTGCGCGCTGAAGCACTTGTCAAACGTGCACAGGTACGGCTCCAGGTCCTCAAACAGGTGCCGCGTCCAGTCCTCCTCCGTCTTGATCTTGCTCCCCGCCTCCAGGTCGTACCCGCAAAACGAGCACGTAAACCACTGCGTCTTGCCCTTGGCCAGGTCCGCCAGCGCCACCGGCGGCTTCGGGAACACCGCCTCCTTGACCGGCAGCGGCTGCTGCGGCAGCATCCGGCCGCTCGCTCCCGCCGCCCGGAACTTTTTCGAGTCAAACGTCGCCAGCGTCGCCAGCGTCGTCGCCGACTCCGCCCGCGCCAGCTTTGCCCCCGCGTGGTGGTCTACGTCGAACAGCGACGTCGTGTCCGACTGCGCCGCGCTGCTCGCCGCCGCTGACAGCAGCGGCAGGAACGGGCGCGTCGCCCGCAGCGCCGGATCGGGAGTCTTCTGCTGCTGCTGCTGCGGAGCCTTCTGCAGCTGCTGCGGCGGCGCCTTCTGCTGCGGCTTCAGCGTCGGCTTCTGAAAGTTGAACGCGTCCTGCGCCACGTCGTGGTGGTGCGTCTTCTTGACGCCCATGCCGTGCACCTTGGAGGCGTGGATCTTGCCGTCCCTGTGAATCTGCTCCGACACCAGCGTCTGCGCGATCCGCCGCTTCCAGTTGGCGTGCCCCAGGCGGGTCTGGAGAATGCGCGACGCCGAGGGGAACTCGTTCTTGGCGCGCTCAATGTCCAGCTGGTCGCTGGGCTCGCTCGTGTTGCTCATGCCCGACGAGATGGCGTCAATGTCTTGCGGGTACGGGTGTTCGAGGCTGGGCCCCAGCATGATCAGGTTGTTGACGCACTCCTCGAGCTCGGCAAAGTGCTCAAAGAGATTGTCCAGCAGCTCGGCTGTCTCGGGGTCGCTGCCCAGCGCCGACGCCGCGTCGTCGAGCCGCGCCGGGTCTGCACAGGGGCAGTCGCCCTCGTCCCTGTGCTCCACCACCATCGGCGGAGAGGCAGAGCCGCCCGCCGGGTCGTCGCCGGCGCGGCTCGCCCAGTCCTGCAGTCGGTGGTCTTCGAGGAGTTGGGTCGCTGGAGGAGCGGTCAGAGCGGTCAGAACCACCCGCTTCCGGCGCGCCTGGCGCGCGCGAGGCCCGTACGGCACATACCTTCTTCCAGCGACGTCTGGACCACCTGGAGCATCTCGTCGACCATGTCGTGCATTTCCTTGGACTTGCGCAGCTTGTAGTCGAGCGTCTGGTCGCCCGCGCCCGTCTCGTGGCCCCAGATCGTGAGGCGCGCCAGGGTGTCGTCCACCTGCAGGCTCTGCGCCTCCATCTTGGACTTGAGCAGGGCGAAGGGGGCGAACTTCAGGCACAGCTTGTTGAACGCCTGGACGACGTTCTCGTAGCGGGCCGCGATGACCGCCTTGACCGGCCCGTACCGCCTCTTGCTGAGGGCATCGTACATGTGCGTTGGCTTGTCCAGCGTGGCCATGTTGAAAGGCTGAGACAAGAAAGCGGAGAAAAAGAACGGACGAGAAGGAAGAAAGGGCCCGTCTTCCAAAGAGTCGCGAAAACGGGAGGAAGCTTCGGACGAACTGCAATCCTGCCTGTGCTGCCTGGACGGACTCGGCTCTGATAACAGGTCTCTCAGCACGGACAGACGGCACACCCACCAGCGATTGCGATGTCTGTCCCACTGACACAAGGCTGGCCAGGAAAGCGGAGGCGCTGCTGGCTAAAAGGAGCTAGGAGAAGCACACGGTCCGTCGCCCCGAGACGGTCGGCGGTTTCCGGGCGCCCGGCGAGGCTTGTTCGCTTCGTGGCTGAAGAACGGCGTGAGACTAGGCAACACACCTCGGACTGCGAGGGTGTGCCATGGCCGAGAGGGATGGTCTGCTTTGTAATTTAGACATGGTCCAGGCTGTGCGCGTGCCCATCCATGGTGCGGTTCGCCAACGAGGCGTAGTCTGAGAGGGGAAGGGGAAAGGCACCTATCAGAACGGCCGCTGCGAGGCATGGTTGTAGCAAGGCGAAGCAGTGCTTCTCCGAGGTCGCACCGCCTTGAACGAGTGAGCCTCGCCACTCGGGCGTAGCGTCACCGTAGTCGTGCTTGGCGTGGGGAGGTACAATGCTGCCCCGTGCAGAGCGTGTGTCGTTGTCCGCTCTAAACAGACGTTGTCCGCCCTAAGAGCGACCGGACCACAACACCGATCCGCAGCTCGGCGGCCAATTTGTCGGCCTAACGTGCACTGCCCGCCGCCCCGCCCGCTGTCCACTTTGGGAATGTGAGCTGTGAGGCGGGGACGGGGACACTTGTGCCTCTGCCCTCTGCCCGCCGTTTCACATTTCCCTCTGCTCTCGCTCACAGCCCCCGAGGACGAGATGCGCAGAGGCTGGCCGTGGTTCCTGCACGCGGCCGAGACGGGTGGGAGGGTAGGACTCGTTTTCGTCGTGCCGGGGCGCAGCAACCCCCCTCTGCTCGGTGCGTAATCGCAATACGAACCATTCACTGTCCGGAGAGCGCGCCCGGCCACACAAGGCTGAGGCTCAAGCCAGACACCCCTGTAAATGCCGCTGGCCCGAAAAGGCAGGTGACGTGTTTTCCCGGATGGGCAGGATGACGATGACGGCTGCCTGGACCACAGCTCGGTCAAGAACGCCGGCAACCGGTTGGCTGGGCAGGATAGCCAGAAACCAGACGGCCCAATGGCTTGCCAGCGCACCAAGCCCCCTGCCCTCCGCCTCGTCTTGTTTCTTGTCCTGGCTATTAGCGCCGCTCCCCCGCGCCGGACGTGACGAGCGAGGTGTGTGGTTCGTTCTGCGCCGCCGATTCGCTTGCACGAGCCGGCGTCCTTCTTGCAGTGAGGAAAGGACAAAACGTCCGGCTTTTAAAGCAGCGGCCTGTCGTGTGGTGATTTCCCACCTCGTCGAACTCTTGCTTTCTGCCTCTGCACGTTAGACTCTTTGGTTTTCTCGCCTTCTCGGAAGAAGAAAGGAAGAGAAAAGGGAGAAGAAGAAGAAGAAAACCAAACTTTCAGACAAGTTATGTCTGGCATCGAGGCCATCGGTCTGGCGCTGGCCCTGTGGCCGGTCGTCGGGACGCTGCACGATCTGTACTGCTCGGTCAAGGACAGTACGGCGCAACGGCTAAGCATGACGATCCAGGTGCAGGAGTACATCTTCAAGGACTGCGTGTACAAGCTGCTGCAGGGGGACGAGAGCCTGTCGGAGAAGGACCGGACGGGTCTGATCAGCGGCGACAAGAGCTTCGAGGGCCTGTGGCAGGACGCCGAGTTCAGTGCGCGGCTGGAGAGCCGGCTGGACCGGGAGCTGTGCCTGCTGATCAAGCACGAGGTCAGCGAGATCTCGCAGCTGGTCAAGAGCCTGCACAAGATGCTGGGGGACCCCAAGCGGACGACGATTCTGCGCAACTTCAAGCGGGTGCTGCGCAACGACGAGATCGACAAGAGCCTGGAGAGCCTGGCGCGGCACAACACGCACCTGCGGCGGCTGCTCAAGACGAGCTCCAACACCATGTATGCGGACGCGCGGTCGTCGACGAGCGCGCAGGCGCCGCGGCCGTGCGCGGCACAGGCGGCGCGGCAGAAGCGGATCGACGCGCAGTTCTTCAACGGCTTCCACGAGGTGCTGTGCAACAGCTTCCGGTGCGACTGCCCCAACGGCCACGAGGCCAACCTGTCCATCACCGACACGCTCGTCATGTTCCCCGAGGGCGACCTGAAGCGCGCCATGGCGGACCTGCAGCGGCGGGGGCGGTCGGCGACGATGGAGAGCGACGCGACCGTGTTTGGCGACGCAGACACGGAAGACGACGAGATGACCAAGTGCGGCCTTTCCCCCCCTCTCCCCTCTCCCCTCTGCCCTTCTCGTCTTGTGGCTCTCCGACTGACCGACAGCGAGTGGAACCGGTCGACGTGGTCGCGGACGCGGCAGGGGAGCGTGTCGACGGGGCGGTGCGACCACCCGGCGCTGACGATCAAGTACAACCAGAGCCGGAGCGTGCAGAACTTCTCGCCGATCCCGGACCTGTGCCAGTGGATCCGGATGCTGTGGGCGTCGCCGCCCAACTCGCCGGGGCTGGAGGAGCTGCAGGGGGTGCTGGGGGACGACAGCAGCAAGCGGTACACGGTGGCGGCGCCGCGGCAGCACCGGCCGCTGAGCCTGGTGTCGATGGAGGAGTGGATGACGACGTGCGGGACGGAGAGCAAGCGGCGGCGGGTGCGGGCGGAGCTGGCGGCGAACCTGGCGGCGACGATCCTGCAGTTCTACCCGACGGCGTGGATCGACAAGACGTGGACGTGGCGCAACTTTTCCGTGGCGCGCGGCGAGTCGTCGCACAGCCTGGTCATCACGCAGCGCTTCTGGTCGCTGGGCCTGCCGCGGCACAGCCTGCGGTCGGCGCCGCCGGCGCCGTCGCGCTTCTGGAGCACCTTCCAGGACCTCGACCCCATGCTGGTGCGGCTGGGCTTTGCGCTGATCGAGCTGGCGCTGGGCAAGCGGCTGGCCGACATCCGGCTGGCCAAGGACCAGGAGGACGAGGCAGATGGCGCCGCCGCCGCCGCCGCCGCCGCCTCTGCCGCCGCCTCCGCTGCCGCCGCCGCCGCCGCCCGCCGGCGGCGCAGCTCAACGGACAGCTCGCGCGACATCGACCTGGCGGACTACTTCACGGCGGTGGCGATCCTGGACAGCCGAGAGATCGAGGACGAGGCGGGGGTGGTGTACCAGAGGGCGGTGGAGGCGTGCCTGCGCTGCCGGGTGATGACGGACGCGGGCATGCAGATGCTGACGTCGCGGTCGAGCCAGTTTGAGAGCGACCTGGAGCGGTATGTCGTGGAGCCGCTGCGGCAGCACCACTCGTGGACGTGGAGCGCGGCGCCGATGGCGCTGTACTAGGAGGAGAGGAGATGGGGGGCATTTGGACACGCGATGGTTTTCTTGACGGCGATCACGGGACATGGCATGGCGATGTAAATTAGGAAAGAGCGAGCGTTTTGATTTGCACCTTCTGTAAGCAGCCTAGACAGGAACAGGACTCCTTTTCACGATCACAACGCAAAAGGCAAACAGCAAAGAAACAGACTGCAGAAAGATGAAAAGACCGGTTCGCCTCGCCTCGCCTGCCTGCCTGCCTGCCTCGCCTGTCTCGCCAGCCTCCTGCCTCGCCGGCCTCCTGCCTCGCCTGCCTCCCGCCCGGTCACACAAGAATGCCGTCCTCGCCGTACTTGGCCTTGTAGGCCTGGGCGACGACGGCGATGGCGCGGTCGAGGGAGGGCACGGTGTAGTTGTTGAGGCGGAGGCTGCACAGGTCGCGGGGGGCGAGGCGCTTGGCGGGGTCGGCGGCGGCGCCGCGGGCGTGGTTGAGGAGGCGGACGAGCTCGACGGCGTCGGCGATGTCGGTGGCGCGCTTGGCGTCGTCGGCGGGCAGGGTCTCGAGGCGGCTCAGCTTGGACTCGAGGGCCCAGTCGTGGCGGCTGGCGTAGGCGACGAGGTTCTGGCCCGGGTAGACGACGACGCCCTGGGCGACGGAGGTGAGGAAGAGCTCCTCGCGCTTGTCGGCGCGGATGAAGACGCGCATGTGGTCGTTGAGCCAGCCGGCGGGCAGGCCGGGCACGGCCGCCGTGGCCGTCTTGACGGCCTCGAAGAAGGCGGCGCGGTAGTCGGCGTCCGCGTCGACGTTGGTGTCGAGCACAAAGTCGAGGTCGTCTGTCGACGGCCGCGTGTGCAGGTACAGCACCGCCACGGCGCCGCCCGTCACCATGATGCGGATCGGCGCCACGCTCATCAGCAGCTCCGACGTGCCCATGACCCGATCGAGGGCTGTGAGGCCTGCCCAGCCGCGGTGCGTTAGCATGGGAACAGCCTGCGATCTCGATGGAGGGGGGGGGGGGGAAGGGGGGGAAGGCCGGCCAAGCGGCAGCAGCCCGTGTCCCATACCCCCCCCCCCCCCCCCCCCCCCCCCCCCCCCCCCCCCAAAGTCCCCCCACCGCCTACCAGACCTTCAGTGATGAGCTTCTCCGACAGCTTGCCCATCGTGGAGGTGGAAGCAAAGGCCGCTTGGTTTGTCTTTGTGTTCGTGTTGGGGCTGATGTTGGGCAGTCGATGCAAGTCGGCAGCCGATGCGCGGTGTGGTTTGGGCACCGAGGGGTTGGGGATTATATACACTGTGGGCGCGTGTGTTGGGCCACGGGCGCCCCCGATCTGCATCTCTGCGTTCACACAGCCCCGACCCTACAGAGCCATAAGCAGGAGAGCAGCATGTCGAATGCGGCGTGGGGGTGCTGTGAAGAGGGGCACGTTGGCGCGCGCTTAGCGGACCCCAGACCGATCACCAGAACTAGAGAGGCCAGAACTACGGAGCAGAGACAGAGACCCGACCAGAAGTAGACAGAGACCCGACCAGAACTAGACAGAGGCCCAGGCCAGAACTAGACCAGAACTAGAAACCACCTCACACCGTCCGCAGGCCGCCACCCTGGATGACAATGTTGTAGCGCGGCGGGCAGCCGGGCGGCAGGTCGCGCGGGTCCCAGCCGCGGGCCAGCACCAGCGGCTCGGGCAGGCCGGGGACGGCGGCGGCCCAGGGGGGCGCGGTCTCGGGCAGCCAGGGCGCGGGGGTGCCGTCGGGGGCGCGCTCGGCGACGGAGCCGTCGCGGCGCAGGCCGAGCGCGAGGCGCCAGTTGAAGGCGTCGGCGAGGGCGACGGCCAGGCGAGCGAGCACGGCGAGCCGCTCCGCCTGGTCCTGGGGGGTCTCGGCGGGCTCGGCGGGCTCGCCGGGCTCAGCGGGCTCAGCGCCGCCGGCGGCGCCGGCGCCGGCCGGCGGCGGCGGCAAGAGGCGCGGGTCCGGCAGGCGGTGCAGGGCCCAGGCGGGGGCGGGCTGGAAGAAGAGGTACTCGGTGGCGTAGCCGATGAGGACGTCGTCGGCGGCGCAGACGGCCTCGTAGAGGCGGAAAAAGGCGCGCTGCGGCGTGTCGCGGCGCGCCCACAGCGGCAGCTGGCGCTGGACGTGGACGTCGCGGTAGTAGCGCGCGGCGACGGCGTCGGGCGCGGCGAACAGCGCGCGCGGCGGCGGCGGCAGCGCCGCGCACGGCCAGCGCCGCGGCCACGGCCACAGCAGCAGCCGCAGCACGTCCCGCCACGGGTGCGCCGACACCAGCGCCAGCCGCCGCGCGCTCCAGCGCAGCTGCAGCGGCGACTGCCACCACAGCAGCCGCCGCCAGCGCAGCTTCCAGCGCCCGACGCGCACGAAGCCGAAGCGCCCGTGGAACTCGACCCAGCCGAAGAGGAGCTGCATGGGGGCAGGGGCCGGAGGAGTCGGCGAGATCGGCGGTCCAGCCGGCGTCGAGTTCCGGAGTCCAGTGCCGACATGTCCTCGAGCTGATATCAACAGGCGGTCCGTCTCGTCACGTGAGCCCGTTGGCTGCCTGGTGCTGGTCAGTGCCTAGACACCGCCTCCCCACCCTTCCCCGCTCACCGCCACTTCTACTGCGTAGACTCCGCTAGGCAGCCCAGGGTGGCAGTGCCCAACCGCTAAGCATACGACGCTACACAGCATTAGCGAGGTCGGGGGCCGCTCGGCTGGCCAGGCCGAGCAGGTGTCGCCTTGGCTGGTGACTCCCACAGACACATTTCCGGCGATGGGTGTTGTGTTCGTCTGATCTGCCCAAACAGTGCGACCAACCACTAGGGAACGCCATGGCTGTGGACGTGGTGCCGATGCGGACGGCCGTGGAGGAGGTCAGGGAGGAGGCCACCGACAAGGCCATTGGCGCCGACGACGCCGTCGATGCCGCCGCCGGCGCCGACGCCGCCGGCGCCGTGCGCGCGCGGATGCATTTCCTGCAGCGCGACCCCAAGTACGCGCGCGAGAAGCCGTACACGCTGCGGTACGCGCCGGCGCCGGAGAGCGGGCTGGCGCAGACCAACATTGCGCGCGTCGAGCACGCGGTGGTGTTTCGCGACCTGCGGGGGCAGCCGGACCTGCTGGAGAGCGGGCTGAGCTACGACGCCTGCGGCTTCCGCGTGGTGACGCTGGACGGCCCCGAGCACGAGCAGCTGCCCTACGAGGCCTTTGCGGACGCGGCGCGCGTCGAGGGCGAGCACGCGCCGCGGGTGCTGGCGGCGGTGCGGGCGGCGCTGGGCGCGGCGTCGGCGGAGCTCGTCGACTACGTCGTGCGCCGCCGCCACGCCGCCTGGCCCGTGTCCACGGGCGAGCCCTACGCCTTCCAGCAGCCCGCCTCGCGCGCCCACATCGACCACACCTACGCCGGCGCCGTCGACATCATCCGCGCCGCCCACGGGGCCGACGCCGACGCCGTCCTCGCCCGGCGCTGGCAGCTGGTCAAGTGTGTCTCCTCTCTTTCTCTCCCCTCTCCCCTCTCCCCTCTCTCTCCCCCCCTTGCTCATGACAGCGCCTGGCACCCCCTCCGCGGCCCCCTCGTCGACTGGCCGCTCGCCGTCTGCGACGCCCGCTCCGTCGACTTTGCCCGCGACACCATGGCCGGCGACGTCGTCGACCGCCACCAGGTCTTTGAGAACACGCAGGTCCACTACGACCCCCGCCAGCGCTGGTACTACCTGCGCGGCCAGATGCCCCACGAGCTCGTCGTCTTCAAGAACGCCGACAGCGCCACCCCCGCCGGCGCCGCCCCCGGCGTGCCCCATGCCGCCTTTGACAACCCCCTCACCACCGACGCCGACTTCCGCCGCGAGAGCCTCGAGATGCGCATTCTCGTGGTGTGGTAGGAGCGTGTCAAGCAACGATGTGATGAGAGGTCGTGAACGATTTGATGAGAACGTCGTTTAGTCTGTTTAGCAACAATAATGAAAACTCTAATGAGCAACGTTTGTTGCAGGACCCGCTGCCAGGAAGCATAGAAACGTCTAAAACTGCTGCTGCTTTTTTCTAATCTTCCTCGTCATTAGGTCCCACGTCTGCTGTCGCATCTCCTCCCATCAAATCAGAAGCACAAATCAGAACTCGTAACTGCGTCATCCCTCGTAGTCGTAGTCGTGTCCGACTCCCCCTCCCTCCCCCGACGCCCAACGCCTGGACAACCCCTACTCGCGCTCGGCCCGCACCGTCTGCTTGGTCCGCGGCTTCACGTTGGCCGCGGTCCCGTCCACCACCACCGTGTCGCCCTTGGGTACGCCGTACTCGGCCGCCGCTGCCGCCGTGTTGGCGGGCGCCGCCGCCGCCGCCGCGCCGGGCCAGCTGGCCTTCCACGGCTGGGCCTTGCCAACGCCGTCGTCCAGGCGCAGCGGCGCCGCCGGCTTGACGTTGGCGGCCGTCCCGTCGACCACGGCAATGGCGCCCTTGGGCACGCCGTAGTCGACACCGGCCGGCTCGGTCGCCGCCGCCGCCGCCGCCGCCTCGTGCGCGGCCTTCCACGGCTGGATTTTGTCAACCATCGCAGCAGTCCGTTTTGTGTGGTGTGTGCGGTGTGCGGAGTGCGGTGGAAATGGAGTGGTGGGCGAGGACAACGGGAGGCGCAGAGGACAGATTGGGGTGGCGATGGGGGGGGAGGCAGGGCGAAAACGCCCAGAGGAGGCGAACAGGCGCTCTTATAAAATATACGGAGCATGGTGGCTGCCCAGGAAAGTGCCCTACGGAGTATGCTTACCAGAACGCCGGTCGCGCTTACCCGAAATCGTTCTGTGGGTGGCGCAAGCAAGCGATAGGAGGGGAGGAGCGGTGTGCGAAGCCACCTGGGAAGGCGCGGCACCCAGCAGCGCCTTCCCCTTTTGCCTCCGGCTGTTCGAAACCGCCGCATGCCGACCGGGCGGCCTTATCACGCGACCGCAGCCGCCTGACGACATCGAAGACGCGGCCAGGCCACACCGTCCCAACGAAAAAAGATCAAACGCAGGGAGAGAACGGTGAGCAAAACAAAGGCCGGCGCCCGGGCGCAACCCTTATCGTCGTGCATGGGGCCCGTCCGGCCAGCCAGGCCGTCCTCCCTCCGTAGTCGGCCTGCCGCGGCAGAGACGCGCCCTTGCCGTGACTCTGCGTTTCATCGTCTTGTTTTGGGGGTTGTTGGTCTCTCTTCGCTACGGAGTAGTACTCCGTAAGCCGCCAATTCAACGCCGGAGCGGGCAGGGCGTCCCCAGGAACCCGCAGACACGGCAGGATGCGTCCTCGACCGGCGGAACGGAGCAGGGCGCCGGGTGGGAGTGTGTTCACTGGCTGTTGCGGCGCCTCGCTTCCATTGGTGTATCTTGCGTCCTTTATTTTCCCCGTCTCGGATTCATTACGGAAGATGAGCACATACATATACGGCGATATACGGCGTACAGGTGTGCGACCCCAGCCTGCACTCATTCCCCCCCTCCTCCCCCCCCCTCCTGAAGCGAGCGAGGGCCGCTGCATGTCTTGCCTTGGCTCCGATTCTCGCTGTCCAGCCGCCGTCCCGCCGCCGTCCTGCCATCCATCCGGTCGAGCAGGGGCGCGCCTGGCTAGAAGAAGAGCAGCGCCGCCACGGCCACGCCCAGGACCACCGGCCCCAGGCGCACGGCCGCGCCGCCGTGCGCGGCCGCGGCTGCGCCCGACGCCGCCGCCGTCGACGAGGCCGCGGCGCTGCCGGTCGTCGTGGCCGACGACGACGCGCCCCCCTTGCTCTTGGTCGGCTTGCCGTAGGCGGACGTCAGTGGCGAGGAGGAGGACGTGATGGTCGTCGTGGCGTTGGCCGTCGTCGTGTTGGCATAGCTGCTGCTGCTGCTGCTGCTGCTCGACGTCGGGACCGTCGGATACACCGTGGGCGACACGACGATCGAGCTCGCGGGCGGCGTCAGCGCCGTCGAGTTGATGTAGGACAGCGTGCCGGAGCCGGTCGCCGACTCCGTGGCCGACTCGGTGGCCGACTCGGCGGACGCCGTCGTCGTCGAGAGACTGGGGGTCACCGTCGCGCTGGTGGTCGCCGCCGACGTCGAGCCCCAGGTGCCCCCCGACGGGCCCCAGCCGCCGGAGCCCCAGCCGCCGCTGCCGCTCGGCTCCCAGCCCGCCTCGCCCGGGAGCTCGTAGATGCCAGACATGTTGCGCGCGGTGTGCGAGGAGCGAAATAAAAAATAAAAAGAACGTGCTGTGTGCTAAACGAGTGACGATGCCGAGCGATGGAACGGACAGAGGTGGGAAAACAGCAGACCGAGCAGACGTGCACGTCTCCTCTTAAATAGCCAGGCAGAAGCCGGCCAGCCCCTTTGTGCAAAACACAGGGCGTGCAGCGGCGTGCAGAGGCGTGCAGAGGCGTGCAGCAGCGTGCAGAGGCTGGCGACGTGCCGTGCAACCTCGCCGGGACGGCAGCAGCAAGGCTAGACACAGGAGGACGCACGCCGCCCACGGCCCGCATGCCGAGGCCGCGGCCATCTGTCTGTCCACATGGCGGAGGAAAGAAAATGAATCAGGACGTCGGGCAGGGTGCGACCCTGCGCCCTGTGCGCCGTGGGAGGCGGCGTGCGGCGCCCGCGCAGGCCGGAACCTGGGTGGCGATGCTCCGGTCTCACGGAGCCAGGCGGACCAGGCGGGCCAGACGGGCCAGGCGGACGAGGCGGAACCCAGGCCTGTCTCTCTCGTCGGGCTGGGCCGCCACGGCGTCGCTCGCCCAGCAGCAGCCGCCTCAGAGACGGCGCCACCAGAGACACGGGCGCCGCGGACGGCGGATCCACGGGCCACGGGAGACGACGAGCGAGGTGTACAGAGTAAGATACGGAGCAATAAGAAGCCACTCCACATACGGGGTACACGCCGGCGGCGCCGCTGTGTTCACCCTGAAACCAGCCCGCCTGCCCACGGGAGGACGCCTCGTGTCTGGGCTGCCGGCGCCCGCTGCTTTAAATAGCCCACGGCCGCCGAGGAATTGTCCGTCACCCCGGCTCCCGGCAGACAGGGAGGTTGCTGCTGGTGTTGCCGTCGCACGACCGGTACGAGAACGTGGCTGCGTTTGGGTGACGGGGAGCAGCAGCAGCACGACATGGCTGCGTGGGCAACAAGAGACAGGGGCTACAGACAGGAACCACGAAAACGCAGAGCGCCGCCATGGCTGGCCGGCGGAAGAGCGCCGAAAAGGATAGATCCGAAAACAAGCCGCCATCCATGTCTGCACGACCTCGCTATGCAATCGAGAATGAGGGGAGGGGAGGGGAAGAAAAGAAAGACAAAGGACAAATATTTACAAAGACAGACGCCCGTTCCACAGCCCGAGATTGCGCGCGCCGTCTGTCTCAAGGCCAGACGCACGTTCACAGCGCCAGCAGGTTCCACGCCTGGTGCGCGAGCACCGTGCCGTGCAGCACCGCCAGCTGCCACCACGGCCACAGGAACACAGGGCCGGCGGCGGCGGCGGCGGTGGCCAGGGCCTCCTCGTACGGCCGCTGCTCGCCGCTGCCGTCGTCTCCCCGGCTCACGGCCGTCCACATCTGCACCGCCATCCAGCCCGCCAGGCCCAGGCTCGCCAGGCCCAGGAGCACGCCGCCCAGGAGCGACGCCCGGGCCGCAGCGGGCGTGGGAGAGGCCAAGCCGCGGCCTCCTCCTCTGCGTGTGGGTGCGCGCCGCCGCCGCCGCCCGCGCTGCACCGACTCGGCTGCCAGCGAGAGCGCCAGCGCCACGCAGAGGCCCACCGTCGACGCCTCGATCCCGCGCGCGTACGGCTGCACGTGGCGGAAGAGGTCGGCCACCTGGACCGGCCGCCGCGGCGGGAGAAGACGCGCGTCGCTCCAGCTCGGCGCGCTGTCATCGTCGTCGTCGCCGCCGCCGTCGCCGTGCAGGCCCTCGCGCAAAAAGTACACGACCCCCAGCGAGGCCAGCACCACCAGGACCGACGGCACACGCTGGAGGACAGACGACGGCCGCGACGGCGACGACCGTGCTGACGAGGCCCCAGTCGCTGCCCGACGCGCCGCCTCGTCCCCGGCATCGTCTTCGTCCGGCCCGCCACGGCCGCTGAGTGTAAAGGTCTGGCTGAACAGGTCGGACAGAAAGCGGCCCGGGTCGTCGTCGTCGTCGTCGTCGTCGCCGCCGCCACCACCGCGGCGGCTGGCCGATTTCTTCCGCTGGATGTCTTCGGCGAAAAACGACGGCGGCGCAAACTCGACCGACGACGACATCGCCGCCGCCGGGGGCCCGCCGAGGTGCAGCCCGCGGTCCCTGCCCTCCTCCCGCCGGAAAAAGGACGGCGCGGATGCGTCGACTGGGGCTGCGTCGCCGCCGCCGCCGCCGCCGCTGCTGCTGTCGCCGTGCTGCACGAGCGGCGGCGCGTTGGGCCGGTTGCGAAAGAGGCGCTGCGCGATGCTCGTCGGCGCCGGCGGCACCTTGTACCAAAAGGGGCCCCGGTCGGCCTCGACCGGCGTCTGGCTAAAGGCACCACCGCCCGCGGCCGCCCCCGAGGCCGTGCTGAACGCGCGGTACGGCGATGCCTGCGGCGAGGACATTGTCGTCGTCACCGTCGTCACCGTCGTCGCCTGCGTCGGCGTCCAGTCCATCTCCTCGGCGTAGTCGAGGCTCAGCGACCCGACATCGACGAGCCCCTGGCTGCCGCCGCCGACGCCGCCGCCGCCGGGCGTCTGCGGCCGCCGTGGCGGCACCGGTGACGGCTGCCACCCGTCCCAGCCGTCCACGTCGCTGTCCCGCCGGCCCGGTGTCGTGCTGCGCGCCGCCGGACTGCTGGAGATCTCGTCCAGCACGTCCGACAGCGTCTCCAGGCCGCGCCGCGAGCCCTCCAGCGGCTGGTTGCGGCGCGCAGGCGACTGCTGCTGCTGCTGCTGCTGCTGCTGCTGCTGCCGTCGTGGCGTCAGCGGCGTGTCCGGCTGTCGCGCAAAGAGCGGCCGAAGGTCTTTGCGGATGGCGCGGGGCGCCACGGCGTAGAGGTAGAGGAGAAAGAGGCCGGCCACGACGTGCGCGCCCGCCACCGCCGGCGGCAGCCTCGCGCCGCCGCTGCCGCCGCCGCTGGCCTCCAGCGCTGCGACGCCGGCCACCCGGGCGAGCAGCAGCCGGGCCGCGGCAATGGCCGCCTGGTATGCATACCACGTGGGGATGCCGACGAGCGGTTTGGTGAAGCCGCGCACCGTCTGCACGAAAAAGGGGTTCCACCAGGCGCTGGCCAGCGTGGCGCCGAGACACAGCGTCTGCAGGCGGCCGGCCTGGGCGGCGAGCAGGCGCAGCACGGGGAGCAGGGTGGCCAGCTGCCTCGGTGGCGACGGCGCCGGCAGTGGCGCCGACAACGTGCCGTCCACGACGGCGTCCGCGCCGAAGCCCATGTCCTCGTGGCTGCTGCCGCCGCCGCTGCCGCTCAGCCAAAAGCCCCCCAGCACGCCGGCCTGCCACAGGACCTGCAGCACGAGCGCCAGCCACCACAGGCGGCGGCCGAGCGCGCTGGCCAGGTCGAGCAGGGTGGGCCGGGTCAGGCGCACCTGGCGGCTGTAGTCGACCATGCGGCGCAGGTGGTCGGTCTTGGCCGTGTAGCCGGCGGCGCGGATGCGGTCGAGGACGCGGGGCTCGCAGTCGGCGCACACCTGCGGGTAGCGCTGCTCGAGGCCCTGGCGGAAGCGGAAGTACTGGCGCTCGAGCTCCGGCGTGTCCGGGTGGTTCGGGTCCGACGGGAAGTACTGCGCCAGCGACGCCACGAAGAGGTGCTGGTTCTTGAGGCACGTCTTGCAGAAGACGCCGCTGCTGTCCGAGGCCAGCCCGCGGCCCCCGTCGCTGCTGCCGGGGCTGCCAAAGCTGTTGTCGAAGAAGGCGTCGGGCGGCGCGCCGGAAAAGGAGAGGCCCGGCTCGGCCGCCGCCGTCGTCATGGACAGGGGAGGGTCGGTGATCTCGCCATTCTGCCGGTTAGCCTCTTGTGCCCCCCCTTCCCTAAAAGTCGCGGTCCAGGACACCCACCTCGTCCAGATAGTTGGTCGCGTCGCAGCTGGCGCACGCAAACTGGCGCACGCGGCCGTCGTAGACCGTCGACGAGCGCCGGCCGCAGTAGAAGCAGGTCAGATAGCGCGCGCGCCGCAGTCGCGCCATGGCGCCGGCTGGGTCGGTTGTCGGCGAGGCGCCCTGGGTGAGTCTCCGAGTGCACAGCGCACGCGCCCGGAAACCATCCTCCACACGAGCCGGATGGAAGACGGGGACGGTTCGCGGCGTTGTCGATGGAGAATCTCCGTGGGCCTGGCCACGGCAGAAAAGGCGTGCGTATAAGCATACTGCCGGGCGGTCAGCCTGGAGCTCGGATAAGTGGGTCCACGTCCACTGCCCGCTCGGCTGTAAGTAAGATACCTGAACCCGGTACCTGGACCCGTACCTGAATGAGACAGCTTTCAGCGAGCGTTCAAACCACATCCCGTCTTGGACCACCACGGCCACGACAGCAGCAGACAAGACAAAAACCCGTGTTTACCGGCAGCGAGGCGCCTGGCTTGAGCCGGCCGACACGACCATGGCTGGCCTCGTCCGTGTTCTGGCCTCGGGCGTGCTGCTGGCCGTCTTGGCGCTTCTTTTTCTCATCGTGAGCTCACTTTTCGTTTTTTTTCTTATTCTTTTTCGTTTTTATTATTTCCTTCTTGTGCTCGTACCAAGCTCCTGCTAACCGACAGGCCCGTTCTGTGGCGCTCACGCGCCGCCGCCGCCGCGCCATGGACACCGCCTGGGCGGCAGCCCGGCAAGGCCCCGTCCCCGACGGCGTGCCGCTGCCCGGCTCGTACGTGCTCTACGTGCTCGGCTCGGGCGGGCACACGGGCGAGCTGTGCGAGATGATCAAGCAGCAGTTCCGGCCGAACCCGCTCAGCCACCGCCGCTACGTCATCACGTCCGGCGACCACCACTCGGAGCACGCCGTCGACCGGCTCGAGGGCCTCATCCGCCGCACCTTTCCCGCCGACGCCGAGCACAGCCACCCGGGCGGCACCTGGGACGTCGTCCACGTCGTGCGCGCGCGGCGCGTGCACCAGCCGCTGTACACGGCGTGGCTCACGACGCTGCGGAGCGCCCTGTCCGTGGTGCAGGCGCTGGTGCGGCCGCCGCCGACGACGGCGACGACGGCGACGACGACGACGGCGGCGTACCCCCACCTCATCGTCACCAACGGGCCCGGCACCGGCTTTGTGGTGTGCCTCGTGGCCTCTGCGCTCAAGCTGCTGGGCGCGGTGCCGGCCAACCGCTGCGCCGTCCTCTTCGTCGAGACCTGGGCGCACGTGCGCACGCTCAGCCTCACCGGCAAGCTCTTCTACTACTCCGGCCTCGCCGACCTCTTTGTCGTGCAGCACGCGCCGCTGGCCGCCGCCACCGGCCTGCGCTACGTCGGCGACGTGGCCAAGCACGGCAACCTGCTGGGCATCCGCAAGCCCTTTGCGTCGGCGGCGGCGCCCAGATGACTGCTCGGACGTTCGGACGTTTGTGGACTCTGCATAGCGGCACGAATGCGAGCGTGGTTCGTTTGATATTGTACAGATCGGATGTCTCCCGTCGCCTCTACGCCGCCTTGGGCGCCGCGGCCTCGTCGCCGTCGACGGCCACCTCCTCGGCCGCGGCCTCGGTGCCAAAGGAGACGTAGGCCTTGCTGCGCTCGGCCTCGGCCTTGGCCGTCTCGCGCGCCGCCCACTGCTTCCACCACTCGTACGTGCGGTCCTCGAGGTCCATGCCCACCTGCAGCGCCGACTTGCCAAAGTAGGCACCCACCATGCGCGCCTCCTCCTCCGCCACGCGCCGCTGCACCTCCTCCTTGTGCCGCAGCGCATAGAACTCGCGCCGCGCCGCGTCGTACGCCTGCTCCTGGGTCATGCCGTGCTGCATCAGCCACATTTGCCGTTGGACGACGCTGCTGATTAGCCACGGCCCGTCACGGACAGCCACGGACAGAATCCAAGAGAGAGAGAACCCACCACTCGCCGCACAGAGGCAGCCCCGGCTGCAGCAGCCCCTTGCTCCAGTCGTAGCGCTGGTAGTCCCGGCCGTCCGTCTCGACGACCACGCGCGGCCGCGCCAGCTCCCACGGGTGGTCGCGGAAAAAGGTCTGCCGCAGCGCGTCCTCCTCGTACACGATGCGCTGCGGCAGGTACGTCCGCCGCGGCTTGCGCAGCCGCGGGTTCGGCGGCTGGTGCGCCTCCGGCACCGGCCGCGCCAGCACCGCCGCCGACGGCGGGATCGCCTCCACCACGTGCAGCCACGGCGGCGCAACCTCGGACACGCGCCGCTCCACCACCGGGTTCGCCAGGCTCTTCCGCACCGTCTCTGCCACGCGCAGCGCGCGGAACTGCCGCCGGATCGCCGTCATGGTGTCGGGCGGGCGCGGCTGGGGGGCTTAGGGAGGGGAGGACGAGGACCGGCCGGCGGTCTGGTGCTTGGTGGGTCGCGTCAGGGGTCTCTCAGGGGTCGGCGATGGGTCGAGGGGAGAAAATGGCGTTGCAGCGCTCGCAGTCGCAGGGCCACCGTCGTCGTTCGTCGTTTGTCGTTCGTGATGCTGGGAATTTTCGGTCCGTTTTCTGGGAAGCTCCGGCAAACTTCGATAGCCGCATACGCGCACCCAAAAAATATGCAGCTACCCATAGGCAGCCGATAAGATACGGCTGGCCGTGGAAATTCTTCCCCCTCGACGACAGCTCAACCTCGCAGCCCACGCGCCCAGCCTCGACAGCCCCTGCCGCCCGCCGCCGCCCCGACTTTACGACCCCTGCGCACAGCCAACGCCCGTCTGCTTGCAAGCCACCATGAAGGGCAGCCCATGAAAGCCTCACGCCGCATCGACCGGTCCGTCTGTGACGCGGTCCTGTCGACCAGCCGGACGCCCCGGCCGGCCGCTCCGGCCACACGATGCGCTCACGACGCGAGGCGGAAGACGCTGCTGCATGCGCGTCTTCGCCTGGGCACCTGCTGGGCAGCTCCCTCTGCCGCCGCCGACCCGGCCGCTGGCACGCTTCTGCCTCTGCTGTTCCCGCCCGCGTGGCGGCGGCCCGCAGCCACGGCGCACAGCCGCTCCAGTCACACAAGCGCCGCATCGGCGTCAGCGTCGGCGAACGAGGACCACGGCACCAGTGCAGGATCCACCATACCAACCGATCCGCCGCCGTCCGAGCCTACGGCGTCCTTCGCAGCGTTGCCAATGCCGGCGGAGCCGTCGTCGGCTGAGCTGTGGCGGCCGCGGCGGGCGAGCCTGAGCAAGGACGAGCTGCTGGCGTTTGTAGACCCGCCCGCGGACGGCGACACGGTCGACGAGCACCTGTCCTTGATCCGGGACCCCTACATGCGGCGGTATGCGCCGGCGGCCGGGCCCGAGGTGCCGGTGACGTCGCAGGAGCGCGCCGGCGGCGGCGGCGACCCCGGCAACGGCGACGGCAGCGAGTTCCCCACGTGGGACGACGTGGCGCAGCTGGACGAGGAGGTGCAGGCGACGGTGCGCGCGCTGGCGCGCGCGGTGTGGGCGCGGCTGCGCAACCCGGGCAAGATGAGCGCGGCCGAGGTGTACGACACGTACCGGCAGCTGCCGCCGGGCCCGCGGCGCATGGCGGCGGTGCCGGCGAGCCTGCGGCACCAGCTGCTCAAGGCGCTGGGCATGGTGGAGAAGAAGGACGCGCAGTCGATGCTGCGGTACTTTGCCGTGGTGGCGGACGTCAAGGACAGCGGCTTCTCGCTGTGGACGGCCGAGTGGAACTCGGCCATCTCCTTTGCCAGCCGCTACGTGGGCGCGTCCACGGCGTCCGAGACCGAGGCCGCCGTCAACCTGTGGCGCGAGATGGAGCAGGACGCCCACGTGCAGGGCAACGAGGTCACCTTCAACATCCTGTTCGACGTCGCCTCCAAGGCCGGCAACTTCACCCTGGCCGAGATGGTCTACCGCGAGATGGAGAAGCGCGGCCTGCGCTTCAACCGCTACCACCACGTCAGCCTCATCCACTTTTTCGGCCTCAAGATGGACGCCGACGGCGTGCGCGCCGCCTACCAGGAGATGGTCCACGCCGGCGAGATGATCGACGTCGTCGTCCTCAACTGCGTCATCGCCAGCTTCCTGCGCTGCGGCGAGGAGGACGCCGCCGAGCGCGTCTACGCCCGCATGCTGCACACCTACATGGACCGCCTCATGGCGTCCAAGAGGAGGCGGGCCGAGGCGGCCGCGGCAGCCGCAGCAGCAGCCGCAGAGGCGACGAAGTCGGCGCAGTCGGCCGGGTCGTCCGGGTCGTCCGAGTCCGGGATGGCATCCTCCGCCGGCGCCTCGGCGCCGTCTCCGCCTCCGCCTCCGCTCCCCCCCCCGCCTCCGACCATGACCAACCTGGCCAGCCAGAAAGTCATGACGCAGGTGCTCATGATGCTGGCCAAGATCACGCGGCGCGACGTCGACCTGCGCGCGGGCTTCCAGCACCTGATGCCGACGTGCCCGGACCTGGCCACGTACCGCATCCTCATCAACCACCACGCCGTGCGCCTCGGCAACCTGGCCACCGTCACCCGCTACCTCAATGACATGAAGACGCTGCGCATCCCGCTGCACGGCGCCGTCTTCCTCGCGCTCTTCAAGGCCTTTGCGCTGTACGGCGGCCGCGCCGGCACCGGCTCCGACTGGAGCGAGCAGCGCCTGCGCAGCATCTGGGCGGCGCTGCTCAAGGCGCTCGACGCCGAGGCTGCCGGGCTCTACATCGGCACGTGGCTCATCATCTGGGTCCTGCGCGCCTTTGACCGCTGCAGCACCCCCGAGATGGTCTTCAAGGCCTACAACTCGCTCACCTCGCGCTGGCAGCCCAGCGAGGCCGACGCCGACTTTGCCATTGGCTTTCTGCACAACCTTCTCAAGAAACAGCGCCCGCCCGAGCCGCCCGGCAGCGGGCCCGGCGACCCTGGCGGCCCCGGCGGCCCGGGAAAAGGGCGCTTTCGGTCCAAGATTGGCCAGCTCGGCCACCACACATACGGCCGGTGAGGCGGCGGCGGCCGGCCGTCCTCTTGGTCCATGTATATATATATATAGACACAACGCGTACACAAGGCACGTCACAAGACACGTATGGCATTGCACAGGCGCAACAGCCGTCCGTCCATGGCGCCCGGTTGTAGTGATGGATTCTCGTCTTCTAAACCGTCCCTATGTACATGGCATGGGCCAAGGCTGTCGGTCCGCCGGCCGTGTCGGCGTGTTCGGCGTGTCCGTCCACCAAGCGGCAAGCCATTTACCGCGGCTTGTACGTCTGCCACGCTGCAAAACGGTCAGTCCCGGTCCTCACGCAGGTCGCATATCCGGAGCGCCGCCGAAACTTACCGGCAATGCCAAACGGCGCAAAGAAGCCGACGACGCAGTAGGTCAGGAAGCCAGCGCCGAAGAACTTGCCCTTGGGGTTGAACGGCAGGTTCGAGTACGGGCCCTCGGGGTAGTGGTACGGCGACGAGAGCCGGGCCGGCGTCGCGTGGAACGCCCGGCGGCCGGCGACGGCCTGCGAGGTGCGGATGGCAGCGCGGGAGAACATCTGCACAGTTAGCCACGGCTGCCAATGCAAAGCAGAAGCACTCTCGCCGGCCAATGGAGGCGACGCACGTTGGGATGCGGCGATGATAGCTGGTCGGTCGTGATGCGTGGGTGGTGGCAGACGAGGTCTTTTTTGCGCTGGGCGATTTCCTTTTGCCGTGGCGTGAGCAACGACTACTCCCGCCCGTCCGTTCCATGTTTTTCCGGGCCCCAGGATTGGCCCGTGCGTCAGGTCACATGACATCAGATCACATGACAGAAACAACCGCTTTTGGGAAAGAGAGGCAGAATTCTTGGACAGCCCCACTGTTTTGCCTCTGGCTTGGGCAGGCCGTTTTTTTTTTTTTCCTGCGTCTGCTTCTGCTTCTGCTTCTGCTTATGCTTCGCTTTCCATCTTTTTCCATCCTCCCATCCGGTTTGGCCCATGCAAAGAACGGGATTGTGAAGCCCCGTCTGCATTGTGTTGGCTGAGCTTCCTTTCTGTTTGTGGAACCACAAACGGGGATGGCGGTCTGGCTGGCGTATTGAAACAACACCCATCTTTGTTTCTTTCGCCGGGCCATCATGAACATCGACGAGCTCTTCGAAACCTTTGACCAGCCGGCGGCGGTACCGGGGGTGCCGCAGCGTCCAGACTCCTCGGCTTCTGCAGCGGCGGCCGCGGCGGCTGACAAGAGCCGCAAGCGCAAGGCCGTGGGCATGTCCGAGGAGCAGGCGGCCGCGGGAGCCGGCTCGATCGCCGCGGAGGAGACGCCTCTGGGCACCGGCGAGACGTCCAACGACGCGGACGTTTCGTCGGCGGCAGAGGATGCGCAGGGGGACGACACGGACAACCAGAGCAAGCGGCGAAAGACGGAGGACGACGGCGGAGCCGCCTCGGACGCGGCGGCGGCGGCGGCGGCGGCGGCGGAACCGGCGCCGGTGCTGACGGACACGTTCCAGACGGCGGAGTCGCGCGAGGTGGCGTCGGCGGCGGGCTTTGCGGCGCAGAAGGAGAGCGAGTCGCTGGTGCTGCAGCACAACATCCAGCACCAGGTGGCGCTGCCGCCGGACCTCAACTACGAGTACGTGCCGCTGTCGGAGCACCGGCCGCCGGCCGAGCCGGCGCGCGTGTACCCGTTCCCGCTGGACCCGTTCCAGAGCCTGTCGATTGCGTCCATCGAGCGCGAGGAGAGCGTGCTGGTGTCGGCGCACACGAGCGCGGGCAAGACGGTGGTGGCCGAGTACGCGATCGCGCAGTGCTTCAAGCGCAACCAGCGCGTGATCTACACGAGCCCGATCAAGGCGCTGAGCAACCAAAAGTTCCGCGACTTCCAGGCCGAGTTCGGCGACGTGGGCCTGATGACGGGCGATGTCACCATCAACCCGACGGCCAGCTGCCTGGTAATGACGACGGAGATCTTGCGGTCCATGCTGTACCGCGGCTCCGAGATCATGCGCGAGGTGGCCTGGGTGGTGTTTGACGAGATCCACTACCTGCGCGACAAGTCGCGCGGCGTCGTGTGGGAGGAGACCATCATCCTGCTGCCGGACAAGGTGCGCTACGTCTTTCTGTCGGCGACGATCCCCAACGCGTTCCAGTTTGCCGAGTGGATCGCCAAGATCCACCGGCAGGCGTGCCACGTCGTGTACACCGACTTCCGGCCGACGCCGCTGCAGAACTACTGCTTCCCGGCCGGGGGCGACGGCATCCTGCTGGTGGTGGACGAGCGGGGCGTCTTCAAGGAGAAGAACTTCAACACGGCCATGGCGCTGGTGGAGCAGAACAAGGGCGCCGACCCGGCGGATCCGGACGCCAAGCAAAAGGGCCGCGGCAAGAACAAGAAGATCAACAAGGGCGGCGGCGGCAACGAGGCGACGTCGGACATTTACAAGATCATCCGCATGATCATGAAGAAGAACTTTCACCCGGTGATCGTGTTCAACTTCAGCAAGCGCGAGTGCGAGATGCTGGCGCTCAAGATCTCGGGCATGAACTTCAACAACGAGTCGGAGCAGGCGCTGGTGACGCGCGTGTTTGAGAACGCCATCGACACGCTGTCCGAGGCGGACCGCGACCTGTCGCAGATCACGCACCTGCTGCCGCTGCTGCGCAAGGGCATCGGCGTCCACCACTCGGGCCTGCTGCCCATCCTCAAGGAGATTGTGGAGATTTTGTTCCAGGAGAACCTGATCAAGGTGCTGTTTGCGACCGAGACCTTCTCCATCGGGCTCAACATGCCGGCGCGCACGGTGGTGTTCACGCAAGTGCGCAAGTTCGACGGCGTGTCGATGCGGCCGCTGACGTCGTCCGAGTACGTGCAGATGTCCGGGCGGGCGGGGCGGCGCGGGCTGGACGACCGCGGCATCGTGATCATGATGCTGGACGACAAGCTGGAGCCGGAGACGGCCAAGGCGATCGTGGCGGGCAAGCAGGACCGGCTCAACTCGGCCTTCCACCTGGGCTACAACATGATCCTCAACCTGCAGCGCATCGAGACGGTGTCGCCCGAGTACATGCTGGAGCGGTGCTTCTTCCAGTTCCAGAACGCGGCGAGCGTGCCGGCGCTGGAGAAGGAGCTGATGGCGCTGCAGCAGGAGCGCGACAACACCATCATCCCCGACGAGAACACGGTCAAGGAGTACTACAAGCTGCGGCAGCTGATCGAGGAGTACCGCAAGGACATGGTGGTGGTCATGCAGCACCCGAGCTACTGCCTGCCGTTCCTGCAGCCGGGCCGGCTGGTGCACATCAAGACGCCCGGCAGCGGCGAGGACTTTGGCTGGGGCGCGGTGCTGAGCTTCTCGCAGCGGCGGCCGGCGCGGCGCGGCGAGCCCGAGGTGCCGCCGCAGGAGTCGTACTGCGTGGACGTGGCGCTGTTTGTGTCGGACAGCCAGAGCGCGCAGAGCATCGCGCCGGGGTTTCCGATGGGCGAGATCGCGCCGGGCGTGGTGCCGTGGCGGCACGCGCACGCCGGGGCGGACCTTAGCGAGGACAGCGCGAGCGGCGGCGAGGAGGAGACGGACAAGGCGAGCTCGAAGCACGGCAAGAGCGGGCGCAGCACCAAGAGCGGGCGGAGCGGCAAGAGCGGGAAGAAGCAGCGCGGGGACAAGGGGGACAAAGAGGCCAAGGAGGCCAAGGGCGGGCTGGCGGACGCACGGGTGGAGATCGTGCCGTGCCTGCTGTCGTGCATCGTGGCGATGAGCAAGCTGCGGATCTTCATGCCGGACAACGTGACGAAGAAGCCCGGCAAGGACCGGACGGGCAAGGTGATCCGCGAGGTGCAGCGGCGGTTCCCGGACGGGATCCCGATCCTGGACCCGATCGAGAACATGAAGATCACGGACGAGTCGTTCAAGAAGCTGATCCGCAAGATCGAGCTGCTGGAGTCGAAGCTGGTGGCGAACCCGCTGCACGGGTCGCCGATCCTGCCGGAGCTGTGGGAGAAGTACCACAGCAAGACGGCGCTTGGGGAGAAGATCAAGGAGAAGAAGCGGGCGATCGCCAAGGCGCACAGCATCGCGCAGCTGGACGAGCTCAAGTCGCGCAAGACGGTGCTGCGGCGGCTGGGGTTCATCAACGACGAGGACGTGGTGCAGCTCAAGGCGCGGGTGGCGTGCCAGATCTCGTCGACCGAGGGCCACGAGCTGCTGCTGTCGGAGCTGCTGTTCAACCGCTTCTTCAACGACCTGTCGCCCGAGGTGGTGGCAGCGGTCATGACGTGCTTCCTGTTCGACGAGAAGGTGGAGGCGCCGGACCTCAAGGAGGACCTGGCCAAGCCGCTGCGCGAGATCAAGGCGCAGGCCAAGATCATCGCCAAGGTCAGCCAGGAGAGCAAGCTGGACGTCAACGAGGAGGAGTATGTGGCGAGCCTCAAGTGGCAGCTGATGGAGACGGTGCTGGCGTGGGCCAAGGGCGCGTCGTTTGCGGAGATCTGGTAAGCAGCCCCTGTTGTTTTTGTCTCGCACCCTGTTTCGTCCGCTGACCAGCAGCAAAATGACAAACGCCTACGAGGGCTCGCTGGTGCGGCTGTTCCGGCGGCTCGAGGAGCTGCTGCGGCAGATGGCCGAGGCCGGCAAGGTGATGGGCAGCGAGGAGATCACCAAGAAGTTTGAGCAGAGCCTGGAGAAGATCAAGCGCGGCATCGTGGCGGCGCAGTCGCTGTACTTGTAGCTGGGACGGCGTTGCTGTGGCGGACAATACATAGAACGGCATATCTAAATATACAAAGTATATCTTGCAAGTCAATATTCACTACTCCGTAGAGTGATGCAGCCTCGTTGCCGCATATCGGATACACGCATACTCCGTCCGTCCGTTATCCGTCCGTGCCTGCCCGCCATTCCAGTGCTCCGGCCGGCGTCCTTTTGTGTAAACAAAACCGGGCGGTGAGCGGGCGGCGGTGCCAGATAGACGCGTTTTGCCGCGCACGGGCCACGCGCCCCTCCCCCTTTTGCCCAACACGCTTGTCCGCGTTGGGGCGCGCGTCCGCCCACCGCCAGTTGCTGCAGCGTGCCCAATTTCACGCCACCTTTTTTCCAGCAGGGTCCCGTCCCCCGGAGCTGGTTCGTAAACAAACCCAGGCGCCGGCTCGCAGAACAAGACAGGCAGGCAAACGCCGCCGCGCCCTCATTTCGAAGCAACCCCACCTGCCGGCAACCGCTGGAAGTGCCACGGTCACAGCGTGCGGCCCCTGTTCTTCATCCCTTCCCTCCCACCACCACGGCCCCCCCCCCATGTGACTTTTTCACAACAATTTAAAAAGGAAAACGGGGAACCTAAAAATTCCAGGCAACGAAAGGGACCCGTGCATCCAGATCTCGAGACAAACTCCCGTCCGTCAAACCACCAACCACTCTTGTCTCTTTTCCCCTCTCCATCCCTTCCCCCTCCAACCCAACCCACGTTCCACGAACCAACCAACCCGCGTCGCCCCTTGTCCCGACCCAACCATGCGTGAGATCATCAGCGTCAACGGTATGTCTCTCTTTTTTTCCTTTTGGCGGTGTCGGCTCGCCGGGCTGGGCCTCGCCGGGCCTTCACCGCCGGCCAGCCGCCCCTCGCCGACCTGGCTGCCGTGTGTGCCGTGTGTGCCGTATCCGGCGCGTCCGGCGCGTCCAACGTATTCCAAGGCTCTCGCTGACGTGTCGTGTCTGCAGTCGGCCAGGCTGGTTGCCAGATTGCCAACTCCTGCTGGGAGGTCAGTCATCCGACTCGGGCGAACGGATCCGACGATCCACAGGCCCCCTTCCCGGGTGTTGGCTTGTGTTTCGACCACCGCTAACTCCAGCAGCTGTACTGCCTTGAGCACGGTATCCAGGTACGTGTTTATTTCGACGCCTGCTCCCCGTTCCCCGTCTGCCTGTCACGTCACGGCCCCTGCTGACCGCCACCAGCCCGATGGCTACCTGACCGAGGAACGCAAGGCGGCCGAACCCGACCACGGCTTCAGCACATTCTTCACGGAGACGGGTAGGTGGTTGACGGACGGGCTGGATCGCTGGCGTGCGCGTGCTGACGGCGGGTGCAGGCAACGGCAAGTACGTGCCGCGCACGATCTACTGCGATCTCGAGCCCAACGTCGTCGACGAGGTCCGCACGGGCCCGTACCGCAGCCTGTTCCACCCCGAGCAGATGATCACGGGCAAGGAGGATGCCTCGAACAACTACGCGCGCGGCCACTACACGGTGGGCAAGGAGCTGATCGACCAGGTGCTGGACAAGGTCCGGCGCGTGGCGGACGGCTGTGCGGGCCTGCAGGGCTTCCTGGTGTTCCACTCGTTTGGCGGCGGCACGGGCTCGGGCTTCGGCGCGCTGCTGATGGAGCGGCTGTCGGTGGACTACGGCAAGAAGAGCAAGCTCGAGTTCTGCGTGTACCCGGCGCCGCAGACGGCCACGTCGGTGGTGGAGCCGTACAACTCGATCCTGACGACGCACACCACGCTCGAGCACGCCGACTGCTCCTTCATGGTGGACAACGAGGCCATCTACGACATCTGCCGGCGCAACCTGGGCCTGGAGCGCCCCAACTACGAGAACCTGAACCGCCTCATCGCGCAGGTGGTGTCGTCCATCACGGCGTCGCTGCGCTTCGACGGCTCGCTCAACGTCGACCTCAACGAGTTCCAGACCAACCTGGTCCCCTACCCGCGCATCCACTTCCCCCTGGTGGCCTACGCGCCCGTCATCTCCGCCGCCAAGGCCGCCCACGAGGCCAACTCGGTGCAGGAGATGACCATGTCGTGCTTCGAGCCGCACAACCAGATGGTCAAGTGCGACCCGCGCCACGGCAAGTACATGGCCACCTGCCTGCTGTACCGCGGCGACGTCGTGCCCAAGGATGCCCACGCCGCCGTGGCCACGCTCAAGACCAAGCGCACCATCCAGTTCGTCGACTGGTGCCCCACCGGCTTCAAGCTGGGCATCTGCTTCCAGCCGCCCCAGCAGGTCCCCAACGGCGACCTGGCCAAGGTCAACCGGGCTGTGTACGTTGTCTCTTTTTTTTTCTTGTTTCTGTCCGTTCTCGTCCCCTTCGTCGCTAACCGCCGACAGCTGCATGCTTTCCAACACGACGGCCATTGCCGAGGCCTGGTCCGCGCTGTCGGCCAAGTTCGACCTCATGTACTCCAAGCGCGCCTTTGTGCACTGGTACGTCGGCGAGGGCATGGAGGAGGGCGAGTTCTCCGAGGCCCGCGAGGACCTGGCCGCGCTCGAGCGCGACTACGAGGAGGTCGCCCTCGACTCCATGGAGGGCGAGGAGAGCGCCGCGGCCGAGTACTAGAGATGGAGACGGGGTAGGAGAGCCGTTGTGACCGTGCTCGCCGGCGAGAGCGAAGCGACGCGAGAAAGAAGAGAAAGACAGCAGATTGGCCCGGACGACGTCTTCCCTTTTTCCCCTTTTCCCCTTTGCTTTTTTGCCCTCTTGAGTTTATTGTTTTCTTCCTTACTCTCCTTTAATGGAAATTCAGGCGAATTCGTCGAAGCCGGCAGTATAAGTATTGTGCAGCAGCCGTTGGACAACTCTTCCGTAACCATGTCTTGTTTGGAGTCGAGCGCTACTCCGTAGACGCTGGAGGCCAATTTCAACAGTCGGCCCAAAACAGCCTAGGGTCGCGCTTGCTGCCCCCAAAGCGCCGCCCATTCCCCGGCCTGGTCGGCCGGGCGGCCCTGTCGCACCTGCCTGCGTCTGGCGTGTGCACACTGAGGAAGCCGCCGCCCGTCGTCTTTCCATCTTGGGTGGCTGACAGCACCTTTCTTTTCTTCTCTCAAGTTCCAAGGCCAGATCTCTCTCCTCTTGTCATCGCCATCTCCTCTCCGCGACGAGGACGCATCCGAGCCACCTACGCCCGGCTCTCCGACTGCCCGTGCCTCGTGTTCGACTTTCTGCCACAAGAGCCCAGCCACCGATTGCGAAATTCCCGGCTGCAAACTCCCGGCTGCGAAATCCGGTGTCCTCCGCAAGATCACGACTGGTTTCGTCGTCCTCAGCCGCAAGACCACGACGATCCGGCTCTGCCGAAACAAACCTCGTTTTCATCGGCATCTACAGTCCTGCCGGTTTCCCGGTGCTGGCGATTCGCAACTGTCGTCCTCGGGGGGGGGCGCACCATTCGTCGACGGCGGAGACCCCGGCCAGCCGTCGCCACAGAGCTTAGCTCGCGCCACCACCTTTGTTTTCTGCCTGGCCAACAAACTCCGTTGCACAAACTACAACTACTCCGTACTCTCTCTGTACGCTCCTGACTGCAAACTGCGTCCAACGCACGCCACGCCCCCGTGTCGCCCTCCATCGCGAACCGACCGCTCGGCTCCGTCGCCTCGCAAACCATTGCCGCTCGCTCCGGGCTGCCGCCGATTGTCCTCATCTCGCGCCGCGCGTCGGAACCCCCTCTGGAAACCATGGCGACCGAGGGCTCCGACGAGGTCGGTAAGTAGCTCAAGAGGAACAGCACAACGAGAGACGCAACGGACACTGACCACCAGCTGCCAACCTCAACCTCACCCCAGAGGAGAAGCAGGTCTATGGCCAGCTCTTCCGCCAGGCTGACGTCGAGGGCGTCGGCATCGTCATGGGCGAGGCCGCCGTCAAGTTCTTTGAGAAGACCCGCCTCGACTCGGGCATCCTCGGCGAGGTAGGCCGCGACCCCGGCAACGAGAACAACTGTCGTCCCCTTCGCCCTCGCTGACCAGCCGCAGATCTGGCAAATTGCCGACCGCGAAAACCGCGGCTTTCTGACGCCCGCCGGCTTCAGCGTCGCCCTGCGCCTCATCGGCCACGCCCAGGCCGGCCGCGACGCCTCGCCCGCCCTCGCCTTCCAGCAGGGCCCGCTGCCGCGCTTCGACGGCGTCGGCGTGCTCCCTGGCCCGCTGTCCGCACAAGGCACCGGCACCAGCGGCGCCGTTCCCCCGCCTCCGCCTCCGGCGCTCGCGGCCCAGGGAACCGGTGGCGGCGCCGCAGCGCGTGTGCCGCCGCTGTCTATCGAAAAGGCCGCCCAGTACGCGCGGCTCTTCCAGGACCAGGCGCACGGCGAGCCCGTGCTGTCGGGCGACAAGGCCAAGCGCATCTTTGAGCGGTCCGGCCTCGGCATCGAGATCCTCGGCCGCATCTGGCAGCTGGCCGACACCGAGCAGCGCGGCGCCCTCGTCCAGACCGAGTTCATCATCGCCATGCACCTCCTGTTCTCCACCAAGACGGGCGCCCTCCGCGTCCTGCCCGCCATCCTCCCGGCCGGGCTCTACGAGGCGGCCACGCGCGGCGCCGCCGCCGCGGCGAGCGGCGGTGCTGCCGGGCCCGCGAGCCCCGTCGCCCGCCAGCAGAGTCCCCTCGGCGCCGCCATTGGTGGCGTGCCGCCGCCGCCGCCGTCAGCTACCATCTCGCGTCAAATGACCGGCCACGCACGCCCCGCGCCGCCTGCGAACTACACCAGCGGCCGGCAACCCGCGCCTCCGGTGCCGCCCCCCGTGGCGGTGACGCCGCACGGCACCGGCTCCGGCCCGGAGTGGCTGATCACGCCGGCCGAGAAGGCGCGCTCCGACTCCGTCTTCCAGAGCCTCGACAAGGCCAAGCGCGGCTTCATCACTGGCGAGGAGTGCGTGCCCTTTTTGATGCGGTCCGGCCTCGGCGAGGACACGCTGGCCCAGATCTGGGACCTGGCTGATGTCAACGCCGAAGGCCGCCTGACCAGCGACACGTTTGCCGTGGCCCTGCACCTCATCCAGCAGCAGCGCCAGCGCACAGACGGCTCCAAGGCGTTGCCCGCCACCCTGCCGCCGAATCTGGTTCCGCCCAGCCTGCGCAGCAAGCTGTTGCGCTCGCCCACCGCAGCCAGCCCGACCGTCGCTCACCCGCCGGCCCCTGCTGCGGCAGCCGTACAGCACCACCCGCCTCCCCCCCCGCCGCCCTTGCCGTACCACAAGTCCGCCATGGACGACCTCTTCGGCCTCGACGCCAGCCCGCCGTCCAGTGCACCATCCATGCCAGCCCTGACCGCCAAGCCGACCAGGCCGAGCGACCCGTTCGCCACCAGCGGCAGCCCCATCCCGCCCAGCTCCCCGACCCGGTCGCCCACGGGCCTCAGCAACGCGTCCTCGTTCAAGCCCTTTGTCCCCTCGTCGTCCTTTGGTCGCACCCTGACCGCCCAGGCCACGGGCGACTCCAACAGCTCCGCGCCCTCTTCGTCCGTGTCCAAGTCTACCCCCGTCGTATCTGCACCCTCGTCCTCCGCTGCTGCTCAGAATGATCTGTTGGGCGGAGACGACGGCGAGGCAAGCCGCAACTTGTCCAACGACACGACGGAGCTGGCCAACCTATCCAACCAGATCGGCTCGCTGTCCAAGCACATGCAGGATGTCTCGGCACACCGGTCCACCCTGCAGACGGAGCTGAGCCAGACGAGCGCGCAGAAGAAGAACTTTGAGCAGCGCCTGGCGCAGCTGCGTACCCTCTACGAGAAGGAGGCGCGGGACGTGCGCGCCCTGGAGGAGCAGCTCAAGACATCGCGCGCCCAGACCAAGACCCTGCAGGCGGAGCTGACGACGCTCGAGGCGTCGTACCGCGACCAGCAGACCCAGCACCAGACCATCGCGGCCGCCCTGCAGGCCGACCAGCAGGAGAACGCCAGCCTCAAGGAGCGCATCAAGGCCGTCAGCGCCGAGGTGAATCAGCTCAAGCCGCAGATCGAGAAGCTCAAGTCCGAGGCGCGCCAGCAGAAGGGCATCGTCGCCATCAACCGCAAGCAGCTGTCTCTGGGCGAAGCGGAGCGCGATAAGCTCAAGGCGGAGGCGGACGACCTGACCCGCCAGAACCAAGACCTCGCTCGCCAGATCCACAACGCCAGCGTGGTCAGCGCCTCCAGCGCCGCCTCGTCCGGCGCCAGCCCCTCCGCCGCGTCGGCCAGCGGCAAGAACCCCTTCTTCCGTCGCACCGGCAGCACAGACATCATGGGCGTCTTCTCGTCGCCCTCGCCCCTGCAGCACACGGGCTCGTCCACGTCTCTCGCCGCCTCGACGGCAGCTGCTGCTGCCGCCTCCAAGTCGCACGGCGACCGGTCCTTTGACGACGTCTTTGGGCCCGGCCCGTCGGCCACCACCGCCGCTCCCGCCGCTGCGTCTGTTCCTGCCGCGGTCCTGCCGCAGGTCACGGGCGCCTCCACCGGCTCGTCGTCCTTCTCGGCCGTCACCGCGCCCACGTCCGAAGCGGCCACGGCCACGCCCGGCATCGGCCGACAGGCCACGTTTGCGTCGGAGGCCGTGTCTGGTCCTCCTTCGTCGGCCACGGAAACGGGCAACCGACAGATCAGTGCCGGCTCTGGTTCGGGTGGCTGGCCATTTGGGGAGCACACTGCCTCGACGTCCGCCGAAGCACCCGCGCCAGCGGCACCAGCTACGGCGGCTGCGTCCTCGGCTTCAGAATGGGCTTCTTCCTCCCCAGCACCCCCAGCCACGCGGGAGGTGGCGTCTCCTGCGCCAGAGTCGGCGACGGGCGCTGAAGAGCCGTCGTCTACGTCTAGTGGCTTTGGCCTCCCGGCGGTGGCGGCGACTGCTGCGGCGGCGGTCACGGCAGCGGCAGCGGGTGCGGTTGCCGCCGTTACGGGCACGGGCACGGGCACGGGCACGGGCAATGGCGATGCCTCTGACGCTGCGCCTGCAGCCAGCGCGGACAAGGAGAAGGCGGTCTGGACCCAGGGCCACGCGCAAAACGACAGCCTCTCGGACGCGTTCGGCGGCCTGGACCAGCAGCAGGACAAGGCCAAGGAGGATTTCGAGTCGGCATTTGCCAGCTTCAAGGCGGCGCGCGCCAACGAGTCCCCGTCGTCCTCGGCCGGCGGCGGCACGGCCATCGACGACGCCTTTGAGGTGAAGTCTCCGGCCGGCACCACCGCCGCCGCAGAAGCAGCCTCGTCGCCCAGTGCGCCTGGCGGGGTGGCTGTTGGCGGCGGCGGCGGCAGCAGCAGCAGCGCTGTGACAACGCGGGACGAAGACGCTGTCCACGTGGATGCGGCCAAGACCGCGGCCAACGTGAACACCGAGTTCCCGCCCATTGCGGAGCTGGACGGCGACGACTCCTCGGACTCGGACTCGGACTCGGAGGGGGGCGGCGGCGGGTTCGACGATGACTTTGCGCCGGCGTCTCCGCCGGCGGCCCAGAAGGCGGCCGCCGCAGCAGAGGCTCCGAGTGCAACTGTTCCCTCGGAGGCGGGGGCTGGCCAGGGCGATGGTAGCACTGCGCCCAAGGAGGCCAAGCCGGCACCGATCGGTGCGGACATTTTTGCGGGTTCTTCTACGGCGAGCGCACCGGGCGCCTTCCCCACGTCGGGCAGCTTCGACGACATCTTTGACGCGGCGCCGGCGGCGCCAGCACCGGCACCGGCACCGGCAACAACGAGTGCGGCTACCGGAGCTGTGCCTGCTGCTACAGCTGCCCCGGCAGCCGGCTCGTCGGACGACACGGGGTTTGACGACCTAGACGACGAGTTTGAGGGCCTGGAGGAGGCGCGCGAGGGCTCGGCGGACGACGATTTTGCCAACATCAGCCGGTCCGGGCTGGACGACTTCCAGTCGGCATTTGACTCGTCGCCGCCGGGCAAGCTCGACAGCAGCTTTGACTTTTCGGGTGCGCCAGGCACTTTGGCGGCGGCAGCGGGCACCGGGAGCACCAAGGCGGCGGCGGCGGCGGACAGCGTCGACTGGTTCTCCTTTGCCACGGACGAGGCGAGCACGGCGGGCGCGGCGAGCGCTGCGGCTCCAGCGGCGGCCGGCCCCTCGACCAGCGCGGGCGAGGCCCGGTCGGACGCCCTGGCACGGCAGCCGACGCAGGACAGCACGAACGACGACCCGATCCTGCAGAAGCTGACGTCCATGGGCTATCCGCGGACGGTGGCGCTGAGCGCTCTGGAGAAATACGACTACAATCTGGACCGGGTGAGTTGAGACGGGAGGCAGCGACGAGAACGAACGTTCTTTGGCCCGGAGCAAAAGCTAACAACACGGAATCCAGGCCGCCAACTACCTTGCCAGCCAGTCCTAGTCGACAGAGCACGGGGGAAGGCCGTCGGTGTGGACCTGTCGGTCGAGTCATGCGAGTACATAATCCTTTTTTGTTTTCGTCTGTTTCCGTCTGTCAGCACTTTGCTTTTTCCCATGTATTGCTCGGAGCTTGCTTGTTTGGCTGGTTCCCCGTTTTCGCATCCGCGCCCCCCCTGTCGATTCTGTCCCGCTCCAAGCCACACCGTCCCGTCTCCTGTGTATATATTTTTGTATCCAAGCTTTCTCTTTTCGTTCCCCGTACACTCAGTCCATGCATGCATGCGTGCCTGGGTCCCGCAATTTCGGCTCCCTCTTTGTTTTCTTATGAGCTCTGGAGGAGGCTGGGCCGACGGCCCACTTTCTCGGCCAGCGGCTGAGCTCCGACGATCGACGGAGCCAATGCGCAGTCGTCGTCGGTCGGTGCTGAGACCTGCAGCTCGTATTGACGACGTTTCCAGCTTGGCTGCAGTAGCGACGCGGTCTGTGTTGTACAAATACGAGCTGCTGACCGCAGAATTGCCTTTTTGGTTGCAATTTTGCTTTCTTTTGTCTGCCGCTTTCGTTTCTTTTGTCGGGCGGCGTCTGCCCTCCTTCCTTGCTTCTGTTCTTCTGTGCGGCCTGGCCTGATTTTCGCATTGCATATCCGTATATTTACGAGACTCATATTTACCTGCCCCTCGCTTCAGAACAGCAGACTATTGGCAGGGCGCGAGCGGTTCTGGCTTAGCTCTCGTGTTGTATTTTTTCATATTTTTTTTCAGCCCCCTTTTGCCGCCCGCGCGCCGTTCAGCTTTTCTGGCCAGCGCCTCGTCCCTGCCGCTAGTCCGGGTCGAGCATGACTAGCAGGCGCCTCAGCCGCTGGGTGCCAACGCTTTTGCACTTGCATCCAATAGCCCGAGGCTTGGCGCGGACCAATGCAAGGCGTTGGACGGATTGGGCGGCTCGATCGTGAAAGAAGGCACCAGAATGGGACAGCGGAGACGGAGGATGGCCCCACGACGGCCACCACGACGGCCACCACGACGGCCACCACGACGGCCACCACGACGGCCAGCCACGACGCCCGGGCAGCCGACACGAGACACGGGCACAGGACACAGACACAACACCGACACAGACACAGAACATCGTGTTCGTCCTCGCCGATGCAGGGCGTCGGGGCTTGGCTTCGGTCTTGGCTCCCGGGCTGGCCTGCCTCGGGCGTGCCTTGGAAAGCTGCTCTTCACCGCTGCACGGAGGCCAAGACAAACTCCATACGGGGCAAGGCGCGTGTGCCCCGTATTGGGAAGCCCGAAAAAGACCGTGCATGCAGGCAGCTGCATGCTGCTCGTGCCGGCGGGCCCCTGTCGTTTTTGCCACGTCCTCAAGCTGGAGGGAGCCCGTCCACGAATACGGAGTACTTTCGCTTTCTGGCGCATGGAGTCTCCGGACTACAGAGGATAACTATCGACTTCTGACAAAGCGGACGACGGCGGTCTAGAAGCTGGTGGACAGACAAAAGCGGCCAGGCCGTCGGGCGAAGGCGAGCCGTTGTTTTCCCTGGGGTCCGCGGGCTGGGAATACGGGCGCCACGACCTTGCAATACCACCCCCTCCCCCAAGACAGACAGACACAGACCGACCTTGCGTCGCTGACCGCCAAGACAAGCTCCCCAGCCTCCGGGGTGGCCGCCGGCGGCCTCGTCGGGCGGCTCGAAAAAGCAAAAAGGGAAATATAAGAAAAAAAGAGAAAAAAAAAAAGACGAAAAAAAAGACAAAAAAAAAGAGCGCACCACTCCCAACAGAACGCAAGGTGCGCCGTGAGACAGCATGAGGCCCCATCGTGCTAGA
Source organism: Ophiostoma fasciatum (assembly GCA_019925495.1). NCBI lineage: Eukaryota > Fungi > Ascomycota > Sordariomycetes > Ophiostomatales > Ophiostomataceae > Ophiostoma > Ophiostoma fasciatum. Next base: position 360,477 of record JADHKM010000016.1, read on the forward strand.
AGGGAAATGGCCGGCCAACGCGACACCGCCAGACTATTGGATGTTCCACCTGCGGGCTGGACTCTTTGTCCGGGCCGTGCGTGCGCTGGTTAGCCTCCGACGGCTGGACGTTGTTGTTGCCTCGCAGGGGGGTCGGGTGGCCGGTCGGTTGATCGGGGGGGAGAGGGGGGGGGGGAGAGGGGGCGGAAGGCAGCCAACAGAGGGCGTCGGCTTCGTCTGTGATGCCATCCGTCTGGGGCACCCATCTGTGGTTCCGTCTACGGAGTAGGGTCCCCGTCTGTCTATATAAAGGGGGCCTCGCCGGCCAGACTCGTCGTGCTCTGGTCTGCTTCCTCATCCACTCAACCACCACGAGACTTGGCCACCACCTGCCATCACCATGAAGTCGGTTCTCTACACTGCGGCCCTGGTCGGCCTCGTTGGCCAGGCCACGGCCACCTCGACCGGCGGCTGCCACTCTGTTCGTTCCTCCGTTCTCGGCCCTCTTTCTCTCGTCTGTCTTCTTGTGCTGACCGACTCCAGGACAACTGCGCCCGCGCCGTGACGGGCACGCGTCTGGGCCAGGCGTCGGTGCTGGCGGCCGAGTCGGACTGCAGCGCCTTCCTGGCGTCGACGGTGACCATCACCGTGACGCCGTCGGCGCTGCCGGCCGACACCACGACGGCCTATGAGTACGAGACGCTGACCGTGACCGGCGCCACGGTGACGAACACGGACTGCGTCACCGAGACGGTCACGGCCACGGAGTCGACCACGGCCACGGTGTGGGCCAGCACGACCTGCACGTCCACGGCGACGGTGGAGGCGTCGACGGTGCTGCTGCTGAGCACGCCCGTCAGCACGGAGACGCGCACGGAGACGGTGACCGTGGCCACGGAGACGTCGACGGCCTACTCGGTCGTCGGCACGGACAGCAGCGCCGCCTCGACCGACGTCGTCTCGACGGCGACCGTCACGGACACGGAGACGGCCACGGCCACGGCCTACTCGACCGTGACCGCGACCAGCAGCGCCGGCGGCCACGGCGGCGGCGGCGGCGGCGGCCACCCGCACTACGCCAAGCGCGACGTGGCGGGCGTCGAGGCGGCGGACCTGCTGCGCCGCACGTACCCGACGACGGCGGTGTCGGGCATCCCGGCGTACGCGTCGCCGTGCGTGGACCAGGCCGCCTACGCGAGCGCGTGCTCGTGCTGGGGCATCGTGGGCACCACCAAGACGGAGACGGTGACCGCGGCGGCGCCGACGCTGCCGGTCGTGACGGTGACGGCGACCATCACGGCGACGGCCTGGGCGACGGCGACGGCCGAGGCGACGGACACGATCACGGTGTCGGCGACGATCACGCTGACGGCGACGGAGACGGCGACGCCGACCGAGGTCGTGACCGTCACGGAGACGCAGACCAGCACCACCTACAGCGACTACGTCGCCACGACGCTGGTGTCGCTGCCCGTGACGACGACGACGGTCACCGTCGACGACATCACGGCGACGGTGACGCGCACCGTCGATGCCACGGCCACGGCCACGGCCACGACCACGACCACCGTCGTGACCACCGTCGTCAGCACCGTGACCGCCGGCGCGCCCTCGTGCTCCAGCACCGTCATCACCGTCGGCGGCAGCGGCAACCACAACACGGGCGGCCGCGGCGGCCGCCGCTTCCCCGGCAGCAGCGGCGGCTACGGCGGCGGCCGCGGCGCCAGCGAGAAGTGCGGCTTCTCCACGCACTGCGGCTCCGAGATCGTCCCCAAGACCGGCTGCACCACCACCGCCTCCACCACCGCCTCCCAGGAGGCCTGCGCCGCCTCCTGCGGCGCCGCCGAGGCCTGCAACGCCTGGTCCTTCAAGCCCCTCTCCGGCGAGTGCACCCTCTTCCACGGCCTCGAGGGCTACACCCTCGGCTCCAACTCCCTGTGCGTCGCCGGCGTGCTGTCCAGCGACTACTGAGCGCGGGGAGCCTTTTGCGCGACTCTGGCTGCGCAGCAGCCTTTTACTTCATGAAAAGTTTTAATAAATAATTGATGGTTATTGCCAAAAGAGCAGACGTAATACTCCGTTGGATAAGTATACGGAGTATTCTCACGATGTTGGTGCACAGTGTGTGTATACAGTATACCCAAAATCATACCGTGTAGTTTGCCTCCGTTCAAAGTTCTCCGAGCTGCGCATCGGCCGTCCTGCGTTGCCCGCGCACGTTCTTTCTCCAGCCCTCCCCCGCTCCCCTCCGGCCACCATGAGCGACACCGACGACGTGGCGATCTACGACGAGGTCGAGATCGAGGACATGACCTTTGACGCCGCACGCGGCCTCTACCACCACCCGTGTCCCTGCGGCGACCGCTTCGAGATCGCGCTCGACGACCTGCTCGACGGCGCCACCGACATTGCCGTGTGCCCGAGCTGCAGCCTCATGATCCGCGTGATCTTTGACGTGGTGGGTGGTGTCTTGTGTCTTTTGTGGCGGCGCAGCAAGCGACCCAGGGCGGGACTGACCGAAACCCAGGAAAACCTGCCCAAGGGCCCCGGCGCCGGGCCGGCGGGCGAGACGCTGGCGGCGGCGGCGTGAGAGCAGACAGACAGACCGTTCAGGCCAGCCGGGCAGACCGGCCGGGCAGACCAGCCAGACCTGCGGCGAGGCGACGCGCGGGCCGCTCGGCACGCGGAACGATCCCGAGGCGCATCATCAGCATCAGCACCAAATCGACGCCCCGACGACGACGACGGCAGCAACACGGCACGCAGCCGACGCATGGCAAGCCGCGGATGGACTCTCTTGCAGGCTCTGCTGTCGGCCGGTGGCGGCGACGGCGGCGACGGGACCTTTACTTGGTTCCCGCTCGCATGCCGCGGTCGACGACGAAACATGGACGGCGGCAGCATGCCCGGTGAAGAGAAAGACAGACGTTCCGATCGTGTACAGAAGAAAGCGATTGTAGCAACCCGTTGTTTTCCCTGCAAAACGCCCCGAGCAAAGACCCACGGCAAACGACGGCTGAAAGAGGCGCACAAGTACAGAAGAAGGGGCCACGACTGCCCTACAAAAAGTACCAGAAGACGAGGACGCAGAGGCTGAGAAAGGTGCCCATGATGAGGCCGTCGCGGCGCTTCTTGGAGGCGATGCGCGAGATGAGCGTGTTGATGCCGGGCACCTGGCTGGCGGCCAGCGTGATGCGCCGGTTGATGTTGGCCAGCGTCTCGCGCTGCAGCCCGAAGCTCTCGTTGACCGCGTACGCCTGGCTCAGCACGCTGTCCACCATGTCGTGGCTGCGGTCGATGCGGCCGCGCTCGCCCAGCATGTACTCCGCCTCGGCCTGCTCGCCCGTGAGAGCTGCCGCGCCGCCGCCGCCGCCGCCGCCGCCCTCGCCGCTGCTGCGGCCGCCCTCCGCCGTCCCCGCGCGGTGCGCGCTGATGTCGTGCCGCACGTGCGCCAGCAGGTTCGCGCGGTCGCGCGCCTGGCCCAGCTGCGCCGCCAGCCGGTTGCGGTCGCGCCGGTGCTCCTCGTACTTTTCGCGCAGCAGCGCCAGGTTGTTCTGCTTGACGGCCGACGCCGCCAGCGCCGCGTCCGAGTCGAGCAGCCGCGTCAGCTGCCGCAGCAGCTGCTCTCGCTGTGGCCGGTCAGCGGTCAGCCTTGTCTTGTCAACGACAAGCAGAGAGTGCGCCCAACCTTGCCCAGCAGCTCGTCGAGCTTCGCCTCCGTCTGCTGCTCCTGCTCCGACGGCTTCAGGGGTATGGACGCCGCCGACGACAGCTGCGAGTACGTGTAGAGGAGGCTCTCGGTCTAGCAGACCAGCGGTCAGCGGTCAGCGGTCACCCAGTCAGGCTGCTGTGCTATCCACGACGTCCGTCCGCCAGCCAACAACGCACCTGGCTCTCCAGCGTCCGCATCTGCTGCCGCAGCTGCGTCCAGCTCGCGTTACCGCCCGCAGACGCCATGGCGCGGATGGCGGCGGCGGCGGCAGCGGCAGAGAAAGCGTCCCCGCGTGCCTCGTGTGGCGTACAGGCCCGTCCGTCGGTCGAGCTGCCAGTCTTGTCCGGGAAGCCCGGCGGAGGCCGTTGCTGTCGTCGTCGTCGTCGGAGACGCGGGCGAGGCTGACGAGCCCTCTGGTTCGCTTTGGTCGCAGGAAATGTCCTATCAGCAGTCCCGCACTCTTCGTAGGACACGGCTCGCGGGAAACAATGGAGATCGGGAAGGGCTGGGCTGGGCTGTAGGGGATGGTCGATTGCCGGGACCTAAACCATCACGAGACAGGAACGTCTCGAGGTCACCGTAGCCTCGGCCAGACGCCGCCACAGGAGCGAAAGTGGCTGTGCTGACATCACGTGTCTTTGTCACGTGTCAAATACTGACATAACCAGACGCTAGCTCATAGGGCGAGGAGCCCTAAAAGTTTTCCGACCGGCCGCGTCCAGCCAAAGAGAAGGGGGGGTTCGCTCTAGGCGGAAAAAAAGTTTCTGTGTCCCATTTTTCACGGCTTTTTTTTTTGCTGCCGCTGTGCTTTCGACCTCCCTCTCGCGTGCACGACGACCACCACCCACCTCTCTCTTTATTTTATAGCACGACAAACCACCCCGAAAACACACGTCGGCAACACTCGACGAGTTTTCCATCTTCCCCATCACAATGGTACGTTGGGACGATGAATTCATTGCCTGCGTTTTTCTGCGGTGGAAGAAGGATCTGGACGAGACGAAAGAGGAGGAAAGACAAGAAAAAGATGGTCGCATCTCGAACGAGCCGCTCGCTGCCCTTTGCTCGTCTCTTGCTCGTCTCTCGCCGCCCTTTGCTCGTCTCTCGCTTGCCTCTCGCGCGTCCCTCGCTTCAACCGACCCACGACAGTCGAGACGGTGCCAGACGTTGGGATGCCATACTCGACCCGACCGACCCAGCCATCGACATATGCAGGCCACGGCCGACGACGGCACGCTGCCCTCTACGACACGCGCCATACGGACGCGGGAGGCGAGAGAACGACGGCGAGCGAGCGAGCGCATCGAGCATGCGCAGCTGCGAGGGGGGGAGGGCGTGCGTGGACGGCGACGGCGATGGCCATGGCGATGACGATGGCAATGTCCACGGCAACGGCAATGCTGTGTGTGTTCTTTTACGACCGCTGCTAACGCGCCCAGTCTACCAGCAGAATCAAGGCCGGCCAGCTGTGGCCCAAGAGCAAGGACGAGCTGGTCAAGCAGCTCGCGGAGCTCAAGACGGAGCTGGGCCAGCTGCGCATCCAGAAGATCACCTCGTCGGGCTCCAAGCTGAACCGGATGTAGGCTTTGTCCTCCTCTTTTTGGCCGTTGCGGAAAACTGACAAAACCACAGCCACGATGTGCGCAAGTCGATTGCGCGCGTCCTGACCATCATCAACGCCAAGCAGCGCGCGCAGCTGCGCCTCTTCTACAAGAACAAGAAGTACCTGCCGCTCGACCTGCGGCCCAAGCAGACGCGCGCCATCCGCCGGCGGCTGTCCAAGGAGGACGCCGCCCGCACCCTGCTCAAGACCAAGAAGCGCCAGTCCCACTTCCCCCAGCGCACCTTTGCCGTCAAGGCATGAGCAGCGAGCACACAGACGGACGGGACGGGCGGCGGAGGCGTATCGACGAGCGGATGCATTTTGTTACGATGCTGCTGGCTTGATTCTTTGTGCTTCTTTTTTTTTCTGGTTCCCCCAAGCATGGACGGGAAACGGGTGTTCGGTTTACGCGCTCCAAAAAAAAGAAAGAAGAAGATGAAGGAAAGATCAGGCTTCGGAGGGTTAGACGTGTCGACCGAACACACAAAACCTTGAAAAAGGAAAAAAAGAACACAAAATTTGAAAAGGACCACTGCGTTCCGAAGACTTCTCGCCAGAGCTACGCCAGATGTCGTTGTAAGATGCCGTATCCTGCCCACGTCCTGTATTCCCAACTGTCTGTCCAGAGCCTGCCTGTCCCCCAGCGCCTGTGAAGAGCAAAAGGCGGATATCAAATCGTCCGCGTCGCAGCAAGCACGCCGTCCGCCGCCTATCGCGCCGCCGTCTTGGCCACGGCCGAGGACGGCGCCTTGGTGTGCTGGGTGCTGTGGCGGCGCAGCTGGTCCTTGCGGTGGAACGTGCGGTGGCAGCCCGGGAAGGGGCAGGCGAACTGGCCGTCGCCGGTGTGGATGCGCTTGTGCTTGGACAGGTTGGAGGACTCGCTGAACTCCTTGCTGCAGTAGGGGCACTTGAGCGGGCGCACCTTGGTGTGCGTGCGGATGTGCATGGTCAGGGCGCTGTGCTGGCGGAACGTCTTGCCGCAGATGCCGCACGACAGCGGCTTGCTGTCCTCGTGGATCAGCTTGTGCTGCACCAGCGCCTGGTTCGCCGAGAAGGACTGGTGGCAGATGTCGCACAGGAACGGTTTGTCTGGGACGTCAGCGGGGGACAAGCTAGGGGACGAGACACGCCGACAGAATAACGTACTGCCCGTGTGCGCCTGCATGTGGCGGTCAATCTTGCTCTTCTGCACGAAGCCGCCCTTGGCCTCGCAGTCGCGGCGCATGCAGCCGAGCCAGCCGCACGAGTACGTGCCGCCGGCGCCGCGCTTCAGCGGCTGCGTGTGCGCGGCCAGGACGTGCTTGTGCAGCTCCGCCGCCGCCGCAAACCCCTGGCCGCACGGCGGGCCGCCCACGACGTCGCACCACAAACAGGTGTGCATGTAGCTGGCGTCTGCCGGCTCGTCCTTGACGGCGGCCGACGACACAGACAGCGAGGACATGCAGGACACGGCCATGGCGGTGTCCTCGTGGTTGTCCAGAGCCCCCCCGTCCACGACGTCCTTTCCGCAACCGAGGTTGTAGGCCGCCAGGGGAAGGGATGCGTCCGGGAGAGACAGCAGCGCCAGGTTCGGGGCCGCGCCGCCAGGCCCGGCGCCGGAATCGGGGCCTGCCGTAGTGGCGAGAGACGCGGGCGTGCGCACGGCGTCCTCTGATGGAAGAGACACGGATGACGGCGCCGAGGGCATCATGCCCGGCATCGGGTCCAGCTGCAGCAGGCTCAGGCTGTTGCGGTGCTCGTTCCACAGGTGCTGCACCATGGCCTCGCCGTTGGGGAACTTGGCGCCGCACTCGGCGGCGGGGTCGTGGGGGTGGTGGTGGTGGTTCTGCTGCTGGCTGTATTTATTGGGGTGGTCATCGCTGTGGCCGCAGCAGGTCAGCATCACATGGTTGATGTCAATGTTGTCAAACAGGCCGGCGCCGCCGGCGCCGCCGGCGCCGCCCATGCCGCTTCCGTTGGCGCCACTGCCGCACAGGGACGACAAGTGGCGGATGTGGCACTCCTGGTAGAAGCTGGGGTCCTCGACGGGGCAGAAGTCGGCGGTGCACGACGCCGACGGCTGCAGCGGGTTGTGGGCCTCGCGCAGGTGCTGATAGTTCATGAGGAACTGCGGGCTGATGCACATGTCGGGGCCGAGGAGCTGCAGGCAGCGCTGCTGTTCTTGCTGCTCTTGGCTCTGCTGGTGCTGCTGCCGCTGCTGCTGCTGCTGCTGCTGCTGCTGCTGCTGGTGCCGCTGCTGTTGCTGCTGTTGCCGCTGTTCTTGTCTCCGCTGGCTGGCCTGCTTCTGCTGCTCGACAAACGAGGTCAGGGCAGCCGCGGCGATGGCGTCTTCGGAGGTGATGGCGGCGGCGGCGGTCATGCGTGGACTCGCCGCCGCCGCGGTCGCCGCCGCGGTCGCCTCCGTCTGCAGACAGGCCTCGTCCTCGCAGCAGGCGGACGGGTCGTCGGCGCAGGCGGTGTCGTGGCAGATCTCGCCGAAGCCGCACTCGCTGTCGCAGGTGGACTCGGCGTCCGCGTCCACGTCCGCGTCCACATCCGCGTCCACGTCGCCGTCGCCGTCCTCGTCGCCAAAGCACGACGGCAGGGGGGCAAAGCCGCCAGGCAGGTGGTGGTGCACCTGGTTCTGGCACGGCTGGCTGTGACTGCTCGAGCTGTTTGTCGCATACAGGCCGCCAGCCGCCGCCGCCGCCGCCGACGCCGCCACCGCCGTCGCCTGGGGGTCCGCGTGGCGGGTGTGGAAGAGCATGTGCGACGCGCTGCTGCCGCCGTAGCCGAAGCCGTAGCCGTAGCCGTGGCTGTAGCCGTGGCTGTAGCCGTGGGCATGGCCGTAGCCGCCGTGGCCGTAGCCGTGGCCGTGGCCGTGGCCGTGACCGCCGGGGTGCTGGGCCGTGGGGCACTTGGGCGGATAGACGCAGAGGTCGTCGTGGGACGAGCGCAGGGCGGTGCCGAGCGCGGCGGCCGCGTGCGCGGCGTGGTCCGGGCCGACGCACTGCGGCGTGCTGGGCAGGCAGAGCAGCTTCCAGGCCTCGTCCATGTCCACGTCGACGGCGCCGCCGGTGCCGAGCGACGACGGGCCGCCGAGCGCGAGCGCGCCGCCAAAGCTCTCCAGGTAGTGGTAGCCCAGCGGCCCGCGGCGGGGGTTTGCGTCCATGGGGTTGCTGGAGAAGGAGAATGTGGGTGAGGGTGGGTGAGGGCGGGTGACGGTATGTGAGGGTGGGTGTGGGTGAGTGTATGAGGGCTAGAGAGAGCGAGGCGGCAGAGCCATCCCCTGCGCAGACGCGGAGACAAGTGTTGCGGAAAAGTGAAGACTTTTTCAGGCTGCAAAAAGGGCAGAAACGGCAGTCGTGCGCCGATGCCCCGTCCCGATGGCCGCGCTCAGCGAATCAAAAAAGGCAGGAGGAGCAGACGTGCTCTTCGTCTCGCCAGCTCCTTCCCGCGAAACAGGCAAACAGCGTGGGAAAATCTCGTCGGCAGCCCGTATCTGGTACACGGGGCCCTGGCAGGCGGCGCCGTGCGTCATGGTCCAGAGGCCACTGTCCCCACTCATTGTCTCCACATAAAAAGAAGCGTGGGCTCTGATTGGCCTGTTGTGGCTAGCAGCGCTGTGAGGCTCCAAGACCGAGAACCCGGATGGCCAGGTCGACAGATGCACGTCGGCCTTTTCGAAGTTGGAAGGACAGACATGCTGGGAGGCTGGGAAGGCCATGGTCGGTCGAAAGTACGGGAGCAGGCACAGTCAAAGACGCTGATGATGGCGAGGCTCACAGTGAAGCCGCGTAGCATGTCTGCCAACGGAGGACTGTATGACTATAGACTTGTACTCGAGCTCGTACGACGTGCTTTTGCAGAATCCATGCCAAGGCGTACTGTGCGAGCAACTGCAGCCTGTCGCAGCCGACTTGGGCAAAAGGCGGTGAGAGCTTGGCTTTCTGCCGCTGCCACGGCGGGCGCAGAGGTGGGGCACGTCCAACGTCGGATTGGCTCCGATCGTCGTCAGACAAGGGGATCGACGGCGAAGGCGACGGCGAAGGCGAAGGCGACGACGACGACGACGACGACGACGAGGACACCCAGATCCAACCCACCAGCTGGACCGGACGCCACGCCACATCACGCCACCCACGCCATGGGCAACCTCTGCGGCAAAGTCGACCGGGACGACGACCCCTTTGCGCAGCCCGGCCGCACGCTCGGCAGTCGCCCAGCAGCCGCCGCCGCCGGCCAGCCCAAGACCGCCGCAGTGCCGGCGCGCGTCGGCGGGCCGCCCCGGACCCTCGGCGGGACGTCTGCCGGCGGGGGGGGCTCGTCCGCCGCAGACGACGCGCGCGCGCGAGCAGCAGCAGCAGCCGAGGTGGCCCCCCTCTCTCCCCCCTGGCCCCCGGGCATTTCCCCTGACGACCGATCCTGACCAGCAGGCCCGCAACTCGCCCAAGACCGGCAAGGCTGCGACCGGCAAGCTGGGCGCGCAGCTGGAGGCGCAGCGGCGCGAGACGCGCAGCGAGACGCTCAAGAAGGCCAGCGCGGCCGAGGTGCGGCGGCGCGAGATGGACGCGGCGGCGGAGGCGGCGGCGCACAACTAGCTGCCGTCGTCTGATTTTCTGTTTTCTTTTCCCAGCGGTCTGTCTTTACCAGTGCCAAGTTCCCAGAGGTCGTATTCATCTGTCTCCTGCCTCCTCCCCCGCATCCTCGCCTGCCTCCTCCTATGTAATGGTGTACCGCCCGCTCGCCGGGGCCCGGCTCTCGGCATCGGCGGCGGCGATGGTGCCCTCGCGCAGCAGCCGCGTCAGCTCCGTCAGCGCGTTGCCCACGGCCACCTCGGTGTCGCCCTCGATCAGCAGGTACAGCTTGGGCTCGCCGCCCGGCGCCACCTTGGCCCCCGCCGGGTAAAAGGTGCCCTTGGTCGTGATGGACGTGCCCGTCGAGTCGAGGATCTTGGCCACGTTGGTCCGGTTCGTCACCGCCCACCGCGCCTTTTGCGGGAAGTCGTTGATCTCCAGCGTCGCGTGGAACGCCCCCGCGTCCGGGCCCTTGTTGTCCACCGGCTGCCCCGGCCGCAGCTGGCCCGCCCGCGCCAGCCGCGCGTTGATGTCGCTGATGGCCGACGCCGCCTTTTCCAGGGCGCCGCCCGCCAGCTTGTCGTCGCCGCCCGACGCCGCACCGCTGCTGCCGCCAGCCTCGCCCCCCTCCCGCGCCACAATCACAGACGCCGCCGCCTGCACCAGGTTGTTGGCCGCCTTGACCTTCTTGTCGTCCTCGGCCGACGCCGCCGCCGATCCCTCCTTGTCCGGCGCCTCGTCCTCGTCGCCCTCCTGCTTGTGCGTCTTGCGCTCGCGCAGCCGCGCCGCCTCCCGGTCCTTGTCCAGCTTCTCCAGCCCCTTGCCCCCGAACCCCGACTGGTCCTTGGCCTTGCCCGCCTTGACCTTGTCCCGCCACGCCTTGCGCATCTCCGCCAGCCGCGGCGGCACCGGCTGCCCGCTCTGCTCCAGCGCCTTGGCAATGCCCACCGCGCAGCTCTCCTGCTCCTCCGTCACAAACGTCACCGCCGTCCCCGTCTTGCCCGCCCGCCCCGTCCGCCCCGCCCGGTGCACGTAGTCCTCCAGGTGGTTCGGCGCGTCGTAGTTGACCACCAGCGTCAGCTGCTTCACGTCCAGCCCCCGCGCCGCCACCGACGTCGCCACCAGCACCGGGCACACGCCGTTCTTGAAGTCCGCCAGCGTCGAGTCCCGGTCCACCTGGTCCTTGCCGCCGTGCAGCGACATGCACCCGTACCCCTTGCGCAGCAGCGCCCCCAGCAGCTCGTCCGCCTTCTCCTGCCGCTCCACAAACACCAGCGCCCGCACGTCGTCGTCGTCCATGTACAGCTCGCCCAGCAGCTCCAGCAGCCGCACAAACTTGTCCTTTTCCGCCCGGATCTCCACCAGCTGCGTGATCTCCGGCGCCACCACGCTGCGCCCGCCCACCACAATCTCCACCGGGTCCCGCAGCACCTTCTTCACCAGCGCGTCGATGATCCGCGGCATCGTCGCCGAGAACAGCACCGTCTGCCGGTCCGGCCGCACGTTGGCAAAGATCTTCATCACCTGCGGCTCGAACCCCATGTCGAACATGCGGTCCGCCTCGTCCAGCACAATGTACGTCGTCCGCCGCAGGCTCACCACCCGCCCCTGGTTCGCCGCCAGCAGGTCGATCATCCGCCCCGTCGTCGCCACAATCACCTCCGCCCCGCGCTTCAGCTCCGCGATCTGGTCCTTGATCGGCGGGCCCCCGTACGCGCACACCGCCCGCAGCCCCAGCGCCTTGGCAAACGGCTTGCAGTCCCGGTGGATCTGCACCGCCAGCTCCCGCGTCGGCGTCAGGATCAGCCCGATCGGGCCCTCGTTGTCCTTGACCCGCTCCTGGTCCATAATGTGCCGGAACATGGGCAGCAGAAACGCCATCGTCTTGCCCGACCCCGTCTTGGCCACCCCGATCACGTCCCGCCCCGACATGATCACCGGCAGCGCCTGCATCTGGATCGGCGTCGGCTTCTCGTACCCCAGCTCCTCCACCAGCGACAGCATCGTCTGCGTCAGCCCGCAGTGCGACCACTTCTGCACCGGCTTGGCCACGTCCTTGCCCGACACCTTGATCCCGTCCAGGTCCAGCCGCAGCTCCGCCACCTCCGCCTCCGTCAGCTCGCTCAGCTCCGCCGGCTCCACCCAAAAGTTTTTGCGCACCGGCGTCAGCTCCAGCTTGCTGTAGTCGATCGTCGGGATGTCCTTCTTCTTGCGCTTCGCCGCCGCCATCGCCAGGATCGACCGCGCGTCCAGGTTGTCCTGCGCCTTGCTAAAGTAGTCCTCGTCATCGCTGAAGTACGCCTCCGGCGCTGCTGCCGACTTCTTGCTCGTCGCCGCCCCGCCGCTGCCGCCGCTGCTGCCGCTGCCGCCGCCCCGCCGTCCCGGGCCCTCGTCCAGGTTGGCCATGAACGCGTCCAGCGGGTCCACGCCGTCCGCAGCCATCCGGTCCACGTCGTCCATCAGCGTCCGCTTCGGCATGCCGTTGGCCTTTGACTTGGTCTTGGTAGGAGCGGGTGCAGGCGCCTGTGCCGGTGCTGGTGCTGGTGCTGGTGCTGGTGCTGGTGCTGGTGCTGGTGTTTGTGTTTGTGTTGGCGCCGGTGCTGCTGCTGCTGCTGCAGCTGCATCCTGCGTCGGCTTGCCCTCGTGCTCCGCCGGCGTTGGCCCGTCCACCTCCATGGCATCGGCAGTCGCGTCCGGTGCTCCTGCCGCCCCCTCGCTGTCGGTCTGCATGGCCATGCTCTGCTGCAGGATGCGCTCGTCGCGCCGCTCGCGCGCCGCCCGCGCGGCCGCCGCAAACTCCTCTTCGGTGCCGTCAAACCGGCCGTCGTCGTCCGAGTCGTCGTCGTCGTCGTCACCCTCGCCGCCGTGGCCGCCGTCTTGCTGGTCGTGCATCGAGTTCGCGTCTTCGAGGGCGGCGTCCGGCAGCTTGGCGAGCTTGCGCTTCGACGTCTCCTCGTCGTCCAGGTCGAGCTTGCGCTTGGCCGACGCGGCGTCGGCCGCGCCCTTGTTGAACCCGAATCCGCTAAACGGCCGGCTGGCGGCGAGAACAGGGGCTGCCAATGTCAGAAGCCGATCCACCGAACCAAGTACAGAAAGACAGAGAGCTCTACCGTTGGCCTTCTTGGGCGCCGGCCCCTTGTCGGCGGGCACCGCCGCCGCCGCCCCGAGCACCGCTCCGAGCGCCGCCCCGGGCGCGGCCCCGGACGAAGCGTGGTGCCGCGCGGCCGCCGCCGCAGACCTCTTGGCGATCGCCTTGGGGTCAAACTTGCCGGCGTACGATGTCGGCGGCGCTGGCGACGCACTGCCCGCCTTGTCGGCGGCGGCCTCGGCTGTGGACGGCGGTGTTGCCGTCGTCGTCGTCGTCGTCGTCGCTGCTGCTGCTGCTGCCGCGTCGTTCTCCAGCCGCTGCTTCTGCTCGTGCTTCTTCTTCCAGGCCTCGAGCTTGGCCAGCCGCTCGGCCTTCTTCTCGGCCTCGGACTTTTCGCGGCCGGACGTGGTCGTCGTCGGTGGCGGCGCGTTGGCGGCACTGCTCCGCGGCCGGTCTGGCGAGCCGTCCCGCCGGCTTCGGCCGTCCCGCCCGTCCCGGCTGCGATCGCGCCGTCGTGTCAGCGAGCGGGACCGTGACCGCGACCGCGACGAGCGGCGGCGAAAGTCCCCTCCACCTCCGCCGCCGCCGCCGCCGCCGCCGCCGCGCCAGCCACCACCCCGGTCGCGCGAGCGGTCGCGGCGATAGCCACGGTCGCGCGAGCGGTCTCGGTCTCGGTCTCGGTCTCGGTTTCGGTTGCGGTCGCGGTCGCGGTAGCGGCGCTGTTGGGTTAGCCTGCGCGAAGACGAGGAGGGGGCCACGGGCAGCGGCAGCAGACGCACATCAGGGCTGCGTGACCGGCGGCGGTCGCGTGGCGGGCCGTCGCGGCGGTCGCGGTCGCGGCGGTCGTCGTCTTTGCGCGCGCGCTTCGCATCGTGGTGACCTGCAGGAGATGGTGAGCGCGCGTTCCTGGGCCAAGCCATGGTTCTGCCGCGGTCGTCTCCGTCGTTTCCTGTCTTTCTTCTTCCTCGTCTCTCTTTCCGTCTTGTTTTGTTCTTGACTCTCTTCCTGACAGCGACTGGCTCTGTGGGAGATGCAGTATGTGGCAAAGGGCAAAGGTGCGGGTGATGGTACTACTTTTTCATGGCCAAACGACGAGGTTGCGTTGACGTCTCTGGATCTGCATGGCCCGAGAGGCAAAAGGCTCCCAAAGACTAGCCTTTGGCGACGCGGCGCCTGAGAAGGGAAAAGCGCCCAGCAGGTTCTACCGCACGTGACTCTCTGTACTCGTCACGTGACCCTGCCGAAATCCTTGCCTTCGTTTGCGGCCAGATCCTCTGTATGCTTGCACCAATCCGGTGCAGCCCCACCGAGGGGAAGTACCTGCCTCGCACGTGTACTCGGTACCCATTGCCAGCGGAAGGCGCAGCCGACAGAGCGGGTACCGGTACCTAAGCCCGCTAATTTCCCGGCATGCAAGGAAGCTCTAAACAAGGGGGGCTGGGAGGCACCTGCCGCCGCAAGGAGCAAGACGGGCAGTCCACACCGCGCAGGCCACACACGCGACCGGACGGGTGAGTATTTCTGACGCGGGAGCCGCTTTTGGGGCATCGCGCCATTTTGCATCACGACGCATCGAAGCATCGACCGCAGCCACACGGGGACACGACGGGACACGGCGAGACACGACGGAACACGAACGGACGCGCTATCAGCACTGAGGTCACAAATAGACAAACAAAACAGCAACAACAGCAACAACAACAACAACATGTGGTCTGCAATCCGGCCGGCGGCCGCCAGCCGGGGCCGCCTGGGCGGCGTCGTTGTCGGCAGCGGCGGCGTCGTGGCGGCGGCGCGCGGGGCCGTGCAGGGGAGCGTGCTGCGCGCTGCGGCGACGGTGGTGGCGGTGCGCGGCTTCGCGTCGCGCCCGCTCGCGTTCCGGCCAGCACCGGCGATGACGACGGGGACGGCGACGGCGACGGCGACGGCGACGCGTTTCTTCTCGCAGACGGCAACGGCGGCAGCGGACTCGGCGGCAGCGGACTCGGCGGCCAAGAAGCCGGCGGCGAAGAAGAAGAAGGCGTCGGCGGGCAAGAAGTCGGCAGGCAAGAAGTCGCAGGGCAAGAAGTCGCCGGGCAAGAAGGCGGCGACGCAGAAGCGGCGGGCGGCGAAGCTGGAGGCGAAGCGCAAGGCGGCGCTGGCGAAGAAGGCGCGGAATCAGGCGCGGACGCCCGAGGCCAAGCGCAAGGCGCTGGTGCGGGACCTCAAGAAGGCGGCGCTGCTCAAGCCGCCGACCAAGCTGCCGGAGCACCCGTGGATCCTCTTCGTCAGCGAGCGCACCAAGGGCACCAAGACGGGCGGCGGCAGGGCGGACCTGGCGCAGCTCATGCCCGAGCTGAGCCGCGAGTTCAAGGCGCTCCCGCCGCTCGAGCTGCAGCGCCTGCACGAGACGGCCGAGCAGAACCGCGCCGCCAACCAGGCCACCCTGCAGGCCTGGGTCGCCGGCCACCCCGTCAGCACCATCGTCGACGCCAACGCCGCGCGCCAGCGCCTCAACCGCCTGCTCAAGAAAAATGGCCAGGACAAGGCCCCCAAGACCAAGCTGCGGCCCATCCCCGACGACCGCCAGCCCCGCCGCCCCCTCTCCGCCTTCTCGCTCTACGTCAAGCAGCGCTGGGAGTCGGGCCAGTTCACCGGCCGCCCCATCGGCGAGGCCGCCAAGACCATCGGCTCCGAGTGGAAGAGCCTCCCCGCGTCCGAGCGCCAGGTATGTGGTCTCTCTCCCCCTCACTCTCCAGCCAAGTCCACTGCTAATGTTCAGCCGTTCGAGGACCGCGCCAAGACCGAGGCGGCGCAGTACAAGCAGGAGGTCGAGTCGATCCGCGGCAGCCCGTCTAAGCCGGCGACGCCGTAAGCGTGAGCGGGCGGGCGAGACGGGTGGTGGAGAGCCTCGTGTCGTGTCGGTTGTGCAGGTTTCCTACTGTCTTTGTCATCGTCTTTGCTTTCGGTGTGCATGCTTTATTGTTTCTGGTGGCCTCGGGTGGCGGTCTCTGGGCAGGGGAAGGACAAGGCGTCGATCGTCATGGTTGGCCACTGTACGATTACTCGGTCGCTTCTTCAATGCCAGGGCTTCTTCAGTATCAGGGCCTCTTCAATGCTAAAGCTTCCTTTTTTCGACGCCCTCGGTGTCCTAGTAGAAACAAGATGGAAAGACATGGTTTGCGAAAAAAACAAGGCGCAAAACGCCAGCCCGTCCTCGTCCCAGACCTCCCAGATATCATGACCCATCCCCCGGCCTTGCCCAACGCCGTCCGGCACACGCCCGTGGCCGTTCCCATCACCGCGCACCCGTGCCATTGTTCCGTCTGTTTCCGTCTTCGCTCTTCACCCGTCCAGCCGCGGCCGGGGCGGTCGGGGCGGCCGGCCCTTGCGCGGCGGCACCGTGATCGCCACCGCCCCCCCGCCGTCCAGCCAGACCGCCCCCGTCGCCAGCACGTGCCGCTGGCTGGCCAGGTAGAGCAGCAGGTACGTGTGGCCCGCCGCCGCCGCAAAGCAGTGCAGCCGTAGCCACCGCTGCCGCTGCGGCGGCGCCGCGTCCCGCGAGCACCACACGCTCCATCCCGCCGCGCCGCGCTCCCCGACAAACGCCGCCAGAAACGCCCACGCCTGCTGCTGCACCGCCGCCGGCCAGCCGGCCGTGTCGACGCGCCAGGAGCCGCGCTCAAAGGCATGGGGCGGCGCGCGCGCCGGCATGTCGCACGCGCCGGCCGCGGCGGCGGCGGAGGCGGCGGCGGCGGACACGGGCCGGTACCGCCGCGCCAGGTCGAGGTCGCTGGCCAGCTTGGCCAGCGGCGCCGTGATGAACGACGCGGCGTCGAGGTGCGTGCAGGCCACCGGCGGCTCCGGCGAGAGGATGCGGAGGCTCGTGTCGATCGCTTTGCCGCCGCCGCCGCCGCCGCTGCAGAGGCCAGGTGTCGGGGACGACGAGGGAAACGGCAGGGCGTTGTATGTGTCGACCTCGCCCGCCTTGGCCTCGGTCTCGGCCTCCTCCGAATCCGAGATGTCGATGACCGCCGCTGCTTTTCTCTTGGCACGCCGGGGCGTTGCGGCCGCCGCCACCACCGCTTGTGTCTTCTGGGGGCTCTTCTGCGCGCTCGGGCGCTCGCCCGACGAGTCGTCCACCCAGATGACGAGCTTGCCCGTCTCTTCCGGCAGCGACGAGGGGATGTGGACTGCGTCCTCGGAAGGGTTGTCGTCGTCGTCACCGCCGCCGCCGGCACCAGCCACCTGTGGAGGCAGACCGAGAGAGGGCAGGCAGCTACCCCTATCCAGGTCGTCGTCGTCGTCGTCGTCGTCGTCGCCTTCCCAGGCCCGCAGCTCACCCTGGTCCTTTGCATCCGCGCAGTCCCCGCTTTCGTTCTGCGACTGCGTCGACGGCTGCGAGTTGGTCGAGAGCTGGCTGAGCGGCTGCCGGCGCAGGCCCGCGCGCTCCACGGGCCCAACGCTGAGATCGGGGCTCGCCGAGACGCGGGTCCGGCGAAAGCTGCCGTTCTCGCTGTCGTCATCGTCGTCCTCCTCCTCAATGTCATCCTTGCCCACGTTCAGCTGGCCGCCGGGCCGCGGCCGCACGTCTGCCTCGGGCTGCGAGTCGGGGATGCAGTCGTCCAGCGAGACGCGCGGCGGGCGCAGCAATGCTTTGGGTGTGTCCGCGCCCGGCGTGCGCACGTTGTCCCACACGCTCGCAAAGGAAAGGCTCCCAAACGACAGCACGCGGTCGTCGGCGGCGCCGCTCAAGGGCTCCCCACGGCTCTCGGGCTGCTGCTGCCCCTCGGTCCACCCCTCCGAGCGCCCCCCCGTCTCTTCCCCCTCCTCCTCCTCCTCCTCCCCCTCTCCCCTCCCGCTCACGTCGAGCCGGCCAGCCGGCCGAAAGTCTGCATACGCCTGGGCCAGCAGCCGGTAGCGGGCGTCGTCGGCGGGCCGCCCCCGCCCCGCCGCCGCCGCCGCCGCCGCTGCCGCGCCGTGCACCAGAAGCTCGATCTGTGGCCGGGGCATGGACATGGCGGCATCTCCGGTCGCGCAGGCCAGCGGCGCCGCCTCGCACGGGAATGCGCGTGGTGTTTTTTGGAGGGGATATAGACAATGCTGGCTGTTGGACTGCGCGTCGCCCGGGCAATTCTGTGCCTTTTTAGGCAGTCGCCGCCTGCTGTACAAGTATGTGGTCACGTGATTAGGTGACCTCGTCCAGTGCAGCTTTCTGCATCAGTTTATATCGTAGACTTCTCTTTCACCTCCTGTTTCCTATTTTCAAGGGACCCTATTCTGTTATTCGTTTTTTTTATATGTCTATTGTATTAAGCCTCTTTGAAGTCTAAATAAAACCTGAAATTTCTTTTGATTTTGTAGATTTTTCTCATCCTTGGTAATTTTATTACAAAATTACTTCACATTTTGTTTTTGTTCTCAGCTACTTCGTTTCTTCTACCTTATACTGCCCCTCTGCCCCTGCTTTCGTCTCACCTGCTCGTCCTACAAAGCTGCAGCCCTGCATCTACCTGGCCCGGCCACCAGGAGCCTCGTTTTGCCCAATATACAGAGCACGTCACAATAGCATCACTGCACCCAGGAGAACAGGCTGCCGCTGTCAAATTCAAACGCCCCAAACCTCCTTTCATGGGCCAGCTGTGGCCGACACTGTGTATGGTATTCTTCCCATGCTGCCTCCAACGCCAGATCCTTGACCCAAAACACCAAGCCGACGACAAAAACCAAAGCCTAGGAATGCATACCCCAAAACGAAGAAAGAACGGAAACACGAGCACCACCTAGTCCACCCGCCCCCTAGTCCACCACGTCCGGCCGCAGCTCGCCAAACAGCCGCACACGGTAGAAGCACGTGTGGTCCTTGCTGCCGTAGTTGGACACCGCGCGCACCAGCACGTGGTCCGTCACGGCGTCGAGCACCTCCAGCTCGGGCGACAGCCGGAAGACCTGCACCTCGCCGCCGTTGCCGGCCTGCTGCCGGGCCTCAAACGTGAACGCGCCCACCTTGACAAAGCCCCACCCGAACAGCGGGTGCTGGTCGTCTGTGTCCGGGAACTGGCTCAGGCTCCAGTCCTGCAGCGGCCGCTGCTGCGCGTAGTCGGTCACCTGGATCCACACCTCGAGGTCCCGCGGCATGGCGCCCGGGTCCAGCGTCGCCGACGGGTGGATGTGCTCCACCACCACGTACTGCGGCACGATGCGCAGGCCCAGCTTGACCGCAAACTCGGCCGGCCCGGCGCTGCCGTTCTTGGTGGTCTTGGCCGTCTTGGCCGCCGCCGACCCCACCGGCCCGCCCCGCGTGGCCGCACACCAGCAGTCGCCGTCCTGCTCCCACGACTCCAGGACTACCGACCCTCGCTGGGAGCCGGGCACCGGGCGAGCCGCCGTGTCCGCGTCGCGGCCGCTGCCGTCGCCGACGTGCCGCTTCCAAAAGGGCGGCCGGACGGGCTCGTAGGACGGGCTCGAAAAGTGCTGGTTGAACACGGCACCCGTGTTGCGCGAAAAGAAGTTGACTTGGTTGACGAGGTTGTCGTGCCAGTGGGCCTTGATCTTGCCGCGCGCCATCGCCTCCAGCTGCGCGTCGCTGATGCCCTTGCGCACGAGCTGGTCGACCAGGGCCTTGATGGCCCGCTGGTCCATGGCCGGGCTGGCGGGCGCGGGCGCAGACGGCGAAGAGGGGGAGGAGGCGCGCGGCGAAGACGACACGGCCGCGGCGGCCGCGCGCGCAATGT
Source organism: Ophiostoma fasciatum (assembly GCA_019925495.1). Lineage (NCBI taxonomy): Eukaryota > Fungi > Ascomycota > Sordariomycetes > Ophiostomatales > Ophiostomataceae > Ophiostoma > Ophiostoma fasciatum. Next base: position 380,128 of record JADHKM010000016.1, read on the forward strand.
CCACCACCCGCGCCTCGAGGTTGGCCAGTTCGCCGCGGATCTCGAGCCGGTGCTCGACAAACGCGTTTTGCAGAATCTGCAAAAAGTCTTGCCGCGGAACGAGCACCTCCTTGGCCGCCGCCGAAGAGGCGATTCTCTGTGCGAGCTTCACCGTCTGGTCGTCGGAGAGCCGGTCGAACAAGAGGTCGTCGGCGCCGGGCGGCGGCGACGGCGGCTGCGGCTGCGGCGGCGGCACGATGCTGCCAAGAATGTCTCGGACCTTGTTCTGGTTCTGCCGCAGCCAGGACTCCCAGGACTTGGACAGCGTAGCCTCGGCCACCTCTTCCACGTCGGCGACGGACAGGGCCTTGGTGTCGGGATCCGGCAGCAGGCCGGACGCCTGGAGCTGGCGCTGCAGCGCCGTCCACTGCAGATCGGACACGGCCATGGAGCCGTCCTTGTTCCAGATGAGGGTGAAGATGTCGCGGTCGGCCTCGATGGTGTCCTTGAGCGCGTGCCAGAACTCCTGCGTGATGACGGGCCGCCCCCGCTTGTCCAGCTCCATGTGCACCATGGCGGGCAGAATGCGGTTGATGCGGTCGAGCGCGGCGCTGTGCAGGCGGTCCGTGTGCTGCAGCTGGGCCACCTCGTTTGCGTGGCTGAGCAGGAGGCCGTTCATGCGGGCAAACTCCTCGTCGCTGATGGCGCCCAGGGGGTGGACGAGGGCAAACGGCACAAACTGGCGCAGGTTGCTCCGCCAGTCGCTGCCGTACCAGCGGAGCCGGTTGTCTACACGGTAGCCGTCGTACAGCTCGGCCGGCGCGGTCGAGATGACAAAGACGCGCACGGCAATGGTGCTGAGCACCAGCAGCGTGATACCCATGGCGAAGGTCCTCGTGAGTTTGCCCACGTCCCACAGAAATGCCCACCGGCTTGGCTCCAATGGGGGAGGGGGGTGCTGCAGCTCGGCTCCCTGGGCTGGCTGCGGCTGCGGCTGCAGCTGCGGCTGCGGCTGTGTTCTGGCCGAGCGTCGTCGGCCTAGGTGACTTTGCGCGGCGGTCTCCTCCTTCTCCACCGCCGGTGTCGGCCCCTTCTCCGGCTCCGGCTCCGGCTCCGGCTCCGATTCCGATCCGCGCTCGTCTCCATCACCGGCGAGCTCATCCTGCTCCGAATCGCGCGACGCTTGGACGACACCGCGGCGGCGGCGGGCGCCGACACCAGGCCCCGGGGTGGCGACGCGCAGCTTGACGGACTTGGCGCCGGTGCGGGTTGCTTTCGGCGTGGCTGTTGCTGCTGCTGCTGCTGCTGCTGCTGCTGCTGCTGCTGCTTCGGCAGAGGCCCGATCGGTGCGGCCGACGCCGGCTGTTGCACCGTTTGCGTCTGCGTGGGGACGGCCGTAGTCGGGCCGGGGGCGGATGAAGTGGAACTGTGGGTACGCCTGGCGGATGGCCTCGTCGGCGGCGTCTTCGCGGGCGGCGGGCGAGGACGAGATGCGGCGGGCTGAGTTGAGCAGGTTGTGGAGGAAGTTGGAGGTCTTGGCGACGACGCCGTCGCCACTCGTGCGCGCGGGCAGGACCGGGGTCAAGATCTGGGCTTCGGCAAAGAGGCTCTCTTCCTCGGCAAAGTCGTGCGCGGCGGCGGCGGCCGGCGTTCCCGGCTCGGCAGATGCAGCAGAAGCAGACGCCGACGGCGCAGGGCTGATGCCGTTGCGCTCACGCACGAGGTCCACGGACTCGCGCGACTCGTCGGGCGGGCGAGACGCGTCTTGCCGGCGGCGGGACGCGGCTTGTGCTCGGCGGCGCGTCGCCGGGGTCTCTTGCAGCGCCGCCTGCTGGGCTGCCTTCTGGGTTGCCTGCTGGGCTGCCTTCTGGGTTGCCTGCTGGGCTGCTTGCTGGGTTGCTTGCTGGGCTGCCTGCTGGGCTGCCTGCTGCTCTGCCTCGCGGGCGGCGCGCTCGCGCGCGTCGTTCTCGTTGTCCTGCTCGACGGCGTCGACGACGTGGCTGAGGGCGCTGGCAAAGTTGTAGCGCTGGCGGGCGACATTGTGGCGCGTGGGCGCGACGGTCGGGGGCGACCCGTAGGACGAGCTGTACTTGGCCGGGCCGGGGGACATGCCGCGGCCGACGGCGGTGTGGAGGAGGACGGACTGCGGCGGCACGCTGTCGAGGGGTCCGCCGGCCTCGGAGCTGCCGTCAAAGAGGCGGCTCGACGACGTCGCGCGCGCGGATCGCCGGGGCGGCATGGCGACGGACGCGGCGGCGGCGGCGCACGTCAGGGAAACCAAGGCAGCACGACGCAGATGGACGGCATGCGCGGTTGCTGGGGAGGGGAGGGGTCGAAGGGATCGCGGTTGCTGGGAGGTCGAAGGGTCGGTCGCGAGTCGCGGCGTCGAGACAAGATATACTCAGGAGGCGGCGGACTGCAGCGAGTCCGGAAGCGGACCAAGCAAAGGGACGACAATGGCAAAGCAACCAGGCGCAGAGCAGAGCGACGGAGGACGGACAAAGAACGAGACGACAGGGGGGACGAACGGGGGACGAACGAAGGAGAGAGAGAAGGAGGAGACGAAAAAAGAAAACGACAACAAAGGCCCATGCGCCAACCAACAACAGCGGCCAAGGGCGCCAACAGCGAGCGGCGCGCGACAGCGGCAGTGGACGGGCCTAGTAGCCAGCAGCCATGCTTGTGCGGTCGACGGTCGTGATGGGGGTGTGGCTGGGGCGGGCGAGGACGACGAGATGTTGTCTGGGGACGTACGGAGTATTCTTGCGGAGTATGCTTATTATTTTTATTTACGAGCTCGAACAACGCGTCGCCGCAGAAGGAGCGTGCGAGCTCGGCTCTCTGGCGCTAGGCTCGATTCGGAGACCCCACGCTGCCGTTGCGCGCCCCCCCCCCCCGCCGCTGGCGAACGAGGCAGGAGCGGGCGCAAAACGCACCACGTTGCTCGCGATCGCCCGAGTTCTGACGTATATTTAGGCAATTGCGACTCGCGCCTTCCTGTCCGGTGTCTGCTTACGTTGTGCATCACTGGCGTACTCGTGCATTGTGCATCTGCTGAGCTTTGCATCGTCACTCCATTGACGCCGACGGACGCCGACGCGACCGCGACCACGACGCACAACCCAACGGACACCAGCCATTGGCTTTTTTTGCGCCCAGACGCACATTCCACCGCAGCCATGGTCGTCGGAACCGTGCTGGTGACTGGGTACTCTCCCCCTCCTTTCCCCCCCCCTTGGCTGTGCCACGTCCCCCGTACAACACTGACCCCTCAGCGGCACGGGCTACATTGGCTCGTTCACGACGCTGACGCTGCTGGAGAACGGCTACGACGTGGTGGTGGTGGACAACCTGTACAACTCGTCGGTGGTGGCGCTGGACCGGATCGAGCTGCTGTGCGGGCGGCGGCCGGCGTTCCACAAGGCGGACGTGACGGACGAGGCGGCGCTGGACGCGGTGTTTGCGGCGCACCCGGCCATCGACAGCGTGATCCACTTTGCGGCGCTCAAGGCGGTGGGCGAGTCCGGGGAGATCCCGCTCGAGTACTACCGGGTCAACGTGGGCGGCAGCATCGCGCTGCTGCGGGCCATGGAGCGGGCGGGGGTGACGACGATTGTGTTCTCGTCGTCGGCGACCGTGTACGGCGACGCGACGCGCTTCCCCAACATGATCCCCATCCCGGAGACGTGCCCGCGCGAGGCGACCAACACGTACGGCCGCACCAAGTCCATGATCGAGGACGTCATCAGCGACCAGGTGGCGGCGCAGCGCGCCAAGGCGGCCAAGGCGGCCACGGCGGGCGAGGCGGGCGAGGCGGGCGGCGGCAAGGCCTGGAACGGCGCGCTGCTGCGCTACTTCAACCCGGCGGGCGCGCACCCGTCGGGGCTGATGGGCGAGGACCCGCAGGGCGTGCCGTACAACCTGCTGCCGCTGCTGGGCAAGGTGGCGACGGGCGAGCGCGACAAGCTGCTGGTGTTTGGCGATGGTGGGTTCTCTCGTTTCTTTTTTTTCTCTTTTTTCTCCTACTCACGACAGACTACGCCTCGCGCGACGGCACGGCCATCCGCGACTACATCCACATCCTGGACCTGGCGCGCGGGCACCTGGCGGCGCTGGCGTACCTGCGCGACAAGCAGCCCGGGCTCAAGACGTGGAACCTGGGCTCGGGCCGGGGCAGCACCGTGTTCGAGATCATCCGCGCCTTCAACCACTCGGTGGGCCGCGAGCTGCCGTACGAGGTGGTGCCGCGGCGGGCCGGCGACGTGCTGGACCTGACGGCGAACCCGTCGCTGGCCAACGCCGAGCTGGGCTGGAAGACGGAGCGCACCATGGAGGACGCCTGCAGCGACCTGTGGCGCTGGGTGCAGAACAACCCCAAGGGCTACCGCCAGGACCCGCCGGCGGCGCTGCTGGAGGCGCTGGCGGAGGAGAAGAAGAAGGGGGCGGCGGCATAGATAGGGAGTCGATAGACGGCTGGCCCTGCCGGGGCGGTCAGGCCACGGGCCGCCAACATGACCCGTGGTCGTATTTTGCGTATTTGGCGTCGTCTGTCCTTATCGGATGAGCCGTTGGCGCGGCGGCGCTGCGTACGGCTTTCCGCGGCATTGCCGCCGGGTGGACCACGGCGCTAGCGGCAGAAGTCGCAGGCTATCGCCGTATATGAGGCTCGCAGTGACGACGACGACCAGCAGCGGCAACGACCAACCGCGCTGCACCAGCAAAGATGCCCAACATTGTCGTGATAGGGTAGGTTGCGTCGTCGCGGCCGAGCTGTGTGCCTGTCCTCGCTGACCGCCAGCGCCGGCGTCGCCGGCCTGACATCGGCCCTGCTGCTGTCGCGCGACCCGGCCAACACGGTGACGGTCGTGGCGCGCCACATGCCGGGCGACTACGACATTGAGTACACGTCGCCATGGGCGGGGGCCAACGTGCTTCCGTGAGTTCTGGACAGGGGGACGGGTGCAAAAGCACGGCGAAGCTGACCGCCAGGATGAGCGATGCGCCGGGCAGCCGGTGGGAGCGCGCGACGTGGCCGGAGATGCAGCGGCTGGCGCGCGAGGTGCCCGAGGCGGGCATCAACTTTGCGCGTGAGCGAGCACCTGCCGTGGGTTGTTTCCTGGAGGTCCTGCTGCCTGCTGACAAGACAGAGGCCCTGCTGCTGCGCAAGGGCGCGGCCAAGCCGGCGGCGGCGGACGGCAAGCCGGTGCTGTCGGAGGCGCTGTTCGACGCGGACCCGTGGTTCCGCACGCTGTTTGACGACTACCGCGACCTGCCGCCGGAGGAGGTGCCGGCGGGCTACGCGTCGGCGTCGACGTTCACGTCCGTCTGCATCAACACGGCGCTCTACCTGCCGTGGCTGGTGGGCCAGTGCCGCGCGCGCGGCGTCGTCTTCCGGCGCGCCGTGCTGGCCCACGTCGCCGACGCCGCCGCGTTCGGCGGGCTGCGCGTGCAGGCGGACGGCACGACGGGGGTGCCTCCGGCGGCGGCGGCGGCAGCGTCCGCCTCCCGCGGGCCCACCACCATCGTGGTCAACTGCAGCGGGCTGCTAGCGTGCCGGCTGGGCGGCGTCATGGACGCGGCCGTGCAGCCGGCGCGCGGGCAGATCGTGGTGGTGCGCGACGAGCTGGTGCCCATGCTGGTGACGGACAGCGTCGACGACAGCATCGACCCGGCCACGGGCGCCGACCGCGGCGAGCTCGCCTACAACATGCTGCGCCCCGGCGGCGGCGGCACCATCGTCGGCGGCACCTACCAGGTCGGCCGCTGGGACGCCGCCCCCGACCCGGCCATCGCCCAGCGCCTGCTCGCCCGCATCGCCGCCATGCACCCCCAGCTGCGCGCCGCCGGCAAGTCCGCCGCCGACCTCGACGTCGTCCGCCACGGCGTCGGCCTGCGGCCCTACCGCGCCGGCGGCGTGCGCCTCGAGGCCGAGCGCGTGCCGCTGCCCGGTGGCGGCAACAACAACAACAACAACAACAGCGCCGCCGCCGCCGCCGCCGTCTGGGTCGTCCACAACTACGGCCACGCCGGCTGGGGCTACCAGGGGTCGTACGGCTGCGCGCAGCGCGTGGTCGAGCTGGTGGAGGACGTGGTGCGCACGACCAAGTTGGCCAGTAAGCTCTAGCGGGCAATTGTAGCGTTATAAGCATATTTACGTACAAGTACGTATGTACGTACAGTGGGGCTGTAAAAGTCTATGAACTTTTTTTCGCTGGCTTTTCTACTGACCTCCATATACAGAGCCGTTTTCAACAGCAACGAAATGAATTTAAAAATATAAAATAAATATTGGCGTATTCAGAGTTCAATGATCTATTTAATTCTAGTTTTTTAAATTTTTTAGGATTTTTAGATGCGGCTTTATTTGCGATGCCGTTAGTAGTAAGGAAATAAGAGAAGTACATCTCTGTTGATATCGCTACAGTTTCAGCACAACAACAAAATCACGTGAAAAGTGTATCGAGTAGTACATTTTAGGGACCTCTCTTTCACGTAGGCTACTTTATTTTACGCTAAAATCACGTTTTAATGCCGGTACTGGCGCTTGAGTGAAAGGTATTTTTTTGTACTTTTGCTGTAAAAGTGGGGCATTTTGGAAATCTTTCACAGACTTTTACTGTCCAACCTTACTTGTACATATAAAATACACGTGGCGCCCCACTGGACGCGCCTCGATTGACCTCGCGTCCGAACGGCCTCCTGTCCGACCGTCGACCACCGTTCCGTCACCTTCCGGCCTCGGTCCGTGTCCGTGGGTTCCTCTGCGCGAGCCTTTAACTGCTGACGTCCCGAACCGACGTCCGGCCTGCGCATATATCCACCCTCGCCTCCCTCGCCCCCTTCGTCCCATGGCTCCCGCGCCTCCTTCACCTCCAGCGCCGCCTTCGCTGGCGGCGGCCGTCCGCTTCGTGCTGGACGTGCTCGCGGGCCGCAGCCGGCTGTCGGTGCTGGTGCCGGTGGCGCTGTTTGCGCTGGACGCGGTGCTGTGCGGCCTCGTGCTGTGGCGCGTGCCCTACACGGAGATCGACTGGACCGCCTACATGGAGCAGGTGGCGCAGGTCGTCGGCGGCGAGCGCGACTACACGCGCATCGCCGGCGGCACCGGCCCGCTCGTCTACCCGGCCGCCCACGTCTACGCCTACACCGCGCTCTACTACGCCACCGACGCCGGCCGCAACCTGCTGCTGGCCCAGCTCCTCTTTGCCGGCCTCTACCTGGCCGCCCTGGCCCTGGCCATGGCCTGCTACTGGCGGGCGGGGGTGTGTCTGGCGGATCCTTTTGGCTGATTCTCTGGTTGATTCCTCTGGCTACTGGCTAACGTCAGGCCCCCCCCTATGTCTTCCCCCTGCTCGTGCTGTCCAAGCGCCTGCACAGCATCTTCCTCCTGCGCTGCTTCAACGACGGCGTCGCCGCCCTCTGCCTCTGGGCCGCCCTCTTCTGCTTCCAGCGCCGCCTCTGGACCCTCGGCCTGCTGGCCTACGCCTGGGGGCTCGGCACCAAGATGACCCTGCTGCTCAGCCTGCCCGCCGTCGGCCTCGTGCTGCTGCTCGGCCGCGGCTTCCGCGGCGCCCTGCGCCTCGCCGCCCTCCTCGCCCAGGTCCAGCTCGTCCTCGGCGCCCCCTTTCTCGCCGCCAACCCCCGCGGCTACCTCGCCCGCGCCTTTGAGCTCTCCCGCCAGTTCCTCTTCCGCTGGACCGTCAACTGGCGCTTCGTCGGCGAGCCCGTCTTCCGCAGCCCCGCCTTTGCCCGCGCCCTGCTCGCCCTCCACGTCGCCCTGCTCGCCCTCTTTGCCGCCACCCGCTGGCTGCGCCCGGCGCTGCGGCTGGGGGACAAGACGACGACGAAGACCACCACCCCCGCCGCCCTCGCCGGCCTCGTCGCCCCCCTCCTCCGCGGCGCCCCCCCCTTCTCCGCCAGCGAGGAGGCCCTGCTGGCCGCGCGCGCGGCCACGCCGCGCTACGTGCTGACCACGGTGCTGGCGGCCAACCTGGTCGGCCTGCTGACGGCGCGCTCGCTGCACTACCAGTTCTACGCCTACCTGGCCTGGGCCACGCCCTACCTGCTCTGGCGCAGCGGCGCCCACCCCCTCGCCCAGGCCGCCCTCTGGGCCGCCCAGGAGTGGGCCTGGAACGTCTTCCCCAGCACCCCCGCCAGCTCCGCCGTCGCCGTCGCCGCCATGGCCGCCACCGTCGCCCTCGTCTGGTGGGGGGCCGTCGACGAGTACCAGCCGGTGCTGCCGCCCGTCAAGGACGAGGCGGCCAAGGAGTGAGCGGCCGAGAGTGAAGTTTGCTTCTCGTTTTTCGTTTTTCGTTTTTCGTTTCTTTTTTCGTCTCTTTCTCGTGCCTGGCCTACTCCTCGTCGGAATCGCTCGGCGGCATCTTGCCCATCGTGGACTCTTCCTCGTCGTCGTCGTCGTCGTCGCCGCCGCCGCCGTGGTGCTGGGCCACCGCCGCAAAGGCTGCCGGCCAGTACGGCTGCTTGCGCCAGGCCTTCTCGTCGCGCACGACGTTGACAATCTCGCCGACGACGCGCCGCCCCGCCTGCCGGCTCTCGGCCGCCGTCGCCAGGTCCACCAGCACGTAGCCGCCGCGGCGCATGAACACGGTGTTGCGGAAGCGCGCGTTCAGCTCGACCAGCACCGTCTGGGCCGTCTGGGCCGTCTGGGCCGTCTGTCCGTCGCCGCCATCGCCGCCGTTGCCGCCGGGCAGCGCGCAGGTGTACAGCCCGTTGCCCTCGGCCTGCACCACGCGGGCCAGCGACTGCGTCGGCGTCAGCGCGTCCGGCGGCGTGACCGAGTCCTGGAGCGCTGCGTGCAGTGTGCGGCGGGAGCGGGCCATTGTGGTGTGGTCGGGCGTGGTTGATACCCAAGGTGATACCAGCATACGGAGTAAGCTGCTTTTTTTTTTTTTCTTGCCACTGGTCCGCACGGACCTTCCGCCTGCCACGTGACAGGACCCTGAATTTTGGCTGGCCGCCGCCAAGCACGACACGACAACACAAGACGACACAACGCACAAGAGCGGCATGCACTCCCGACACCGAGACCGGTCGGCGCGCGTCCGATACAGGCGGCCACAGGCGGCCACAGGCGGCTGTCCGCAGGAGGACGGGAGGATTTGCATCGTCACGCGCCCTCGGGCAGCCGCCTCCGTCGCCTGCAGAGACAGCGGATCTTCCCAATGCGGAAAGTCCGCGGACTGGATCAACGCCGACTTTTTCTAGTGTGTTGGTTGCTTTCGACTCCTGAGGGAGGGTGGCCACGAAGAAAGGACAGCTACACGGCCACGATCTCCACCCGCTCGTGCCCATTTTGCCGTTATCTTGCAGGTCCTGCGGGCCGACTCGTTGCTTCTGACACAGGAGGGTGGGATGGCGTCTTATAAGCACGGCGCCGAGGGCGGAGCTGCCGTCTTTTTTATTCTTTTTTTTTTCGAGGCGGCGTTGCTATCGTCGGAGTCTAATTTTGGCCGATCAACAAGGGAGGGCCCACGAGAGCCTAGAACGAGGCCGGCGTGTGTATATTTAGAGAGGCGGTGGTTTAGAGTTGCGGTGGCAAAGAGGGCTTTGGTCATCGGTGGCGTACTCCGTATGCTTGGAGAGCATAAATCAAAAAAGCCTGTCTGAACAGCACCCTTGGATCACCTCTGGTGCAACTCTTCCCCATGGCCTCCCTCACGCAGCTCGAGACGCCGCGGACGCGGCCGTCGACGCCCTCCCTCGGCAACGTGTCCCTGGCGTCGTCCGGGATGCCGCAGCCGGCGCGGCCGGCGCGGGCGGTGGCCCGGACGTATCCGGCGGTGCCGCAGAAGGACGACGTCGGCAGCCTGCTCGCGGACGCGTACGACGGCATGGGTGCGCGCCTGGGGGGCAAGCGCCCGGCGGCGGCGGCGGCGGTGGCGGTGCACGCCTACGACCGGGAGGAGCACAGCCCGCCGTCGACGGCGCCGGCCACGGGGGCGGGCACGCCGGTCGGCGGCGACGACGACGACGACGACGCGCGGAGCCTGCGCAGCGGTTTTGGGAGCGATGACGGCGAGGAGGGCGGCATCGGCGGCGAGCACGACGGCCACGGCGCCGAGGTGCTGCAGAGCTTCTGGCAGCCGCGCAAGAACCTGTTCCGGCTGGCGGCGGTGGCGCTGGTGACGATGACGGACGGGCTCAACGACAGCGCGGCGGGGGCGCTGCTGCCGTACATTGAGCGGCACTACGGCATCGGCTACGGCGTGGTGTCGCTCATCTTTGTGGCCACGGCCTTTGGGTCCATCGTGGCGGCCGTGGTGGTCGACCCCATGAAGCGCCGCCTCGGCCGCGCGCGCACGCTCTGCGCCGCCGAGCTGCTCATGGCCCTCGGCTACGTGCCCATGCTGACCATGGCCGCGCCCTTTGCCGCCGTCGTCACCGGCTTCTTCGTCGTCGGCCTCGGCGAGGCCATCAACGTCGCCATGGGCAACACCTTTTGCGCTGGCCTCCAGCAGAGCACCGCCGCCCTCGGCATCATGCACGCCTCCTACGGCCTCGGCGGCATCTCCGGGCCGCTGATTGCCACCGCCGTGGTCGTGGCCTCGGGGGGCACGAAGACGACGACGACGACGACGACGACGACGATCGCCGGCACCGACATGGCCAAGCCGCCCGCCTCCGTCTTCGGCCGCTACTACTTCCTGCCCTTTGGCATGTGCCTCCTCTCCGCCGCCCTCGCCCTCTGGAGCTTCGACGGCTACGAGCGCGACTGGGGCGAGACCCGCGAGCAGCAGCAGCAGCTGCGCCTGCAGGCCCGCCGGGCGCGGCGCCGTCCGCTGGCTCCGGGCGCGGGCGCCGCCCCCTCGGCCGCCCAGCGCGCGGCGACGCGGCTCCACGACGCGTTCACGGCGCCGTCGGCGCGGCTGGTGCTGCTGGGGGCGCTGTTCCTGTTTGTGTACCAGGGCTCGGAGGTGAGCATTGCCGGGTGGGTGACGTCGTTCCTCATCACGGACCGCGGCGGCTCGGAGCCGGCGGTCGGCTACATCACGGCCGGCTTCTGGGCGGGCATCACCGTCGGCCGCCTGCTGCTGGCCATGCCGGCCGAGCGCGTGGGCCCGCGGCGCTTCGTCTACGGCTGCGTCGCCGGCGCCGCCGTCTTTGAGCTGCTGCTCTGGCTCGTGCCCGCCATCGTCGGCGACGCCGTCGCCGTCGCCGTCGTCGGCCTGCTGCTCGGCCCCGTCTACCCCTGCGCCGCCGGCCTCTTCATGCGCCAGCTCAGCCGCCGCGAGCGCGTCGCCGGCGTCGGCACCATGGCCGCCTTTGGCAGCGCCGGCGGCGCCGCCGCCCCCTTTGTCACCGGCGTGCTCGCCCAGGCCGTCGGCACCTTTGTGCTGCACCCCATCGTCATCGCCCTGTTTGCCGTCATGCTGGTCTTTTGGTACCTCATCCCCGTCACCAAGAAGCCGACCGAGTGAGTGTGGGGGAGCCGACTGAGTGACTGTGGGGGAAGCAATTTGTTGGATTCTGATGAAAGCCCGTTCGATTTTCTGTTTTTTGATAGACTTGACTTTCTTGACGACTCTGAATCTGATGAGTCTTTTTTTAATTATGCTTATGATTCTCGCTTTCTGCACCGTGATATCGCGAGCACGTGACCGCAAAACTAGTCGACCTCAACCTCGACCTCGCCGACCTCGCCGACCTCGCCGCGCAACGGCATGGTTCGCATGGAGAAAACATACAAGGTGCGTCGTCGTCCGTGCCCCAAACCTCCACGTCCTGGTGCTAGCTGACGGGCCAGAACGCCGTGGCCCTCCTGGACGCGCGGCGGCGGAACGCGGTGCCGAGCGCGGCGTCGTCGGCGACGCGGCTGGCGGCACAGGGCCTCCCGCACGCGGTGACGCTGCACGGGACGCCGAGCATCGAGGGCATGCGCGAGTGGCTGCACCGGCTGGGGCATACGGTGGGTTTTTGATTCCGCACCTCGTCGTGGGGAAAAGGGTGGGCTGCACCCCGTCATGGTCGGCCGGCTGCTCATCGGCTAGGACGACCGCATCGACAGCCTCAACATCATCCACGTGGCCGGGACCAAGGGCAAGGGCAGCACGTGTGCGTTTGTGGAGAGCTTCCTGCGGGCGCACGGGCGGCGGACGGGCTTCCCGCGCAAGACGGGGCTGTACACGTCGCCGCACCTGCTGGCGGTGCCGGAGCGCATCCGCATCGACTTTGCGCCGCTGGCGCCGGCGGCCTTTGCGCGCTACGTCTTTGAGGTGGTGGACGGCCTGCGCCTGGACGTGGCGGACACGCGCGCGCGCCCGCGCTACCTGCAGCTGCTGGCGCTCGTCTCCTTCCACGCCTTCTTGCGCGAGCGCGTCGACGTCGCCGTCTACGAGACGCACCACGGCGGCGAGTTCTGCGCCACCAACGTCGTGCGCCGCCCCGTCGCCACCGGCATCACCGCCATCGGCATGGACCACGTCAACGACCTCGGCCCCTCGCTCGAGAACATTGCCTGGCACAAGGCCGGCATCCTCAAGCCCGGCGCCCCGGCCTTTGCCCAGCCCCAGCCGCCCGCCGTCGCCCGCGTCCTGCGCGCCCGCGCCGCCGAAAAGGGCGTCCCCTTGGTCTTTGTCGACGCCCAGGGCTCTCTGGGCCCTCTGGCCGAGGGCGGAGCGCCGCCCGAGGGACCACCGCCGCCCGCCGCCGCCTTCGTCTTCCCCCCCAGCCTGCCGCCCGAGCAGCGCCAGAACGCGGCCCTGGCGCGCGCCCTCGCCGACGCCTTCCTGCAGGCCAAGCACCCCGACGCGCCCGCCCTCTCGGCCGACGACCTCGCCGCCGGCATCGCCCAGTTCGCCTGGCCGGGCCGCTTCCAGACCGTGGCCGACGGCCCGCGCCTGTGGTGCCTGGACGGCGCCCACAACGAGCTGAGCATCGACAAGGCCGCCGCCTGGTTCCAGGGGCTGACTTCGGATCCGCCTCTCTCACAGTGTGTCTTGGGCAACGCTCCATCTATTTCGACGAATGCCTCTTCTCTAACCGCCTAGGAAACCGCAGCGGATTCTGGTGTTTGCGCAAAAGTCCAGCTTCCGCGACAGCATCGCCGTCCTGCGCGCGCTGACGGCCTCCGTGCGCGTCGAGTTCGACCACGTCATCTTTACGCGCTACGACGAGACAGACAAAGGTGCCATCGTGCTTCCCCTTGTCCTCAACGAGACGCCGCTGACCGCGCAGTGACCGACGACGCCCTCCTGAGCGGCTTCCGGGACACGTGGCACGCGGCGTTCCCCGCCACCACGATCTGGACCGAGCTGCCGCACGAGCACGTTCTGGCGCGGGTCCGCGAGCTCGGCGCTGCCGCCGACTCGGTCCACATTCTCGTCACCGGCAGCCTCTACCTCGTGGGATCCTTTCTCCGCTTGCTGGGCAGCCGAGAGGGGCTTGCGGCAGCATAGCTGTGCGGAGCGTCTTTTTCAGACAAGAGCAGCACAGTCGTACTGGTGCCGTCCTTTCTTTTGTCTCACACCGGTCTCAATGCTTGGTCTTTCCATGTCCTTCACATTTTTCCAACCGTGGACTTGGGCCTCCACTTTGATTGATCGTAAGATATTACAGTAGACACAGTAGACACAGTGTAAACACTGTATAGAAAATTGTACCGAAGCGGCGCCGGCTAGACCGCAATGGGCCTCGTCCCAAAAAAAAACAAAGTGACTCAACCGCAAAACGGACATCTGCGTCGAACGAGACGACGGTGCCCGCAGCCATTGACGACACCCGAGGCCGCTCTTGTTCCCGACCGTAGCCGCCCTTGAACTGCGCGAGGCAGCCGCAGCACCATGTCGACTTTTGGCACGTACTTTCGGGTGACGACGTGAGTGGTCTTCTCTTTGGGCTTGCTGCTTGCTCGCCTGCTCGCCTTCTCGCCTGCTCGCCTGCCCTCCGCTGACCCACAGCTATGGCGAGTCGCACTGCCGCTCGGTCGGGTGCATTGTGGACGGGTGCCCGCCGGGCATGGCGCTGACGGAGGCGGACATCCAGCCGCAGATGGACCGGCGGCGGCCGGGGCAGTCGAGCATCACGACGCCGCGCAACGAGGCGGACCGCGTGGAGGTGCAGTCGGGGACCGAGTTTGGGGTGACGCTGGGCACGCCCATCGGCCTGCGCGTGCTCAACAAGGACCAGCGGCCGCGGGACTACGGCGGCGCGACCATGGACCTGTACCCGCGGCCGAGCCACGCCGACTGGACGTACCTGGAAAAGTACGGCGTCAAGGCCAGCAGCGGCGGCGGCCGCAGCAGCGCCCGCGAGACCATTGGCCGCGTGGCCGCCGGCGCCATTGCCGACAAGTACCTGCGCCTGGCCTACGGCGTCGAGATCGTCGCCTTTGTGTCGTCCGTCGGCGCCATCCACCTGTTCCCGCCCGGCGGCGAGGACGACCGGCAGGGCCCCGCGGCCGCGCGCCGCGACGCCCTGCTGGCCACGGTGGACCGGGCGACCGTCGACGAGTTTGCGCCCGTGCGGTGTCCGGACGCGGCGGCGGCGGCTGCCATGGCCGACTACATTGCCGGCTTCAGGGACCGCGAGGACAGCATCGGCGGCACGGTCACGTGCGTCATCCGCAACGCGCCGCCGGGCCTCGGCGAGCCGTGCTTTGACAAGCTCGAGGCCGCGCTGGCGCACGCCATGCTGAGCATCCCGGCCACCAAGGGCTTCGAGATCGGGTCCGGCTTTGCCGGCTGCGAGATCCCCGGGTCGCAGCACAACGACGCCTTTGTGCCGGCCCCGGCCCCCCCGGCGCCGTCGTCCGCCGGCAGCCGGGTCCCCCCCGGCGCCGCCGCCACCGCGCCGCGGCTGACCACCAAGACCAACTACTCGGGCGGCGTGCAGGGCGGCATCAGCAACGGCGCGCCCATCTACTTCCGCGTGGCCTTCAAGCCGCCCGCCACCATCGGCCAGGCGCAGACCACCGCCACCTACGACGGCTCCGCCCAGGGCGTGCTGGCCGCCAAGGGCCGCCACGACCCCTGCGTGGTGCCGCGCGCCGTGCCCATTGTCGAGGCCATGGCCGCCCTCGTCCTCATGGACGCCGTGCTCGCCCAGCAGTCGCGCCTGATGTCGCGCTCCTTTTTGCCCGCCCTGCCGACCCAGCCGGCCCAGCCGGCCCAGCCGGTCGAGGCCAAGGCAGACGAGAAGACGGCGGCATAGAACCAAAAAATAGACCAAAGGAAAGAAGACTGGACATATAAAATATCGTACAATCTACTGTGCTCTTTACGAGGCGAGGTTCAGCCCCTCGACGTACAGCTTGAACGCGTTGTGTCTGCAGAGTCAGCCCAGCCTAGGAGGCACAGCGCGCAGATAAAGAAAGGAAAAAACCGACTGGAAGGGGCCGGCGCCGTCGAGGTCGAGCTGCGCGCGGACGCAGTCGTCCAGGTCGACGTCGGCCGTGAGGATGGGAGGGTCGCCGGCGTCGGCCCCGGCCTCGGCGTCGTCCCGCAGCGGCCCGGCCAGCACCCTGCCAAAGGGGGAGACGACGGCGGCGGGGGTGATGGAGGCAGCGCACGCGGCGCTGGGTCTCGGAGCTGTCGTCAGGCCGGCCTGCTGCGGCGGGCTCGTGTTGTCCGCAACGGCCGGTGCCTCCGCCGTAGCCGTGTCGCCCGGCCGGCACAGGACGATCTCGTTGTCGTCCTCGTCAAAGACGGACGAGCGGCGGCGCTGGTGCTTGTGGCGCGCCCAGGCCGGGTCCAGGGGCCGGCGGGGGAAGGGCGGCAGGGGCGGCGCCAGCGGCGGCGGCGGCTGCTCGGGCGCGTCGTCGGGGGGGGACGACGAGGGCGAGGGCATGGCCTCGGGGACCGGCGGCGGCGGCGCGGGGCCGTCCACCGCCTCGCACGAGAGGACAATCTCGTTGCCGTGCTCGTCGAGCACAAACGACTTCTTGCGGCGGCGCGGCTGGCCGCTGGCCGACACGCTCTCGACGATGGTGGTGGTGACGGGGGCGTGGTCGTGGGCGGTGTTGTGCGAGGGCACGGCGGACGCAGGGGTCGCTTCTGGCCGCTCCGGTTCGACGGTGGGGGCTGGCTGCTGCGCGGCCCGCGAGGCTGCACTGTCCGCGCTGGGGCGGCGGCCCGTCGTGCCCGCGGCCAGGACGAAGCAGCGGCCCTCAACGCCAATGGTGCGCAGGAGGGCCAGCCAGGTGCCGCCGTCGTCGTCGCTGTCCCGGGGCGCGGCCGCAGCCGTCGGTACCAGGTAGAGGTGGACGTCCTGGGCGTAGAGGGCCTGGCGCACGAGCGGCCGGTAGTTCTCGGCACCGACGGCGGCGGCAAGGCGGACGCGCCGGCCGCGGAGGTCGGCCGACACGGCACGCAGCGACGCGGGGCCGGCGGCCGACCAGACCAGGCTTTCGAGGGGGGTCTGCGGACTGTGTTGGGAGCGGCGGGGGGGGGGGCTAAGAGGAAGGGTAGACGGGAGCAGAGACGACCTACCAGCTGAACCTTGCGCCGCGTGCCAAGGACGCCGCGCGCGGGACACACGTAGACGACGGTGCTGTAGAGGCGGCGGCCGGCGGCGGCGCGCTCGACGGCGCCGACGACGAGGAAGACGCCGGTGTCGCGGGCGACGCGCTCGAGCGCCGCGCGGGTGCCGTCGCCGCCGTCGCCGCCGTCGTCGTCGCCCAGGTCGACGGCGCGCTGGACGCACTGCAGAAAGGCCTCGCGCGCGGCGGCACGGCTGGCGCCGAGCACGCCTCCAGCAGCCCCTCCCCCGAGGACGGGCGAGCCGCCGCCGCCGAGAAAGGCCTCGGGCAGCAGCAGCAGGTCGACGGCGCGCGCGGCGGCGCGGCGGGCCAGCTGCTCGAGGCACACGAGGGCGGCCGCCGGGGTGGCCGGGGCGGGCGGCGCGCAGGTACCGAGACGGATGGTGCGGGCCATGGTGGATGGGTGGTGGTGAGGAAAGCTTTTCCAGAGGACATGGCCGGTGATGTCGTTGTATTCATCTATCCGGTACAAGACCACGTGCCGCGACTTAGAACGCCAACCCCGCATGATCGCCCAGCTTCCCCAGAATCGGATTAGTGCATGCTCCACTTCAGCTCGGCTCTGGGCTTGCTTCACGCCGCCGCCGCCGCCGCCGCCCGCGCGCGGGCGCCCAGCACGGCCTTGCCGACGCTGCTGTCGTGGGGGCGGGCGAGGGCGGCGGAGATCCAGGCGCCGATGTCGGCGACGGCGTCGAGGTCGACGCCGGTGTGCATGCCGAGGCTCTCGAGGAAGTAGACGAGGGTCTCGGTGGCGACGTTGCCGGTGGCGCCGGGGCTGTAGGGGCAGCCGCCGAGGCCGCCGACGGCGCTGTCAAAGGTGCGGATGCCGTGCTCGAGGGCGACGGCCGTGTTGACGAGCGCCTGGCCGTACGTGTCGTGCAGGTGCAGCGCCACGTCCTCGTGGCGCACGCCGGCCGCCGTCACGCACCGCAGCAGTGCCTTGGTGCGCGGCGCCGTGCCCATGCCCGTGGTGTCGCCCAGCGCGATCTCGTCCGCGCCCATCTCCAGCAGGTCCGTCGCCAGCTCGGCCACGCGCCGCGGGTCCACGTCGTAGCCCTCGAACGGGCACCCCAGCACCACCGAGATGTACGCGCGCACGCGGAGGGGTGCTGCGCCGGAGCCCGGCGCGCCCGCCGCCACCAGCTGCTTGGCCCCCTGGATCACCTCGCGGAAGCGCTCCAGCGACGTGGCAATGTCGCAGTTGAGGTTCTGCCGCGAGAAGCTCTCCGTGGCCGCCGCGAACACGGCCAGCTCGATGGCGGGTGGGAACGCGGCGGAGGACCCGTCGGCGGAGGCAGAGACGTCGGCGGCGGCGTCAGCGTCGGCGTCGGCAGCAGCCTGCGCCACAGGCGGCCGGTCGGTGACAAAGGCGCCCGCGTGCTGCTGCAGAATGGCCGCCGCGTTGGCCAGGCCCTTGGCGTTGGGCACGAGGAAGGCGTACGAGATGGGCGCCGGCGACGCCAGCTTGTGCTGCAGGATGTGCTCGAGGATGGCCGACGAGTTGTCCATCTGCAGTGAGACCAGGAAACGTGTGACCAGAAGACAGAGGATGACAGACGCACCTGCGGCACCCACTTGGGCGCGACAAACGAGCCCGCCTCGATCGTCGACAGGCCCGTCCGGGCCAGCCGCTCGATCAGCTCGATCTTGGTCGCCAGCGGCACCGTCGTCTTCTCGTTCTGCAGCCCGTCGCGCGGGCCCACCTCGACAATGCGCACAACGTTGTCGGAGGCTGTCGTCGAGGCTGTCGAGGCTGTCGAGGCTGTCGACGCCGTCGTGGCAAACCGCCGGCCTGCCGCCGCCGCGAGGCTGGCCGCCGCGGGCCGCCAGCGCACCGCGAGTCGCATACTGTGAGCAAATCGACACGGAGAGAGCGAGGGTGGGAGCAGCCGGCTCTGCTTCGAGGCAATGAATGGCGTTGGCAGAGGTGGTGAGGCTGGCGAACAAAACACCGTTGCACCGGCTGCCCGCGTTAAGCCGCCCAACCCCCCCCACACGCCACCGGCACGTGATCTCACGCATAGCGTCGGCATCCAGGCAGCCCGCAGCCCGCCGCATCCCAACCCCACATCGCCACAACCATGGGCGCCTCTGTGTCGGCCGTCGTGGGCGCCGCCCGCTCGCTGCAGGCGGCATTTGGTGTGCTGCGCGAGCTGCACGCGCAGTTCCGCGCGCTCGACGCCCGCCTCGACGCGCCGCCGGGGCTGCCGGCGGCGGCGCCGACGCGGTCCTTTTGGCTCGAGGACCCGCCGTTCCCAGAGCTGGTCGACGTGCGCTCGGACGTGCTGCCGGCGCGCGCCGACGTCGTCGTGGTCGGCTCGGGCATCACCGGCGTGGCCGTGGCGCGGGCACTGCTGGAGGAGGCGGCGGGCGGCGAGGCGGGCAGCGAGGCGGGCGGCGACTTGTCCGTCGTCGTGCTCGAGGCCCGCCAGCTGTGCAGCGGCGCCACCGGGCGCAACGGCGGGCACATCAAGGCGTCGCCGCACGAGACGCTGGACCAGCTGATGACCAAGCGCGGCGTGCCTGGGCCGCGCGCGGCCGCCCTTGTGCGCTTCCAGCTGGCGCACCTGGCGCACCTGCTGGCGCTGTGCGCCGACGATGCCCCCGGCGGCGGCGGCGGCGGCCCGGCTCTGCGCGCGGCGGCCGAGTGCCGCGCCGTCGAGACGGTCGACCTGTTTGTCGACGCGGCCGCCTTTGCCGACGCCCAGCGCGCCGTGCGGCTGCTGCGCACGTGGGTGCCCGAGTTTGCCGTGGCCGTCCACACGGCGGCGGAAGCGCAGGAGGTGCCCATAGGCCCGGCCCAACCCCCGATCCATGGACGACCCCCGCTGACCTCTAGAAATTCGCCGCCGGCCCCGGCGTGGTCGGCGCGCTGTCGTACGCGGCCGGCGCGCTGTGGCCGTACCGGTTTGTGACGGCGCTGTGGCGGCGGCTGCTGGACGCGCACCCGCAGGCGCTGGCCCTGGAGACGGGCACGCCGGTGGAGGCCGTGCGCGTCGCCGGCGACGACCCGACGCACCCCTTTTGCGTGGCCACGCCCCGCGGCGTCGTGCGCGCGCGCCACGTGGTGCACGCGACCAACGCCTATGCCACGCAGCTGCTGCCGCGCCTGCGCCGCGCCATGACGGGCGTGCGCGCGCACATGTCGGCGCAGCGGCCGGGCCCGCGCTTCCCGGACCTCGGCGGCGGCCGCTCGTGGTCCATCCTCTACGGCCGGGGCTTTGACTACATGACGCAGCGGCCGACGGCGGCGGCGGCGGCGACGACGGGGGCGGCGACGGCACAGCCCGGCACGCTCATGCTCGGCGGCGGCCTCTTCCGCTCGGCCGGCGACGGCCTCGACCAGGTGGCCGTGTACGACGACAGCACGACGGACCTGTTTACGGCGACGCACCTGCACGGCATCCTGCCGGCCGTCTTTGCGCCGCACTGGGGGGGCGGCGACGGGGGCGGGGACCAGGGCGGAGACGGCCGCGACCAGGGCGACGGCCACGTCCTGCGCCTCTGGTCGGGCATCCTGGCCACCACGGCCGACCTGGTCCCGTTTGTGGGCCGCCTGGACCCGCGGCTGACGGGGCGGCCGATGCCAGAACCAGATACCCGTCCGGGCGACGACGGCGACGACGGCGACGACAGCCACCGGGCAGAGCCCCCGGGCGAGTGGATCTCGGCGGCGTACATGGGCGACGGCATGGTGTGGGCGTGGCTGTCGGGCACGGCGGTGGGCCTGATGGTGGCGGGCCGGGCGCACGCGGACCTGCCGGCGGCGGCGGGGCGGCCGGCGGGGCGGGTGGCGGACTGGCTGCCGGCGGAGATGCGGCCGACGTACGAGCGGGTGCGCGCGATGGACATGGCGGATTTGGCGAGCGTGTTTTTGTAGCTGGTACATGCACGGTGAGCCAACATGTAAGCCGGCATGTAGAGCCATCCATTCCGAGTCAATCCTTGGCAAACGTGTTGGCGACGATAAAGGGGAAGCAGGCGGTGGCCTCCATGTAGACCTGGAGGTGAGCCGCGAACAGGACAACTCGAACAGGACAACCAGACAGGAACCCACCTTGACGGCGTCCGCGCCGACCTTGATCTTGCCCCAGGACACGGCCTCGTCCGGGCGGGCGCCGGCGTCGCTGCCGTCAAACTCCTGGGCGGTGTTGATGTAGACGGCGGACTCGGCGCCGTTGCGCATGAGGCAGGCGTTGGCAATGTGGTGCTTGACGACGCCGCCGCCGAGGATGATCATGCCGGCGCGCTTGGCGCGGACGGAGAGCGTGTTGATGCGGCGGATGTCCTCGACCAGGTCGATGCGCAGGTGCAGCGGCGACGCCTTGAAGGTGTGGAAGTAGAGCATGTCGCCGAGGCTGCCGTCGGTCAGCGCGGGGCAGAAGACGGGGATGTCGTTCTTGTAGGCCCAGTAGAGCACAGAGCGCTCGTCGTTGATCTCCTTGCCCAGCCGGCGGATCACCTTGGAGGGGGTCCAGTGGAAGGCGTCCTCGCCGCCGCTTCCCGTCTTGCGCGCCGCCGCCGCCGCCTCGCGCGCCGCCTCCTGCTCCGCCAGCATGGCGTCCAGGATCGGCACCACCCAGTCCTCAAACGCGCAGTAGTTGGCGTTGGGCACCACCAGGTTGCCGATGCGGTTGAGCCCCCGCCGCCGCAGGTCCGCGCCGTCGGCCGCAAACGACGACAGGTACGTGTCGCCCAGGCACTTGATCAGGTCCTCCTCGATGCCGCCCGCCGTCGTCACCACCGCCGACACGTGCCGGTGCTGCACCAGGTACCGCAGCACCCCGCGCAGCCCCGACGAGATGAGGTTCGACGTGTACCCGAGGAAGATGGTCGTGCCCTCGCCGGTTTCGGGGTCGCGCCACGCGCGCTTCGTCATTAGTGGCCGTTGTCCTCTGCCCGCTGCCCGCCGCCCGCCGCCCGCCGCCCGCCGCCCGCCGCCCGCCTCAAACGTATCCACTCACCATGTCGTTGATGATGCGCACCGCCTCGCCCATGGCCGACGCCTGGAAGCCCATGTGCTGCATGCCCTGCAGCAGGTCGGCCGCCGTGATGGGCCGCCCGCGCAGCGCGTCAAAGTCCAGCTCCTCCACCTTTTGCGCGCCCGCCGGCATCGCCTCCGACGCCACCAGCACCGCCGCCGTCGCCTGCGCCGGCGGCCGTTCCGGCGCCCGCTCTGGTGCCCGCTCGGGCGTCCGCTCGGGCGTGTCCGTCGAAGCCATGGCGGTGATGGTGGGCTGGCTGCAGGCCAAAATTTCAAACGACGTCAAAAATCTTCGAGGCACAGCGCGAGCGCCTGCCGGCCGGTGGGGCCCCGACCGTTCGTTCCAGCTGAGAGCGGGCTGGCACAAGGCAAACGTCACGCTAACATCCGACAGGGAATAGCGCATATCTGAATCGCGCTTTCTGTTTAGGGCTAGCGCGCTCGTGAGGGGGGGCGAACAGCCGAGCGGGCTGCGCGCCTGTCATTGGTCCGTCGCGGGCGGCGCCTCGAGCAGGGCAGGCGCCCCACTCATTCGGCGCCGGGTCCCATTCATTCAAACTCTGCCGCTGCTGCTGCCCTGAGCCAGTGAGCGCACAGGCCCCAGCGGATGCAGCCACGCCCAAGAGAGCCACGTCCAAGGGGGGCCCAAATCCGCCCAGTCTCGTCGTCTCTTTCCATCCGTCCGTCCGCCACCACCACCACCACTACTACCAACACCACAACGCCGCCACAGCCTCCCATCTCCATCACGGCCACGCGTCCGACATTCGTGTCCGCGGCTTTCTGTTCTTTTGCTTTTGCGTCGGCGGCGACGCGTCCGGCCACGCCCTTTTGTGCTCTGGATGGAGGACGTCGCGTTGTTTTGGCCTTTTTCTCTTCTTCACCCCCTTCTTTCGCCTCGCGATCTCGTCTCGACGCGGCGTTCGTGACCGCCGCACCGCGTCTCGCCGCCGCTGCCGCCGCCCGACGGCGCCGTTCCCGCGCGCCGCTCTTGGCCTCCGCCTGGCTGGCCGCAGAGACCGGCACGCGTCCCACGGGCCTTTCCGCCCGTGGATGGGAGTCCAGCCCGTCTCGGCCTCTGGCGGGCGCCCCCTGAATCAATGTACGTTCGCCCGGCCGTGGCCCTCCCTCTTGTCCCCCTTGTCTCGTCGGGCTTCTGACCTCCGTCTCCCCAGGTCGCGGTACACCGGCCGCTACGACAGCGACCGGCGCTCGCGCTCGCCCGTACGCGAGCGCTCCCCCGACCGCTACAACAGCAACAGCAACAACAACAGCAACAGCAATGGCAACGGCAACAGCAACAGCAACAATGGCGGCGCGGCCTCGTCCTTGCTGACCGCCTCGTCCTCTACCTCGTCTCTGCGCGAGCCGCCGCGCGGGCCCAAGGCGTTGGCCGACGCACCGTCTTTGCCTGGCGGCGGCGGCCCTGGGAGTCTCGGTCCGCGCGGCGGCGCCGACTTCCGCGGCCGCGGCCGCGGTGCGCCTGGAGGCCAGGGCCGTGGCTGGCCGCGCGACGACAGCCGCGACCGCGTCGACTTCCGCGACCGCCGCGACCCTCTGCCGCCGCCGCCGCCGTTCCGCGACCGGGACCGCGACGAGCGCGGCCGAGACCGCGACCGCGACCGCGACCGCGACCGTGACCGCGAGCGAGACCGCGAGCGAGACCGGGACCGGGACCGCGACTGGCGCGACCGCGAGTTCCGCGGCCGCTGGCCGCCGTCGCCTCCTCCCATGGGCCGCGGCATGCGCTCGCCGCAGGGCCCGGGCGGCCGCGATGCACGCGACCCGCGAGACGCACGCGACCCGCGGGACGCTCGCGACGTCCGCGACAGCCGTGACAGCCGTGACGGCGGCCTGCCGTCGGCGGGCACGGCGCCGTCCGACCCCCTGTTCAACAGCAACAACGGAAACAGCGGCAGCGGCAGCGGCAGCGGCGGCGGCAACAACAGCAGCATCCGGAGCGCCACCCCCGGCCGCGGCGGCGGTGGCCGTCCGCCGCTGGGCCGCGGTCGTCCGAGCGAGTGGGAGCGTGGCGGCCGTGGCGGCGGGCGCGCCGGCAGCATCTACGACGAGCGGGATGCGCGGGACTTGCGCGACATGAGAGACAACCGGGACCCGCGGGACCTGCGGGACGGGCGGGACGGGCGTGACAGCCGTGACAGCCGTGACAGCCGTGACAGTCGAGACAGCCGTGACGGCCGCGACACCCGCGACACCCGCGACAACCGCGAAAACCGTTATCCCCCTCTGCGCAGCCGCTCTCAGGAAGGCCGCTGGTCCCGGGCCGGTAGCGGCGGCGTCGGCGATGACATTCGGCTGCGCGATGTGCGCGATGGTCGCGACTCCCGGGACGGCCGCGACGTGCCCAGCTGGCTGCGCCCGCCGCAGCAGCAGCACGACCGCAGCTCTCTTCCGCGCGACACGCCCCCGTCGTCCTTGGGGCAGCAGCCTTCCTCTCGCGACCCGGCCGCGATGCCGACCTCGCCGCCGCCTGTGGCGCCCTCGGCGCCCGCCTTTGGATCGGTCCCGACGCGGCCCATGCCGCCGGGGGGGCCCGAGGGCCAATCCGGGGCAGCATCGGCGTCTCTTCCGCCGAAGCCGGGACCGGGGGCCGAAGACCGGCCGGGCGGAGCGCCAGCGCCAGCGCCGTCGTCGTCGTCGTCGTCGTCGGCGGCGGCGGCGGCGGCGGCGGCAGGTGGCGTCTCGGGTGCGTCAGAGACGTCCATCACCGTCGCGACCGCCGCCGCGCCGCGCCTCCAGCAGCCGCTGCCGCCCAAGCCATTGCGCTCGTCGTGGCAGAACCCGGCCGCCGCCCAGGCTGCTGCTGTCGCCCCCGCTGCCGCTCAGCAGCCCGCCAAGCCGGAGCCCTCTGCGGCGGCGGACACCGGTGCGGACGGCCGCGGTGGGCGCAGCGGCGGCAGCGGCGGCAGCGTCAGCAGCGTCGGCAGTGGCGACCACCGCGAACCTGGCGAAATCACCGACGACCCGGTCCCAGCGGCGCCGGCAACATCGTCTGCGCGGCCCCCGCGTCCTAGTCCTGCGGACAAGCACAGCAAGCCAGCGGAGAGTAGCGCGGCTGCCCAGAAGAAAGCGTCCGAGGCGGCGACCGACAAGCCGAAGCCCGCCACAGTCACGGCCACAGAGAAGGCGACCGCCAAGACGGCACCCGCTGTGGTGCAGGACACGAACCCCCCGGTGGAGGTGCCGGCGCTGATGGTGTCTGTGCGCAGCGGCGGCGCGGGAGCCGCCGGCGACGGAGCGGCGGCGGCCTCGGGGATCGCGGGGGCGTCGCAGACGACGGGCGGCGCAGGAGCGCGTGACGACGGCGCGGCGTTCGACTCGGACGAGGAGGACATGAACGACTTTTTCGACATGGAAATCGAAAAGCACGAGGCGCAGCTGCAGGCGCTGCAGGCGCAGGCGGACGCGGTGCCGCAGGAGGGCGCGGCGCGCGCCGCCGTGCTGGAGTCGGTCCTGGCGCTGGAGGTGCTCGAGACGGACCTGGGCGTGGCCGGGCCGCCGGCACCCGTGTCGGAGGCGGCCCTAGCCGCGTGGCGCAAGGCAGACGAGGCGGCGCAGCAGGCGGCGCAGCAGGCGGCGACGCGCAGTCCGGCGGTGGCGGCGAAAGCATCCGACAAGGCGGCCAGCAGCCAGGACAGCCCAGCCAAGAACGGCTCCGCGGAGGACGCCAAGCCCGACGCTATGGACATGGATGCGGCGGCCGAGCCGGCGCGCCCTCGCTCGGCACACAAGACGAAAACGGCGCAAGGAGGGGACGCCGCTGCCGCCGCCGCTGCCGCTGCCGCGACGACGGCTGTCTCGGCCAAGGACGCGAAGCGAGAGGCAGAGCAAACGACCGGCGCCGCGACCGCGACCGCGACTGCGACCGCGACCACGACCGAGACCGAATCGCCACCGCCTGGCCTCGATCCCGCGACACGGGACGGGTCCCAGCAGCCGGACGACGAGGCGGACCGCGACGACAACAATGACGACGACGATGCGACGGAGATTGAGGACTTTGCCAGCACGCCGCCGGAGCTGCTGCGGTACTTTATGAAGACGCCGCCGCCGGAGACGCTTCCGGACTACGGGTGCGCGGTGCCGTGGGACCGGGACGAGGGGTTCCTGACGGCGGACATGGGGTCGCCATCGGCGGCAGCGGCACTGGAGGCGTTCATCCTGCAGCGCATGGAGGCAGAGAACGCGGTGGTGACGGCGGAGCAGGACGCGGCACGGCGCACGTACCGGGACAACTACCAGGCGTACCTGGCGTTTACGCAGTCGGAGGACGCAGCGGCGGCCAAGCACCGGGACAAGACGCTGGTGGCGCGGGCGATGGCAGAGGTGCCGTCGGCGGGGGGCGCGTCGGGGTCGGCGGGGGGCTCGGCAGCGGACGGGCTGGGGTCCGGGGCCGGGTCCGGGGCCGGGTCCGGGACGGGAGCGGGCAAGCCGGAGGGCACGCGGGGCTCGGGGCGGCGGTTCGCGACGGAGCGGGACCTGGAGCGGGTGCTGCAGGCGTCGATGCGCGAAGAAGACGAGCGTAAGGAGCGAGAGCTTCGGGCGCAAAAGGAAAAGTACCGCAGCGAGAAGGAGGCGGTGATCCCGGACATGTTCTGGACGGCGGCAGCGCGGCGGCGGGAGCTGTTTGTGGACCGGTCCGGGTTTGTGCCGCCGGAGAAGCTGGTGACGGCGTGGCAGGTGCTGCCGCCGGTGGTCAACTTTACGGCGGCGGAGGCGGAGCAGTTTGAGCGGGCGTACATGGAGTTCCCGAAGCAGTGGGGGCGGATCGCGGACCAGGTGCCGACGCGGGACTTCCACGCGTGCATCCAGTACTACTACAGCGTCAAGAAGTCGCTCAACCTCAAGGAGAAGCTCAAGCGGCAGCCGAAGCGGCGCAAGAAGGGCACGCGCGGCAAGCAGCGATCGAGCGCGCTGGTGTCGGAGCTCGGCAACCCGGACAACGAGAACGACGACCCGCTGGCGGCGGCGGCGGCAGCGGGCGAGACGGGCGAGAACGGCGAGCGGCGGCGGCCGCGGCGGGCGGCGGCGCCGACGTGGGGATTCGAGGCGGCCGCGGCGGCGGCGGCGGCAGCGGCGACGGCAGCAGCAGCGGCGGCGGCCGGAGGAGGGGGGGGAGGCACGGCCGCGACAGCCGGCGGGGCGGACTCGGACGGGACGACGCCGGCGGGGACGCCAGGGGGGGCGCGACGGGGCGGGTCGGACAAGCCGGAGGGGCGGCGGAACCGTCGGCGGGGAGCCAAGGACAAGGAGAAGGAGAAGGAGGCCAAGGAGGCCAAGGAGCGGGAGGCGCGGGAGAAGGAGGCGGCGGCCAAGGAGAAGGACGACAAGGAGGGCAAGGACAGCAAGGACGGCAAGGACAGCAAGGACGGCAAGGACGGCAAGGAGGCGGCCAAGGACGGCAAGGACGGCCGAGGCAAAGACGGCAAGATGCGGACGCCGCAGACGCTGGCGCCGGCGCCGACGGCGGGCGGCAGCGGCGGCAGCAAGGCGGCACGGTCGCGGTCGAGCTCACGGGCGCAGGGCAGCCCGCGGCCGAGCGAGCAGCCGCAGGCGCAGCCGGCGCAAGGCGGGCTGCAGCCGCCGCACAAGCTGTCGCCGGCGGGCCGCAGGGACGGCAACGGCGTGCCGCTGACGGTGACGCCGATCCCGGCGCCGACGCACGGCCTGCACCACGGGCCGGCGGCGGCTGTCCCGCCAGCGCAGGCACAGGCGCCGCAGCAGACAGCAACGGGGGCGCGGGTGCCGCTCTACTATGAGGGCGGCGGCGGTGCGGCGGGCGGCGGCGGCAGCGGAGGAGGAGGAGTAGGAGGGGGAGGCTACGGCGGCGGGCTGGTGGCGCCGACGTCGATCGGCGACATGCTGGCGCCGCCGTCGCTGCGGCCGGAGCCGCCGCCGCCGCTGCAGATTGGCATCAGCAACTTTGACGGTGGCGGCAGCGGAGGAGGCGCAGGAGGCGGAGGAGGCGCAGGCGGGTCGGCGGCGGCGGACCGGCTGCGGCCGTCGCTGCCGACGTCGAGCTACTGGAGCGTGTCCGAGTGCAACGACTTCCCGGCGCTGCTGCGGTCGTTTGGGACGGACTGGGTGACGATTGCGCAGCACATGCAGACCAAGACGCCGGTGATGGTAAGGACGGTTATTGTGTGGGTGTTGTGGAGTGGAGCACACAGCTAACCCAGCGGCGCAGGTCAAAAACTACTACGTGCGCCAGAAGAACGAGCGCAAGGCCGAGTGGGAGGCCATTGCCAACGAGGCCAACGCGCGCATCCGGCGCGGCGAGACGATGCCGCTGCCGCCGGCGGTGCCGGTGGTGCCGCGCAAGCGCGTGGACGTGCCGGGCTCGGGGGGGCCGGGCTCGGGGACGGGGGCGGCGGGCTCCGGGGTGGCTGGCTCCGGACCCGCTGGTCCAGCGGGCACGGCGACGGCGGCATCCTCGGGGTCGGCGGTGCGACCGCTGGCGGCGGCCAAGGGCGGCGGTCCCGAAGAGGACGTCAAGATGGAGGGCGTCGGCGGCGTCGGCGGCGTCGGCGGCGTCGGCGGCGTCGGCGGCGTCGGCGTCTATGGGCGGTACCAGACGCCGGTGCCGATCGCACAGGCGCCGCCGCCGCTGCCGCCGGGGCCGCCGGGGCCGCCGGGGCCGGCGCCGCCCAAGCGGCACCCGCAAAACGGAGGCGGAGGCGGGGGTGGTACCCCGTCGCTGCAGCCGCTGCAGCCGCCGCAGATGCCGCTGGCCCAGGCCTACCCGCCGCCGCACGCGTCGCCCACGGCGCGGTCGCTGCGCGGCGGGCCTCCTCCACCGGCGCCGTCGGCGGCGGCGTCGTCGTCGTCGTCGTCGGCGGCGGCGGCGGCGCTGGGACCGCCGTACGGGCCGCCGGCGGTCTCCTACCACGAGCGAGACGACGGCCGGCTGGCCGCCCAGAAGCAGCCGCTGTCCGGCCAGCCGACCTCGGGCCCGTCGCCGGTGCCGCCGCCGGTGCCGCCGCCGACGGTCGCGTGGGCGGACGCGACCAACGAGGCCGTGGACGCGCGGCTGCACTCGATGGCGCAGCGCAACCGCCAGCGGGCCGAGCTGCAGCAGCGCGACGAGCAGCAGCAACAGCAGCAGCAGCAGCAGCAACAGCAGCAGCAGCAGCAGCAGCAGCAGCAGCAGCAGCAGCCGCGGCTCAAGCAGGAAGGGCCGCCGGCCGACCTGGCGCACTACGACCACCACCACCCACACCACCACCCCCACCACCACCACCAACACCACCAACACCACCCCTACGCCGTGTCCTCATCGTCGTCGTCGTCGTCGACCCCGGTGTCGGCGCTGGGCGGCAGCGGCGGCCGCGTGCAGCAGCCTCCGCCGCCGCCGCCGCCGTTGCCGCTGGGCAGCCGACCGCCGCCGCCGAGCCAGGCCTATGGCCAGCCGACGCCGTTGTCGTCTGCGTCGACGGTCCTGCAGCACCAGCCGGTGCGCAGCCTGCTGACGGAGCCGGTGCATCCGCACATGATGGGCGGCGGCGGCGGTGGTGGTGGCGGAGGCGGAGACCGGCCGGGCTGGCCGGCCCACGACGGCTACGAAGGCTATCCGCCGCCACCACCACCACCACCTCCTCCGCCGGCATCGTCGACGCCCACGCCGTCGTCGTCGCTGGCCATGCCGCGCGCGCCGCCGCCGGCGCTGGCGCCCCCCTCCGAGCCGCGCAAGACGTCGAGCCTCATGGCTCTGCTCAACGACGACCCGCCGCCGGCGCCAAAGCCGGGGGGGGCCGCCGGCACCACGCCCGCCTCGTCCGCGTCCACGGCGACGCCGCCGCCGCCGCCGCCGGCGGTGGGAAGTGCTCGCGGACCACCGCCACCGCCACCGCCACCGCCGGCCGGTCCGCCGCACCGCGACTCGGGCAGCCCGGCCTACTCGCCCTACGGCCACCACGCCGCTGCGCCGGCAGCCCAAGGTGGTGGCGCCGGCACGGGGGTTCCGCCGCTGAAGCCGTACCCGCCGCCGCCGCCGCCGCCGCCTGGCCCCGCCTCCGCCGCCTCCCACAGCCACCACTCGCCCCTGGCCCACAGCATGGCCGGGCCGGGCCAGCAGCACCAGCCGCAGCACCAGCCGCAGCACCAGCAGCAGCACCAGCAGCAGCACCAGCAGCAGCCTCCGCCGCGATCAAACGCCATGTCGCCCGTGGACGCCGACCGCGACTACTACGGCCGGCACCCCGCCTACCCTCCACAGCCGCAGCAGCAGCAGCAGCAGCAGCAGCAGCAGCAGCCGCCTCCCAGCTACCACGGGTACGCCCAGCAGGGAGGACCGCCGCCGCCGCCGCAGCATGCTCCGTCGCCGACGATGGCGTACCAGGGCCACGGCGGGCCGCCACCACCACCGCCGCCGCCGCCGACGCGCCGGGACGGGCCGTGGCAGCCGGGGCCGCCGCCGCCGCCATCGTCGTCTTCGCACTACGGAGGCGGCACGTCGCCGGGGATGCAAGGACCGCCGACATCCGGCTGGGGCGGACCGCAGCAGCAACAGCCGCCGCCCCAGCAGCAGCAGCAGCAGCAGCAGCAGGTGCAGCAGGTGCAGCAGCACCCCTCGCCGCATCCACAGCACCAGCAGCACCCCTCGCCGCACCCTCACCACCTCGGCGGCGGCGGCGGCCTGCGCGACGACCGTGGCGGCGGCGGCGGCGGGTACCCGGGGCCCGACCCGCGCATGCCGCCGCAGCAGCAGCCGCCGTCGTACCCGTCGCACCACCCGCAGCAGCAGCAGCAGCAGCAGCAGCCGCCGCCGCCGCACCAGGCGTACCAGCAGCCGCTGCAGCCGCAGCACCACCACCCGCAGCACGGCCACGGCCACGGCCACGGCCACGCCGCCCACGCCCACTCACATTCACACTCGCACTCCCACTCCCACTCCCACTCCCACTCCCACTCGCTGGGCGGCCGCTATGCGCCGTCCCCCGTGGCGCGGTCGGCAGAGCCGGTGCCGCCGGGACCGCCACAGCAGCAGCAGCAGCCGCAGCAGCAGCAACCACCACCGCAGCAGCAGCAGCAGCCATACGGCCGCTATTCAGCAGGGCCGCCGCCGGGACCGCCGGGGCCGCCCGGACCGCCGCGGGATCTGCGGGACCCGCGGGATCTGCGGGACCCGCGGGACCTGCGGGACCACCCCCACGAGGCCGGCCGCTACACACCCGGCGGCTACGACAGCCGCGGGCCCACGGGGCCGCCGGGGCCGCCGCCCAGCGACAGCGCGCCGCCGGGGCCGCCGTACGACCCGCGCGACCCGCGCAGCCGGCCGCCGCTGCGGCCCGACGAGTACCGGTACCGGTAGGCGGCAGGGGGGAGTTGACAAGAGAAGAACATTTCATAGAGGTTACTAGTAGCATAGCAATGTATTCAAGGAGGATGATGCACAGGATGCCCGGCCGATGGGGACACCGGCAAAAAGATAAAACGACGACGCTAGGGTATCGTATTACTCCAAAAACCAGACGTGCGTCTGCGTCGGCCGCCCGACGCCGGCCCGCGTCTACTGGGCCGTCTCCGCCGGCGGGCCCTCGGCCTCGCCGCCCTGGCCGTTCTGGCCGCCCTGACCGCCCTGACCGCCCTGGCCGTCCTGGCCGTCCTGGCCTTCCTGGCCGCCTTCTCCCCCCCCCTCCTCCTCCTCCTCCCCCTCCCCCTCCCCCCCACCCCCGTCGTCCAGCACGACGCCGTTCATGCGCTCCCAGACCTCGCGGCGGATGCGGTCGTCCTTGGCCTTGCGGGCGCGCTCGGCCTCCTCGAAGCCGCCCGACTTCTTGAGCCGACCCTCCTCGACAAAGTCGGCCAGCTCCTGCATCAGCGGGTTGACGCGCCGGCTGGCCAGCTCCTTCTGCCGCAGCTTCTCCGCCCGCTCGATCGCCTCCAGCCGGTCCGCGTGGTTCGGCTGCAGCGCCCGCACCTCGCCCAGCACGCCCTCCTTGGCCGCGCTCGGGTCCGCCGCGTCCACCACAATGGGCCGCAGCCCGATGCCGGGCAGGATGCCGCCACCGATTCCGCCACCCGCACCGCCGACACCGCCGCCGCCGCCCGCGCCCGCGTCCTTCATCTGCTCCTTGGTGGCCTGCTCGACCAGCGCAAACGTCTCCGACGCCTTTTCCAGGTCGTCCTGCAGGTCCACCAGCAGGTCCTCGGCCAGCTGCAGCTCGTCGCGGCCCTTGCACACCTCCTCGAGCTCGCGCTCCCAGATCTTGGTCCACACCGGCTTGTCGCGCCGCATCGTCTCCTCCATACGCTTCAGGTCCTTGGTCAGCTGCGTAATGTCCTTGGTCACCGCCTCCAGCTGCCGCGGCAGCGGCCGCACCCCGCGGTGCACCACGTCCTTGCGCAGGTCCTCCACCAGGTCCTGCAGGTCGTCCACCTTGGTCACCAGCCGGTCCGACTCCGCGCTCAGCTTCTTGCGCCCCGCCGCCACCAGCGCCTGGCCCCGGCCCCCCTCCACGTCCGGGATCGCCGTCGCCGCCACCGCCTGCTTCACGTTCGCCGCCTTGTTGCGCAGCGCCGTCATCGCGCTCGCCACGTCCGACTGGAAGCTCGCGTACGTCTGCCGCAGCACCGCCAGGTCCCGCCGCAGGCTCTGCACCTCCGCCACGTGGTTCGTCCCCCGCTTGCGCGCCCCGGCCCCCGCCCCGCCTCCCGTCATGCTGGTCGCCCGCGGCGAGTCCGCCGGCGGCGTCATCGGCTGCGGCGTGCCCCCCGCCGCCGATGCGCCCGATGCCACAGCCGGTCCACCCGATACCGCCGCCGCCGCCGCCGCCCCCACCGTACCCCCCCCTGCCACGGACATCGGCGGCGGCGGCGCCGTCGCCAGCCGGGCCATCTCCTTGGCCGCCTCCTGCTGGCGGTCCGACACGCGCTGCAGCGCCGCGCCCTGCTCGTCGACGTTCTGCTTCACCTGCTGCACCATGGACTTGAGCGAGCCGAGGCCCTCGTCAATGTGCCGCTTGACCTCGTCCAGCGGCTCCACGTTGAGCGCCAGCACCGTGCGGTCCTTGATGTCGGCCAGGTCCTCCAGCTCGTGCCGCACGCCCGACACGGGGTCCTGGATATAGATCTCGGGCAGGTCGGCGCCGTTCTGCTGCGTGTTCCACGAAAACTTTTCGATAAAAGCCAGCTGCAGCCGCCCAATCGTCAGCTCGCTGTACCCCTCTGCGAGCACAAACTTTTTCACTTTCGACTTGTACTGCAGGAACAGCGTCAGCTCCTTGCTGGCGGCCGCGTCTGGCGCCGCCGCCGTTGCCGTCTCCGCCGCCGCAGCCGCCACAGCCGAGGACGACGCCGTCGGAGCCCCCGTCGACACCGGCACCGGAGGCGCCGTCGGAGCCGCCGCTGCTGCCACCGCAGCCGCTGCCGCCGACGCTTCGTCGTACGCCTCGCCCACCAGTGCCGCCTGCGTCGCATTCAGCGACTTCTTGCGCTCCTCCTCGGTGCGACCGACGGTGCTGGCGCTGCTGTCACCGCGAGGGCGCGACGACGACAACGAAGACGATGGCATCGCCGCGCCGCCACCGCCACCGCCGTTAAACATGGGCAGCGCCGGCATCAGGTCCGGCGGCGGCGGCCCGTTGAGCGTCGCGCTCGGCTGCGGGTACTTGTCCTCGGGCGTCGCCGCCATTGGGCTGCTGCTGCCAAAGTCGTCGGCGGCGGCCGCGCGCCGCGGGTCGTCCCCCCGCTGCTGGCCACGCATGGGCGACGGCGACGGGCTCGCCTCGTACCCGCTGCCCCGGCCGGCGGCGCCCGCGCCCGCGCCCGCACCGACGCCGTTGCGCCCCTGCACGGCGCGCATGGACTCGCGCACCTCGCCGCGGCCGCGGTTGGGAATGGGCGTGGTCTGGGGCGGCAGCAGCGGCACGCCGTTGGCGAAGCTGCTGCCCAGGTGCTTCTGGATCTGGTACTGCGAGTAGCGCCGCGAGGCCCGCCGCTCCAGGTGGTCGCCGCGCTGCAGCGCCATCAGCGCGCTCTGCTGGGCCGCCGCTACCGACTTGGGCGGTGGCGGCGGCGGGAACGCGTCAATGTTGAGCTCCTGCTGGCCGGGAACCTGCGATGGCGCCCCCGACGGCGGCACGCCATTGCTGCCGCCGTCGGCGTACGCGCCACCCGCCGACCGGTTCGAAAACGAGGACGCAAAGTCCGCCGGCGGGTCGGACGAGGCTGCTGCGGCGGTCCGGTCTCGCGACGGG
The DNA here is from genome assembly GCA_019925495.1 of Ophiostoma fasciatum. Lineage (NCBI taxonomy): Eukaryota > Fungi > Ascomycota > Sordariomycetes > Ophiostomatales > Ophiostomataceae > Ophiostoma > Ophiostoma fasciatum. Next base: position 413,801 of record JADHKM010000016.1, read on the forward strand.
CCATAGCGCCGGCTGGGCGAGGCGCCGGGCGGCGGCAGAGACGGTTGCTGCTGTTGCTGCTGCTGCTGCTGCGGAGGCGGGGCCGGTGGCTGCTCGGACGACCGAATGTCGCCGTATCCGTTCTCGATGCTCTCGTTGAGCAGCGACGTCAGCCCGGACCCGGCGCTCCCTGACGTGCTCAGGCTGCTGGCGCGACCGGAGGCGGCGGCGGCGCCGACGGCACCGGCGGCAGCGGACTCGGCGGACGAGGGCGGGCCGCTGGCGTCGCGCTCGCGGGCCTGGCGCTGACGCAGCTTGTGCTGCTTGCGCTTGAGGCCCTGGAGCAGGTTGATGATGATGTCGCGGATGCGGGGCAGGTACTTTTCGAGGCTCTCGCTGCTGGCCTCCTGGCTGAGGGTGGCCTCGAGGATGTTGCGCAGCAGCTCGGGGACGTTGCCGAGGTCGGAGGTGTCGATGTTGATGGCGGAGAAGGCGCGGCAGGCCATGTTGAACTCGTAGCCGAGGCGCACGTAGACGTCCGACACCTGCGTGTCGGTCGCCTGGCCGCGGGACCACTGCGTAAGCGTCTCGAGCAGCTGTTTGGTGGCCACGAGCAGGTGTGTCACGCTCTTTTCGATCTGCGAGAGGGGGACGGCGGACCCGGCGCTTCCGGAGCTGGTCTGCAAGGCAAGGGCACGCGTGGTGAGAAAAAGGCCCTCATAGGCAGGTCGAAGACGGTACTCACATTCGCACGCCGTGTCCCCGGGGCGCTTCCGCCACCTCCACCGCCGGCGCTGCTGCTGCTGCCGCCGCCGAGCGAGCGGGTGGACGGCCGCGAGAGCGCGGGCGACATGGCGCGGGCGGGCAGGCCGGCGTTGGGCGGGGGGGGCTGGCCGGGCTCGGCGCCGGGCGAGCGCCGGTGGATCTGCCGCTGCATGGGGCCGGGGGCCTGCATGCGTGGGGGGTGGGAGGAGGAAGGAGAAGAAGCGTGTAGAAGAGACAAAGACGAAACGCTCGGAAACGAAACGGAAGACGGAAACGCGAGCTCCGACGGCACAGAGGCAACGACAGACAGACACGCAGATGCAGACGCAGATGCAAACGCAGACGCAAAAACAGCCGGCAGCCGGCCCGGAGCCCAGCAGCCCACGTCACGGCAGACGGGAGGTCGGCGGGTGTCGGCGGCTAAAAAAAAAAGAGATGTCGACGAGAGCGCGGCCGAAAGCGGGAGAGGCGCCGAGCGGCAGACGCGGCACCGGACAGCGCAGGGTGTCGCAGGTGGGCGCAGGCGGACGCAGGCGGACGCAGGGCGACGGCCGTGGTTCGATCGGAGATGGGTGGTGCCGAGCGCGGCGATGCAGAAGAAGAAGAGAGGTGGAGGAGGAGGAGGAGGAGGAGGAGGAGAGGAGGAGAAAGCGTCGGTTTGGCGTTGGGGGGCAGCGGCGGCCAGGGTGGCCCAGCCCGGGCGCCCCCAGCCCCTGAAAAGCGGGGCGCTCGTATTGCGCCACAGTGGCTGGAGTACGAGCACGAGCATGAGCACGTATGCGATTAAGAGAATAGTATTGGACCTAAAACTACACCTTGACCTCCCATCCCAGCCGCTTCCACACGGCGTAGTAGACGTGGATGGCGGCGGCGGCCAGCGGGCGGACGGGCCGCGGCAGGTAGAAGCAGGCGTGGGTGGCGAGGACGGCGGACACGACGGCGTCGGGGCTGCCGGGGTGGAAGAACCAGAGGCGGAGCAGGTCGTCGGAGAGGCGGGCGACGGCGGCGGCGCGGACAAACATGGCCTGCTCAAAGGCGGCGACGGCGGCGTCGAGGGGGGCGGCGGAGGCGTGTGCTGTGTCGTCGTCCTTGGCCGCGAGGATGGCCGCCGCGAGCTTCTGCGCGTCGTCCATGGCCGCGTTGACGCCCTCGCCGGCAAAGGGCGTCATGAGGTGGGCGGCGTCGCCGATGGCGGTGAGGCCGCGGCGGTGCGGCCAGCGGAAGCCGACGGGCAGCGCGTACAGCGGGCGTGGCGCCGTGGGGCCGGCGGCGCGCTCGACGGCGGCGCGCAGGCGCGGGTGGAAGTCGGCCAGGGGCCCGCCGTCGGCGAGGAGGAAGCGCCGGACGGAGGCCAAGTCGCGGGGGTCGAGGGCGTCTGGCGAGCCCGGGGACGACGACGACGACGACGACGACGACGCCTGCGGCCACTGGTCGACGCGGCGGCCGTGCTCGTCCACCGGCCGCACGTTTGGACGGTCGCAGACGCGGACGCTGACGCCGACGTGCAGCGCGCCGTCGCCCCGCTGCTGCAGGCCGAGGCGGCGGCCGCCGGGGGCCACGGCGAAGAGGCTGCCGCCGCGGACGAGGGCGGCCAGGTCGGGCGCGGCGGCGGCGACGTCGGGCACGGTCAGCTCCTGCAGGACGACGCCCGAGAAGCGCGGGGCGGCCTCCTCGTCGTCGCGCAGCGCCGCGCGCACGCGGCTCCAGGCGCCGTCGGCACCCACGACGAGGTCGAAGCCGCCGGCCGACGTGCCGTCGTGAAAGGCGACGGTGACCTGCCCCCCGTCAGCGTCTGCCTGCCGCACCGCGCGGACGCGCCGCCCCCACTGGACCATGCCCGGCGGCAGGCTGTCGACGAGCAGGCGGCGCAGGGCGGCGCGGTCGATCTCGGGCCGCTGGCCGGTCAGCTGGCGGGTGCGGGCCGGGTCGGCGTCCTTGCCGAACAGGGGCGCGAGCTGCGCGCTGCAGAAGAGCAGCGCCTCGCCGTCGTAGCGCGCGTGCTGCTGGAACGCGTCCCACAGCCCGGCGGCGCGCACCGCCGCCAGCCCCGTGGCCGTGTGCAGGTCCAGCGAGCTGCCCTGCTCGCGGTCGTCGGGGCCCGTCTCGCCCTCAAAGACGACGGCGTCCACGCCGCCGAGGTGCAGCAGCCGCGCCAGCGTGCAGCCGGCGGGGCCCGCGCCGACGATGGCGATCCGGGGCATGGTGTAGAGGATGGAGGAGGGAGGATGGGAGGAGGGAAGATGGGAGGGTCGTAAAGGATCGTTCACGGGGAGCGGTCCGATTGCCGAGTCTGCTCGCGACACTGCTCGCAGGGCCCTGCACCCTCCATCGACGGCCAGCGAGAGGAGCCCTCCCTTATATCGACGACGGCGGCCATGTCGCCCGTCAAAGACATGCGGAGCTGGGCTGTTGGTCCGAATGCGAGCCGGCCTATCGTTGGGCCGGACGGCAGGCAACGGTATTATTCCCAATCCGGTCTAGATCCTATAGGCATATATACTTATGCTTAAAACACGATCGCCCACGCCAACCACCCCCGACTACCCCAGAAATGCCCGCGCCTCGTTGCGCGCCCGCTCCGAGCTCAGGGCGTCCAGCTTGACGCCCACCAGCACGCACTCGACGGCTCTCTTGCCGCTATGTGCCGTCTGGATGCGCAGCCGCCACTGGCCCGTCTTGACGATCCACGAGGTCCCGGGCGCCGGCGACCCGGGCGCCGGAGACCCGGGTGCCGGTGGCCCGGGTGGCGGCGGCCCCGCGAAGCCAGCCAGGTCGGCCGTCCCGTCCGTCCCGCCCATGGATGTGTCGCCCGGCTCGTCGGGGCGCCGCCGCTTGCGCGAGGGCGATGCGGCGCCGGCGTCGCCGGGCTGCTGGCCGGGCTGCTGGCCGGCCTGGCCGGCCAGGCCGGCCAGGACGGCCTCCTCGCGGCCCAGCAGCAGCGGGCGGCCGTCGAGGGTGACGGCGGTGGCGGGCTCGAGCACGACGCGCACGAGGTCGTCGCTGAGCGGCGTGTTTCCGGGCGACGGCGGGGTGCCGCGCGCGCCGCCCTGGCCCATGAGCAGGCCCAGCGGCTGCGTCGTCGGCGGCAGGTTGAGCTTGGTGGCGATGACCTCGAACAGGCGCGCCACGCGCGTCTTGGTGTCGCGGAAGAACTCGGCGCGGGCGGTGGCGCCGGCGCCGGCGCCGGTGGTGCTGCCGGCGCCAGTAGTGCTGCCGGCGGCCGCGGCCGCGTCAAAGTGCAGCCGCGTGTCCTCGCGGCCGATCTCGAGCACCAGCTCGGCGGACGCGTCGTCGACAAAGGGCCGCGCGTAGGTGACCCAGGCGGCCAGCGGGTCGGCGGGCGTGGGCTCGGGGGCGACGCCGACGCCGGACTTGAGCAGGTCCTCGAGGCGCAGGGCCAGCTCGACGCGCTGGCGGGCCTGGTTGAAGGCGCGGGCGTGGGGCAGCAGGCGCTGCTCGAGGCCCTTGAAGTTGAAGTAGCGGCAGTCGCGCAGCAGCGCCTGGCGGTGCGCCTCGTCGCGCACGGCCACGGGGTAGCCGCGCAGCAGGTGCAGCAGCTCGGCAAACGTCTCGGCGGACCGGCCGTGCACGGCCGGCGGCTGGATCGACGGCGGCCGGATCAGCCCCGTGCGGTCCAGGCCCGGGAACAGGTCGTCGGGCCCGCTGAAGAAGACGCCAAAGCCCAGCGAGAAGTAGTTGGGCTGGTTGCCCGGGTCCTGGAACACGTCGCGCGGGATGCGGAACTCGCGCTGCCCGATGGAGATGAAGATGGCCTCGTCGTACAGCTGCGACACCAGCCGCGGCAGCGAGTAGAACTGCGCGTCCGCAAACAGCCGCACAAAGTGCGTCCCGTCCCGCGGCTGCACGTAGTACCCCTGCAGGTGCAGCGAGATGTCCCGGAACGTCACCGGGTCGCGGTCGATGTAGAGCGTCCGGATCGGCGCCGTCGCCGCCACCGCGCTGCCGTCCACGCTGCTGCCGTCGCTCGCCGCGCCTGCCGCCCCTGCCGCCCCTGCCGACGCCGCCGCCGCCGCCCGCGCCTCCGCCTCCTTGATCTGGCACTGAAAGTGCTGCGAAAAGTACGACGGCGCGTCCGACGACAGCGACGCCCCCGACAGCTTGAACAGCTCCGACCCGATCTGGATCGGAAACACCCGCTCGTGCGGCAGCAGGTGCGGGATCCGCTCCGTCTGCAGCTCGTCCCCCGTCGTCGCCGACGTCACCGTCACCGTCGCGCCGCCGCCGGCTGTCGTCCGCCTCGGATCCGGCCGCCCGCGCGGCGGAAAGGCCGGCAGATGCGCCGACATCGCCGGCTGGTGGCCCTGGCTGCGAGCGGCCGCGCCACCGCCGCCGCCGCCGCCCGGCTGCCCCGTGGCCATCGGCGTCCGTCCGCCGTCGCCGCCGCCGCCGCTGCTGCTGCTGTTGCTGCTCATCGACATGGGCAAAAGATCCGGCAGGCGACGGGCTCCGCAGCCGTGCGCGCAGGCATCAATCAGTCCACGGCTGCGTGTCGCGCGTGCATCGGGAGCAGCGAGAGGAGATAGGGAAGGGTTCAGTCGAGACAAGAGTCGCAAATCTATGCTTAATGCATGGTGACGCTGATATGGCCGTCAGCACTAATGCTTAGTGTTGGCGGCACTAGTGTCGGCTTGGTCATGTGACCAGAGGAATGCGCTCAACAAAGCTCATAACAAACTACAGACTATCTATCCATTGCTCCAGCAATAAGCATAACCAGATCCGAGACCATCCATCGTAAACAAGCAAGCAATACGAGAACCAAGACAAAGCGCACAAGTGTGTCGACGCGACCAGGCGTGCCCGACGCTGGTCCGGCCTACTTCTCCCCCGTCTCGTCGATGCTGGCCTCGCCGGCCCGACCCGACGCCGGCCCCCCCGCCGGCCCCCCCGCCGGTCCCACCGGCTCACGCGGGCTCCCCAGCGGGCTCGTCAGGCTGCCGCCGAGGCTGCCCGTGATGCTCTCCGAGCGCCCGTGGCCCAGGAACCCGCTGCGCCCGCTGCGCCCGCTGCGGATGCTGGCGCCGTCGCCGCCCCCTCCCCCTCCTCCTCCTCCTCCCAGGTTCTGCCGCGCGTAGAAGCTGTTGCGGTCGCCGGGGATCCCCGCGCTGGCCACCGACGCGCTCGTCGTCAGCCCCGCGCTGGCCACGCTCATGCGGCTGCCCGTCGTCGGCAGCGCCGCGCCGGGCGTGCCCGCCGGCCCGCTGCTGCCTCCGCCGCCGCCTCCGCCGCTGCTGCTCCCCGCCACCGCCGCCGGCCCGTCCATGTTGGCCGACAGCACGGACAGCGGCAGGCTCTCGCGGCTGCCGCCAAAGAGCGAGGACGGCGCCAGGGCGCGCACGGAGGCGTCCGTGTCAAAGGAGCGGCGGCGGCGGCGCTTGCTCGACGACGCCAGCGTCAGGATGGACGCGTTGTCCGTCAGCAGGTTGTTGGCCGTCGCCGTCGAGTACGTCGTCGGGTGGCCCGGCCCCGCCGTCCCCGACAGCGGCGTCAGGTGCGACGGGATCGCCGACGCCGGCGCGCTCGGGAACGGCTGGTGGAAGTGGATCGTCTGCGCGCCGCCGCTGCTCGCCTGGTGCCGGTGGTGCCCGTGGTGGTGCAGCCCGTGGCCCAGACCGCCCGACGACACCAGCACCCCGCCGCTGCCGCCGACCCCCGGCCCGCCTCCTCCGCCGCCCGGCGCCGCCATCGACTGGATCGTCGTCAGCGTCGTCGTCAGCGAGCGCTCCGACGGCGCCGGCGACGAAAAGGTGCTGTCGCCGCCCCCGCCCCCGCCGCCCCGCCGCCCGTCCAGCCCGCCGTTGATGGTGCGGCCCGTGGTTGCCGTCGTCGTCGTCGTTGTGGTGGTGGTGGTCGTCGTCGTCCCCGTCATGGACGACGCCGCCCCGTGCGACGGCGCCAGCAGCGAGCGCTGCGTATCCCGGTCCGCGTCCGTCGACACCGTCGGCGCCACCGACTGCGCCCCGGCCGTGGCCGGCGCCCGCCCGTCGTCGTCGTCGCCGTCGTCGTCGTCGTCGCCGCCGCCGTTGTTGCTGTTGTTGTCGTCGTCCTCGTCGTCCTCGCCGTCCTCGGCGCCGTCCTCACCGTCCCCGTCCCGCCCGTGCCTGTGCCCCCCGCACCCGCTCACGCTCCCCTCGCCCGCCGCCAGCAGGCTGCTCCGCCGGCTGCGCCCCAGCGACACCGACGCCGACACGATGGCGCTCTGCGACAGAAACGACGGCGGCTGGCTGCGCCGCGGCTGGCCGCTCGTCTCGCTGCTCCCAAAGCCCGCCACCGCGCCGCCGCCGCCGCCCCCCAGCGCGCCCGGCCGCCCCGACAGTGGGTACGGGTTGTTGTTTTTGGATGCGCGCTGCTTCTTCTTCGTCTTGGGCGCGACCAGGTGCCGCTTGCCCAGCCCGCCGTCGCCCGACGCGCTGCCGCCGCCGCCGCCGCCGCCCTTGAAGTGTGCCAGCTTCTTCACCCATGTCGTAAATGGCCGCCGCCGCCCCGCCCGGCTCGGATCTGTGCAGCGCCGCCGTGTCAGCAGCGTCCCCCCGACAGCACGTCGGTGCAGCCCCGACTCGGCTCACCTTGTGTGGTCTCGGTCATGGCCATCCGCTCGGACGGTCGTCGCTCGCCGAGCACGAAAAAGAGCACGTCGGCCCCGGATCGCGCACAAGCGGCTCGCCGTCAAACGTGTCGGAGCAGCGCGTCGCAATGGTCGAGGAGATGCACGTCGCGTCGGCGTTGCTTGTTGGTCGGCTTGGAAGCGAAGCGGTAGGACGCTGCGCGGCGCTACGGTGGAGGCAAGACGTCAGCGGGCCCCTGGCCAACAGTCACGTGACTCTGCTGCGGTTGTCGGGGTGCATAAGCATATGCTTATTTACAAGTATGCACGTAAGCAGAAGCATGCGCACGACCACGACAGCACTCGCCATGTCACCATGTCCATCCAGCAGCTGCCCGCGGACGTCGCCGCGCGGATCCAGGCGTCAGCCGCCGTGGCCTCGCTCAACGACGCCGTCCTGGGCCTGCTGCGCAACGCCCTCGACGCCGGCGCCGCCCGCGTGACCGTCGGCGTCGACTACGGCCGCGGCGGCTGCGACGTGGAGGACGACGGCGCCGGCGTGGCGCCCGAGGAGTTTGCGGCGGACGGCGGGCTCGGCAAGCGGCACTGTGCGTACTTGTGGACTGCGTGTTTCTTTCTGTCGGCGATGGGGATGTGGGGATGGGCGTGCTGACGGACAGACACCTCCAAGTACCCGCCCTCGGCGGCGCAGCACGGCCGCCACGGCACCTTTCTGGCGTCGACGGCGGCGCTGTCGCTGCTGACCGTCGTCTCGCGCTGCCGCGGCCGCGCGCCGGGCGTGCTGGTCCTGCACAACGGGCGCGTGCTGCGGCGGCAGACGGGCGCCGACGCCGACGCCGACGCCGACGCCGACGCCGCAGGTCTTGTGCGCGGCACCCGCGTGACGGTGCGCGACCTCTTCGGCTGCCTGCCGGTGCGGGCGCGGCGCCGGCCGTCCGCCGGCCGCGACGGGCCCGCCGCGTGGCGCCGCGACTGGGACGCCCTGGTCCGCGCCGTCGCCGCCCTCCTGCTGGCCTGGCCCGCGGACGTCGTGGTCGCCATCCGGGACGAGACGGGCAGCAGCAGCGGCGGCATCCAGATGGGCGGCGGCGGCGGCGGCGGCGGCGGCGGTGGCAGAGGCAGAGTCACGGGCGCCCGGTCGGTGACGCTCCGGGCGGAGCGCGCAGCGCACGGGCGCGCCGACGCCGTGCGGACGGCGCGGCTGCTGGCGCAGGCGGGTCTCGGCGACGCGGCGGCTGCGGCGGACCCGTCGGCCTGGGTCGGCGTGGCGGCGGCCGCCGCCGGCGTTTCCGTGACCGGCTGCGTGTGCCGGGTGCCGGCGGCGTCGCGGCGCGCGCAGTTTCTGCGCATCGGCGTCGCGCCGCTCGCCGGCGCCCACCACGCCGACGCGCTCTACGACGAGGTCAACCGGGTCTTTGCGGCGTCCTCCTTTGGGGCTGCAGCGCCCACCACCACTACCACGGGTCCCATGGACCGCTTCGTGCGCGACAGGCGCCCGCGCAAGGCCGTCGACCGCTGGCCCCAGTTCAGCATCGGCATCGACGTAGACAGCGCCTCCGCCGCCGCCGGCGTCGACGCCGTCCTCGACGACCACCGGCAGCACCTGGCCGTCGCCGCCGGCCTGCTGCGCACCGTGCTCGCGGCGTTTCTCGAGAAGCACGGGTTCTACCGCACGGATGTGCTGCCGCCGTCGCCAACCGCGGTCAAGCGGACAGGGCCGTCGCCGTCAGCCGGCCGGCCGCCGCGCAAGGTCGCGCGGAGGCAGCCCGGCTCGCTCTTGGCATCCTGGCCGCAAACCAAGGGCGTCGCAAGGCCGGAAGGCGCGAAGCCACCGGCAGGGGGGGGGAGAAGCGAAGACGACGACCACGGCCACAACCACGACCACGCGGCCTGCACGGCGGCGACGGCCGGCGGGCTCGCGGCCTGGAGCGCGCGGGACCAGCACGTGCTGGTGCGCGGCACGATGCGCATCACGCGCGCCGGCCTGGCCGCGGCCGAGGTGGTCGGCCAGGTGGACCGCAAGTTCATCCTGGCCAAGGCGCCGCCCGACGACGATGAGGACGGCGAGGACGGCAAGGACGGCGGGGATGGCGGGGACGGCGGGGACGGCGGGGGCGGCGAGGGCGTGCTGCTGCTCGTCGACCAGCACGCGGCCGACGAGCGGCGCCGCATCGAGGCCCTGCTGCGGGCCTACTTTGTGCCGTCGTCCGCGGGCAGCGTCGCCGCCGACACGGCCGTCCTGGCGCCGCCGCTGTGCTTTGCGCTGGCTGCCCACGAGCGCCCGCTGCTGCAGCGCGCGCGCGCGCGCTTCCAGCACTGGGGCGTGTTCTACGACGTCGAGCCGGGCGGCGGCGCCGCCGCCGCCGCCGCCGCGGAGACGCTGCTGCGCGTCTCGCGGCTGCCGGCGAGCATTGCCGCGCGCTGCCAGCAGGAGCCGCGGCTGGTCGTGGACCTCGTGCGCCGGGAGGCGTGGGCGCAGAGCGAGGCCGGCCCGTGGAGAGCAGACGGCCGCGACGACGACAACGACGACGACGGCGACGGCGACGGCGCGTCGCTGGTCGCGCAGTTCCGCAGCTGCCCGCGCGGCATCCTCGACCTGCTGAACCAGAGGGCCTGCCAGGGTATGTCGCGCCGTGTCTCCCGCTCACGTGTCCCGCTTCCTGACCGCTGACCGCTGACCGCTGACCGCTCTAGGCGCCATCAAGTTCAACGATGCCCTGACGCGCGACGAGTGCTCCGAGCTGCTGCGCGGCGTCGTGCGCTGCGCGTTTCCCTTCCAGTGCGCCCACGGCCGTCCGTCCATGGTGCCGGTGCTGGACCTGGGGCAGGCGGGGGCACACTCGATGAGGCATGGAAATGAACGGTTGTCGTAAATAAGCATAAACATATAAGCATATGCTGCCGTACTCCGGTCTCGTTGCTCGTATTCAATAAAGCGGGTTGATAAGCTGCGCCACACGCCCGCGCCACAGCGCCACCTGCCACAGCGCCGATTCGGACGTCACAATCGCCGTCTCCTGGAGCTCGACATCGACACCACCGGCATCGCCGCAGAGAATGGGACCATGGCGAACTCGGTGCGTGTCGTCTGCGCGGCCTTTTCTGGGGCGCTGTCCTCCGCTAACCCCCCACGCCAGTGGAAGTCGTTTGACTTCTTCGAGGTGCAGCAGGCGAAGCCCGGCGACGACGAGACGCGCAGCTTCTTCGAGAGCAACGACATTGCGAGCGTGTGTTCCGGATCCGACAGCCTGTTCCTGGGCAGCTTCGACGGCTATGTGCGCATCGTGGGGCCGAGCTGGAAGATTGTGCGCAGCTTCCTGGCGCACGAGACGGGCAGCATCACGCACATGCGCCAGGTCGAGGGCACAAGCCTGCTGGTGACGATTGCGGTGGGTTGGCGCGGCGGGCGGTGCAAGGCAGGAGGCAGGGATGGGCAGGGCAGGGCTGACCGCGCAGGAGGACCTCAGCAGCGAGCCGGTGCTCAAGGTGTGGGCGCTGGACAAGCCGGTCAAGAAGACGGGCCTGCCGACGTGCCTCAGCACGCTGCAGATCAGCAACGGCAAGAAGCATTTTCCGGTGGGTGTCGGGGAGGGAGGCGGCAGCATAGCTCGGGTTTCTGGCTAACCCCCAGATCTCGGCCTTCACGGCCACCGAGGACCTGTCGCAGCTGGCCGTCGGCTTCGCCAACGGGTCGGTGACGCTGGTGCGCGGCGACCTGATCCACGACACGGGCACGCGGCAGCGCGTGGTGCACGAGTCGGAGGAGCCCATCACGGGCGTGGCGCTCGACGTGGACGCGCAGTTCACGACCACGCTCTTCATCGCCACCACCGGCCGCATCCTCAAGCTGCCCATCCTGGCCAAGGGCAAGGCGCAGCCGCCCAAGACGGTCGAGGACGCCGGCTGCGCCGTCGGCTGCATGACCGTCGACCCGCGCTCCGGCGACATTGTCGTCGCCCGCGACGACGCCATCTACTACTACTCCATCGACGGCCGCGGGCCCCCGCGCGCCTACGACGCGCCCAAGAGCCTCGTCGCCGTCTACGACGACTACGTCGCGCTCGTCTCGCCGGCCGGGGGGTCCTCCGGCGGCAGCGGCAGCGGCGGCCACGACAGCACGGGCAAGAACGGCGGCGGCTCGCTCCGGCGGCGGCTGGGGGCGTCGGCGGTGGCGGCGGCGGCGGCGGACGCGCTGTTCAGCACGTCGACGTTTGCGCTGCTGGAGACGGAGCTCAAGGTGGTGGCGCACGCGGAGACGCTGCTGTCGCCGGTCAAGGCCGTGTTCGCGCTGTGGGGGCGGCTGTGCGTGCTGACGCTCGACGGCAAGGTGCGGCAGTACCGCGAGAAGACGCTGGCGCAGCGGCTCGACATGCTCTACCAGCGCAACCTCTACCACCTGGCCATTGAGCTGGCGCGCAAGGCCGGCCTGGACGCGGCGCAGCAGAGCCTCATCTTCCGCCGCTTCGGCGACTACCTCTACGCCAAGGGCCGCTACGACGAGGCCATGGTGCAGTACATCAAGGCCCTCGACAGCACCGAGCCGTCCCAGGTCATCCGCAAGTTCCTCGACACCCAGCGCATCCACAACCTCATCGAGTACCTCGAGCAGCTGCACGAGCACCACCGCGCCACCGCCGACCACACCACCCTGCTGCTCAACTGCTACGCCAAGCTCAAGGACCTCGACAAGCTCGAGGCCTTTATCAAGTCCCCCGGCGACCTCAAGTTCGACCTCGACACCGCCATCGCCGTCTGCCGCCAGGGCGGCTACTACGACCAGGCCGTCTACCTCGCCACCCAGCACCGCGAGAACGACCTCGTCGTCGCCATCCTCGTCGAGGACGCCAAGCAGTACGACGACGCCCTCCGCTTCATCGCGCGCCTGGACCCGGACACGGTGAGCTCCTGTCGCCTGTCGCCTTTTATTTTGTCCTCTGCCTTTCTGCTAATCCCAGGCCTACGCCTGCCTCATGAAATACGCCCGCGTGCTCATCGAGCACTGCCCCCGCGACGCCACCCAGCTCTTCATCGACTACTACACCGGCCAGTACCGCCCGCGGCCCGCCGAGCCGGCGTCGCCCGCGGCCGATTCCGCAGCCCCCGGCGGCAGTGCCGCCGCTGCCACCGCCGGCTTCGCGTACGGGGCGGCGCTGGCCGGTCTCATCACGCTGCCGTACATCGGGTCGGGGACAGCGACGCCGGGTGACGACGCCAAAGCGACTTCGACGACGGCGACGGCGGCGGCGGGGGCGGCGACGGCGGCGGCGGCGGCGCAGGCGTCCGCGGCACCGGCATCGGCATCAGCAGCGGCGGGGACGGCAACGCCGTCCACCCAGCCGGCGGCGGCGGTGGCGTACACGCCGCCGCGGCCGCGCACGGCGTTCTCGTCGTTCATCGACCACCCGGACGAGTTCATTGTCTTCCTGGAGGCGTGCCTGAAGACCAAGGCGCGGCTGGAGGAGGCGGACCGCACCGACCTGTACACGGCGCTTTTTGAGATGTACCTGCAAAAGTCGTCGGAGCCGCGCGGCGAGCAGCACCGCGAGGAGTGGGAGGCCAAGGCCAAGGCGCTGATCAGCGGGGGGGCGATAGAGGAGGAGGACGACAACGACAACGACGACAGCGACGGCGACGACCGCGCGGTGCCCATTGAGCGGTCCAACGTGCTGCTGCTGTCGCACCTGGCGCACTTCCGGGAGGGCACGACGCTGGTCAAGGAGCAGGCGGGCCTGCTGTTTGACATCTTCCGGTCGTACACGGCGGCGGGGGACACGCGGGGCGCGCTGCGGGCGCTGCGCAAGTACGGGCCGGAGGAGCCGCAGCTGTACCCGGCGGCGCTGGCGTACCTGACGTCGAGCGCGCGGGTGCTGGACGAGGCCGGGCCGGCGGAGCTGGCGGCGGTGCTGCAGCGCATCCACCGCGACGGGCTGATGGCGCCGCTGCAGGTGGTGCAGACGCTGAGCCAGAACCCCGTCGCCACCATGGGCATGATCAAGCCCTACCTGCAGGAGACCATTGAGCGCGAGCGCCGCGAGATCGCCGCCAACCAGCGCCGCATCGCCGCCTTCCGCCAGGAGACGGAGCAGCGCCGCGCCGAGCTCGCCGACCTCGCCGCCAAGCCCGCCGTCTTCCAGGCCACCCGCTGCAGCCAGTGCGCCCTGCCCCTGGAGCTGCCCGTCGTGCACTTTCTGTGCAAGCACTCTTTTCACCAGCGCTGCCTCAAGACGGGCGGCGGCGGCGGCGGCGGCGGCGAGGACGCGCAGGCGTCGGCCGCGCGCAGCGCCGGGGCCGACTTCTTCAGCGGCGCCAGCAGCTCGGCGGCCGCGACGACGACGGCCGAGTGCCCGCTGTGCGCGCAGGACAACGCCACGGTGCGCGCCATCCGCCGCCAGCAGGAGGAGTACGCGACGCGGCACGACCTCTTCCAGGCCGAGCTCGCCAACAGCGAGGACCGCTTCGGCACCGTGGCCGACTGGTTCCAGCGCGGCGTCATGGGGGCGACGGGGGAGTGACGGGAGTGACGGGGTGACGGGGCGACGGGGCGTCGGGACGTTTCTTCTTTTTAGCTCTTCACACTTTGGAAATATTTAGGCATAATATCGCACGCCAAACAGCGTGTTGAGCCAATCGCCCATGGCTGCTGCCGTCGCTGCCGCGTCCGGCGTCCCGGGGCCGGCCTGCTGGGCTGCTGCTGCCGGCGCTGCCGCCGCCGCCGCCGCCGCCAGCGTCGCCCGCCAGTCCCGGATCGCGTGCAGCAGCTGGCCGTCCAGGGCGGCGGCGGCAGCACGGTCAGCGCCGTCGTCGGCGGAGCCGCCGAGGCCCGCGAGGACGACGTCCTGCAGCCGGCCGTGGCGCGCCGTGAAGGCCAGGTGGACGTGCGGCGGCACGGCCGCGGGGCGCGGCGGGCGCGGCCGCGGGTCGTCGGCCGTCGGCTGCGTCGAGAAGGTGAACTGCGGGGTCTGGCCGAAGAGCCAGTCGGGGGTCTGGGTGGCCGTCAGCAGGGGGGGGGGGCGGGGGGCAGGCAGGTCGGGGACGGCAAACTGCATGCTTTGCTTACCTTGAGCTCGGCATAGCCATGGGCCAGCGGCGGGTCCCAGGAAAAGGCGTCGTCGGCCGCCGCCGCCGCCAGCGCGTCCACGTCGACGACGGTGTGGGTCGCGGCCGGGCCGTAGAGGCGCTCAAACTCGGCGACGACGGCCGCGCCGAAGCGGTCGTACGCTTCGTCTCTGTCGCCGTCGCCGTCCGCCCGTCCCCCTCCGGCGGCTCCGGCGGCCCCCGCCGCAAACACGTTGCGCACCGGCGACGGCACCGACGCCACGCCGCGCGCCTTGACGTAGGGCGCCGCCGGCGGGTGCCGCAGCAGGCCCGCCACGGCGCCCAGGTCGGCGCTCAGCAGACACGTGCCGTGGTGCAGGGCGCGGCGGCTCGTCAGCTTGTACGCGGAGCCCGACACCTTGTAGGTCCCCTTGCCCTCCTCGGCCCCCTCCTCGGGCCCCACGACAATGTCGTGCCGCGCGTTGACGTGCGCCGTGGCCGCGCCCAGCTGCCGCAGCGCCCGCGCCACCAGCAGCGCGTGGCGGTCGCGGTCGAAGCCGCCCGCCGCCGGCACGTGCACGCTCCAGTTGGCGTTGCCCGCGTCGTGGTAGACGGCGCCGCCCCCGGAGCGGCGGCGCACCAGGCAGACGCCGCCACCGCCGCCGCCGCCGGCCAGCGCCCCCAGGTCGACCTCCGCCCACGGGTTCTGGTTGCGCCCAATGACCACGCTCGGCCCGTTGCGGTACAGCAGCAGCAGCCGGCTCTCCGGGTGCGCGCGCTGAAACAGGCGGTGCTCCACGGCCAGGTTCGCGTACGGGTTGCGCCCCAGCAAGCGCACCACGTGCACCAGCGGCGCCCCGCTGCTCCCGCCGTCGTCTGTCTCCACGCGCGCCAGGAGCCGCTCCCAGTCATCGGCGCTCGTCGCCGTCGTCGCCGTCGTCGCTGTCGTCGCTGTCGTCGCTGTCGTCCACGCCGTCGACTGCCGCCGGGGCCACGCTATCCCCTTCGGCCGCCACCGTGGCAGCCGGCCGAGCAGCACACGTGGCCGCTGCAGGGCCGTCATCGCAAACCGACGAGCGCAGGCCGGGTGAGCTGTGTGGGCGGGCCGGTGAACGGGCCGGTGGTCTGGCCCATCAAACGGTGGACGTTGGAAATCTGCACGCTGGGAGCTGGCGATCCGCCAATGAACGGCTCCAAGATAAGTGGGGCAAGTACAAGGTAGCAATACAAACGGCACGTCGGCCAACGACACGCCTTGAGCCAGCTCGGCCCAGACCCAAGACCAAGACCCCAAGACCCCGAGATCAAAACCAACCCAAAGCCGCCCAATGCCAAGCCAAAAGAGTACATCATAATACAGCAGGCCGCCGCGCGTCTGCCGGTCGAATGCCTGTCCAATGCCGTCCGCCAGCCGTCCAATTCTGCCGTCCAATTCTGCCCTCGTTGGCCATATGTCGTTGCATCTTACATTCCGAAACGGTCGAGAGGCGCTCAGGCGTTCCCGCTGGCGTGGAACGTAAAGAGGGACCGCACGCCGTCGGCCAGGCGCTCCATGCCCTTGTCGACCGAGCGCTCGAAGCGGAAGCGGGCCATGCGCCGGTCGCGCGCCCGCTGGAAGTCCACGCCCGACTGCATCACGTAGTCGAACAGGTCGTCAATGCCCTCGCACGCCGACAGCGACGAGCACTCAAAGTAGGCGTCGCAGCGCATCGCACGTGCCGCCTGCTGGGCCTGTGTGTGTGTGTCAGTAGTGGACAGACAGGACAAGGACCAAGAGACAAGACGGCGGCACATATGCTTACACTCTCCGTCCCCACCTGCACCGGGTCCTCCACAAAGGACAGCTGGAGCGGGGGAAGACGCCGCCGCACGTCTTTCTTCAGCCCCGCCAGCACGACGACGGAGCTCTCCTCGTACCGGGCAATGTCGTTTCGGTACTGTCCCGCGCGTTAGCCATCGGCGCCGTCCGCTCGCACACCGCACACCCCCTTCCTCCCTCCCTCTCCGCTGCCTCACCTTCTGCAGGCTCTCCAGCGTGCTCTGGCGGCCAATGTCAAAGCACAGCACCACCACGCTGAACCAGTTCAGCGCCAGGATGCTCGGCTCGCGCGGGTCCCGGCCGCTGCCGCCCTCGGCCAGGTTGAGCTGCACCCGCGTGTCGTCCACCGTCAGCCGCACCGTGTGCTCCTGGATGTCGCTCGGCGAGTACGTCTGCGGGAACGTGCCGTGCACCAGCCGCTTGATCAGCGCAGACTTGCCCACGCGCGCGTCGCCGATAAAGGCCACGTTGACCGTCATGTCCGGCCGGCCTTCCGTCCAGTACCCAATCGTGCTGCCACGCGGCGGCGGCGGCGGCGCCATTGCGGCCACCGTCAGCTTGGGCGCCGCCATGAGGCGTCGCATCGTCTGCGAGCCCTGCGAGCGCAGCGTGCCGTAGTACCGCTTGGGCAGCGACAGGCGCTGGCTGCCGTGGGCCGCGGAAGCCGTGGCGGTCGCGGTCGCGGCCTTGCTGCCAAGGCGGCCGAATCGATACAGCTGCTCGTTCTGCTTGGCCGCGTCCTCCGGCGAGAGCTCCTGGCTGTCGCGCCGGCGGCTGCTGCCGTCGTCCGACGCCGAGCTCAGCGCCAGCGACGACGAGAGGCGCTGCGAGAACCGCCGCACGGGATCGAGCAGGCGTGTCCGCTTCCGCGCCAGGTTCTCGGCCGCATCCTGTGGAGTTAGCGAAGCAAGCTCCCGCAGGAAAAAAGAAAACACAGGAAAAACAGCCGGCTATCGTACCTCGGGCATATGCCTCTTCTTCGTCGCCTGCGCCGCCGCCACCTTGTGGTCGAGGCTGAGGCCGAGGCCGGTCATGGCGTTCTCTTTGTCGGTGCCGTCAATGGCGAGCTTCTCGTACTCGTGCAACAGCGTGTCGTTGTCCTCCGCTGAGGCCTCGGCGCTGCCCAGGTACCGGGCCTGGCGCGGCGCCACCGCGCGCAGCGGCCGCGGGTGCAGCGGGTGGTCGACGGCCGGGTTGAGGCCCTGGAGGTAGCGTTCCTGCGGCGTCACCGGAGCCGGTATCTCGGACAGCCACTGCTGCATGCGCTGCTGCTCGCGGCCCGTCAGCCCGGCCGGTGCTCCGCCGGCCGTCGCCCTGCCGGCCGCATTCCCGGCCTTGGGGCCAATCACGATCAGCGTCGGCTGTGACCGCCGCAGCGAGGCCGTCCGCGCGGCATTGCCGTCGCTGTGCACGAGGACACCGTCGTCGTCATCGTCCTTTTCCATCTCCTCCTCCTCCTCCTCTTCTTCCTCCGCCACCTCCTTCTCTTCCGTCTCCACCATCTCCTCCGTCGTACCCTTCGCCTGGGCCTCCCGCGTGGCCTGCGGCGTCGGCGACGCCGGCGTGCTGTGGCAGATCGACGCCTGCGAGTCCTGCGGCGTCGGGGGGGCGGCCGTTGTCCAGAGCGGCGGCGCCACCGCCCACGGCGACGGAGACATGCGAACCGGGTGCTGGAACAGGGGGTTGATCATGGCCTTGCGGTCGGCGCTCGACGGCGGCGTCGCCTGTCCTGCGTAGCCGGCCATGGGAACGAGAGAAGGCAAAGAGCGGGCGAAGCGTGGATGAGCAGACGGACGAGTTCAGAGGGAGAATAGAAGGAAAAAGAAAGAAAGGAAAGAAAAGAAAACAAGACAGGTCGAATTCGAAAATGAAGGTGGGAGGGAGGCGAAAGCAGACTGCTCGCACCCGCGAGAGGAGTAGCCGGTCGGAGCAAACAGCAGCTAACGAGCGACAGAAAAGAGAGGCGAAAGAAGACGGCCAACAGAAGCAGACGACGGGCAATTTCCTGGATGCCACACCGCGTAAACAACAGCGTCGCACACGGCCAGACGCGGGCAGGTGCGCCTCGGGTCGGACAAGGAAGGAGCGATGCTCGCGCTCACCCGCTCGCTCGCTCGTGTGCGCGCGCGCGTGGTGGGCAGACAAAGCAGAAGGCACGCCAAGGAAGGCGCCTCTCGTAGTCGCGTAGCTTCCGAAAGAGGCAGAAGACGGGAAGGCAGAGACGCACAAAACACGTTTGTGCGAGAGAAGCCTCGTCGTCTGTCGTTTTCTCCGTTCTGTTCACCACGTCAGGCAATCAAATCGGTCTCAGCTGCGCGGCCCACAGTTGATCGGAATGAGAATGGGTGCCAAGAATGGATGCAAGGGCGGCGCGCACGTCGGCACGGGATCAGGAAAAGAAGAAAAGAAAGAAGGACGACAAGAGAAAGAGGTCAAGACAGAAAAGAAAGCCAAGCGACAAGACCTCAAGACAATCTTCTGACGGAAAAACAGGAAGCGCGCGCAAAAGGACGGCAAGCCCGGGTCCAACGCGCTTGCGAAGCTACCGTGATGGACCTGGCCAGCCTTTCACGCGTCCCATGCAGCCGATCATATATTTACGCGTCGCCCGTCCGCCCCAGAGTGGCAAACAATCTGGACCGCCGGCTCTTGGGCCTTCGCGGGACGACCTCTCGGGCCTCTTGCCGGCCAGCTGAAACAGCCTTTGGCCCGCCCAGGCACAGAGCCGTCTTCGCGAGGTGTGCCGGGGTGCCACAAGGACGCAGAGTTTTTCCTCGCAGACCCTGGTCGGCCGGCGGAGCACGACGCACGAGACGCGCCGCGCGGGCGGGCGATGCGCGTCTGTCCATCGCTGCAACGCGAACCACGCTTGGACTGGACAAGACACAGCCGCGGGGCGTTGGGGCAGCGGGGCGGCCTGGAGCATCGATGGGCGTAAGCCTATTCGGGCAGGGCGGCGGGCGGCCCTGACAGACAGGTGGGCGAAATTTGCCGGCGGACAGCGACAACGGAACGGTCAGCAATTGGAGCCAACGGGCCAGCCAATGACGAAGATGCTCGCCTGGTTGCGCCATTGACGAAAATTCCAGGGCACGCTGCGCTTTCGGAATCCGGGGCGCACGCACGAGTGGGATTCGAACGCCTCGTCTCCTTTGGACAAAAAGCACACCGATGCGTCCGTCGTCTCTGCGGCCTCTCCCCAGGCAGATCTCGTCTCTCCGCGGTTTGCTGCCGGCCTCTCGTCCGCGCCGTTTGTTTGCCGCGTCCGCCATGGCGCCCTCGGCCAAGCTGCAGCCCGCCGCCCGCGTCTCGGGTCAGCGGCAGGATGTGTGGTACGCTTGGACCTTGTTGTTCGTTGTTGTTCGTTGTTGTGTGCTCACTGACCACCAGGACCATTGTCAACGAGGCGGCAGCGGCGTCGCCGAAGCAGCCCATCGTCAACATGGGCCAGGGCTTCTTCGGCTACAACCCGCCCAAGTTCATCCTGGACGCCGCCAAGGGCGCGCTGGACCGCGTCGAGTGCAACCAGTACAGCCCGACCAAGGGGCGGCCGCGGCTCAAGAAGGCCATTGCCGATGCGTACTCGCCCTTCTGGGGCCGGCAGCTGGACCCCGACACCGAGGTGACCATCACCACGGGCGCCAACGAGGGCATGCTGAGCGCCTTCATGGCCTTTATCGAGCCGGACGACGAGGTCATCGTCTTTGAGCCCTTCTTCGACCAGTACATCAGCAACATCGAGATGCCCGGCGGCAAGATTGTCTACGTGCCGCTGCACCCGCCCGCCGACGGCGGCGAGCACACCTCCTCGGCCGCGCGCTGGGCCATTGACTTTGACGAGCTGGAGCGCGCCATCACGCCGCGCACCAAGATGCTCGTCCTGAACACGCCTCGTAGGTTGCCCGTCTGCGCGCGGTTTGCGCTCCGCTTCTCTAACGTGTCCCAGACAACCCCATCGGCAAGGTCTTCTCCAAAGAGGAGCTGGAAAAGATTGCGGCCCTGTGTGTGAAGCACCAGATCATCATCCTCTCGGACGAGGTCTACGACCGCCTGTTCTACGTCCCCTTTACGCGGATCGCCACGCTGTCGCCCGAGGTCGAGAAGATCACGCTCACGGTGGGCTCGGCAGGCAAGAACTTTTACGCCACCGGCTGGCGCGTGGGCTGGCTGATCGGGCCGCCGGCGCTTCTGCAGCACGTCTCGGCCGCGCACACGCGCATCTGCTACTCGTCCGTGTCGCCTCTGCAGGAGGCGTGCGCCATTGGTGCGTCCACGTCCGTCTGAGCTGCAACACTGCGAACCGGGAGCTGACCACCACAGGCTTCGAGCAGGCCGACGCCGAGGGCTTCTGGGAGGAGACGGTGCGGGACATGAAGGGCAAGATGGACCGCTTCAACGAGGTGTGGGCGGAGCTGGGCATTCCGTACTCAGAGCCCGAGGGCGGCTACTTTGTGCTGGCGAATCTCAGCAAGGTGCAGCTGCCGGCCGACTACCCGTTTCCGCCGCACGTGGCCAGCCGCCCGCGCGACTTCAAGCTGGCCTGGTTCCTCATCCAGGAGCTGGGCGTGGCCGCCATCCCGCCCACCGAGTTCTACACGGACGCCAACGCCTCCTTTGCCGAGGACTACCTGCGCTTTGCCGTGTGCAAGCCCGACGAGGTGCTGGAGACAGCCAAGGAGCGCCTGCGGGGGCTGAAGAAGTTTATCCGGGAGTGAGCGGGCGGCATTCCGTATGCTTGTGCTTTATGCTTAGACAATAGAGATGCGCTTATGTCACGTGAAAATGCACGTGTGTGGCTTGCAATGACGGAATGATGTCAGCGAGCTTGGCCCGATCTGGGAGCTTAAACGGGCAAGCGGCCAAATGGCAGCCTGTGCAACCCGGCGAAGCCGTCTTCGCCTTTGCGTCTTTGCTCCCACGACGACACGACGAACCGACAACAGGACCGTTTTCCAGCGCCGCGCGCGACGACAGGACCAACGCTCGGACCGACCGCGACCGCTGATCTGCATTGCGATTGCCACGCTCGTCATCCTCGTCGATTCTCCGTTGTGTGGCGGGTGACGACCCGTTCCGCGCAACCCGTCCGACTCACCCATCCCGTCTCGTCTTCGGCGGGCGCCTTTTTGTGTGAGAGCGCGCGGCGCACTGTCCGCGCACGCGAGGAGGGGCTGAGCTGAGATGCTGTTCACGCGGGGCGTGGCGCTGGCGGCGGCGGCGGCGGTGGTGGTGGCGCCGGCGGCGGCGATGCTGGCGTGCGACAAGGTGGTGGCGGACGGGCAGGTGTTTGACCTGAGCGCGCTGCGGGGGCCGCACTCGGTGGTGACGACGCAGCACACGCCGCCGACGGAGCAGAACACGACGTACACGGTGGACGTGTGCGGGCCGCTGCGGCGCAAGGGCGACGTGCCCAAGGGCGAGGAGTGTCCGAACGGGAGCTGGGGTGCGTTTTTTCATCCTCTCTTCCATCCTCTCTTCTTCCGCCCTTTTCCTTGCTAACAAACAGCCTGCGCCATCCGCCGGTGGCGCGCCGAGGACGGCGCGTCGGGCATCGGGCAGGTGATTCCGCTGGCGGGCAACCTCAAGGACCACGGCGGCGGCGACCTCAGCCACAAGGCGACGCGGCTGCGCACGGCGGACTCGCACGCGGACGCGCAGAAGGAGGGCCTGCGCCTGGTGCTGCAGGGCGGGCGCTACCCGCTGGACGGCCCCGTGGCCGCGCGCCAGGACCAGCGCGTCATCGTGGAGCTGCTGTGCGACCGCGCCCGCGAGGGCACCGAGGGCGAGTGGGCGGTCGGCGAGTACGAGGGGGGCGCGTTCGAGGGGGGCGGCGGTGTCGTCGGCGGGTCCCCCCCCGAGAACTCGTCGTCTTCTTTTCTCGTCTCCCGCCAGGAGCACCCCGGCGAGACGCAGCTCACGCGCGAGGGCGTCGAGCCCGCGCTCGTCTTCCAGGGCTACGACGTGCACGACGCCGACGGCGCCTTTGGCACCCTGCGCCTCACCTGGCACACCAAGTACGCCTGCGAGGGCATGGCCGCCGGGCCCCGCGAGCACTGGGGCTTCTTTACGTGGTTTGTGATCCTGTACGTTTAGACCCTCGTCCTCCCCTCGTCCTCGGTGACGGTCCGGTGACGGCCTGCTAACTGACCCAGCGTCTTCCTCGCCACCGCGTCGTACCTCATCTTCGGGTCCTGGCTCAACTACAACCGCTACGGCGCCCGCGGCTGGGACCTGCTGCCGCACGGCGACACCCTGCGCGACGTGCCCTACCTGCTCAAGGACTGGGTGCGCCGGCTGATCAACACGCTGCAGGGGAGCGGCAGCCGCGGCGGCTACAGCGCCGTGTAGCCCTGGGCCGGGTGGAAGAAAGACGGGCGGCGGCGGCGGCCGAAAGGGGCAGAGGACCGACATCGTCGGCTGCTGGCCGTGTTGTACGCTACATTCTTGTTTAGGTTATGGATTCTGCACAGGTTGCTATCATCTGCCGGACGGCCTGGGCCGTCCTCCTTCGATGCCGTGACGCCACAAGCAAAACGCAGTGCACCCTTTGCCCCGGTGGTCCTCGGAAAGAAACCCGCGTGTGCCCCGGCGCCCAAAAGACCCCCATCGCCCTCGTACTGAAACGCGGTTCATTCTAATCGGTGCGCGGACGCGTGTCCGCTCGCCCGTCCGTCCGTCCATCCCTTTTCCTTTCCCTTTTGTGTGGTCCCTTGTATAGAAATAATTCCGTCCCAGTGTCCCGTCGTGATGAACGTAAAACGAAGCTGAAAGGACTGAAAGCACAGCAAGAACGGCGAGGTTCGCTCAAAGAAAGGGAATCTAAGCAAACAAATGAAAACGAAAACGAAAAAAAAAAAAAAAAACAACGCCGAACAATGCAGGAAAGGGTATGTACGATGGCGGACAGCGGGTATTGACAGGCCATGCATGGGCCTGGAAAGAAAACGAACCGTAGATCGAACGGGAAGCAAAAGGAAGAAAAAAAGAGAAAAAAGAAACCGGCCGGAGAGAACGCCGGCCAGACGCCCGCCGCTCCCCTGACTGATCAAAGCAAGATGCTGCTGCGCCGCGCTGTGCTGCCGACGGACTGCTACTCGCTGGCCTCGCCGGCGTCGTCCCACTCGTCCAGGTCCACGTCGCCCAGGTCGAGGTTGCGGAACTGCCAGGCCAGGCCCAGCTCGGCGCGCACGTCGCGCTGGATCTCCAGCAGGTAGCGCTGCAGCGACTGCAGGCCGTGCAAGAAGCCGCGGTCCACGTCCGACGGGTGCTGCGGCGGGCACGGCCGGTCCTTGGCCAGGTCCGCCGCCGTCACGCTGTTGGCAAAGTCGGCCATCTTGAAGTCGATCTCTCGCTTGTCGCGCCGCCGCCGCCGCCGCCGCCGCTGCGCCTGCAGCACGTCGTCGCGCACCGACATTGTGTCCTCCGTGTCCGTGGCAAAGTCCGTGGTCGAGTCCAGGTCCTCCGCGCCGCCGCCGCCGCCGCCGCCGGCCCCGTCGCCGCCGCGCTGGTCGTCGCCGTCGTAAAACACCAGCAGGCTGGCCGCGTAGAAGCGGTAGCCGCGCAGCCGCCGCACGATGCTCTCCAGCTGGCGCAGCTTCTCCAGCATCACGGGGATGTGCCGCAGGATGCTGCCCAGGTCGGCGCCGTCGTACAGGAACTGCCGCAGGATCGCCTTGAACTCGGCGCCCGCCTTGACGTTGCGCCCAAAGTACTTGTCGTGGAAGATGTACGACTGCGTCGACACGTCCCACACCTGCATGCCGCACACGCGCACCCCCAGCTCGCGCGACGTCGTGCTCGCGCACTTGCGCTGCTGCGACATCTGCTTCTTGGGGCTCGCGTCCACCCCGTACTGCCGCGTGCCCATCTTCAGGTCCATGATGCACGGCCGCTTCATGCCCGCCGTGAGGTCTTCCAGGAGCAAAAAGTACTCCTGCCGCGAGCCCGTCTGCGTCTGCGCTTCCTTGGGGTTGGGCGGCCGCGGGAAGCGCCGGAACTCGGCTGGGCTCGCCGCGCGCGGCGCCGGTGTCGCGACGGGCCCAGGCTGCGACCTGCCGTCGTCGTGCGCCATGTCGTCGTGGTGGCCCGGGCCCGCAGGCGGTTGGACATCGTGTGTCGGGCCCCCTGCGTTGTGCTCGGCAAAGGGGCTCTGGTAGGCGGTGGTTGGAAAAGGAAAGACAAATGACGACCGGCTGGTGTTTGTGGTCGCCGAGCTGGCGCCCGTCAGGTCCTCGCTGTCGGCCTTGCAGGCGGCCTCGTCGGCGCCCTCGTAGTACTTGAGGTCGCCGCGGGGGTCGGTCACGTTCTTCGGCCGCCGCCGCAGGCCCGTCCCCGAGTACCGCCGCCGCCGGTGCAGCGGACGCAGCTGGTCGCCAAACGTCTGCGCCTCCGGGGCACTAGTGCCGGTCACGTCCTTGGGGCTCCCGCCGTCGTCCACGTCCAGGGCGGCGGCGACGGCGGCCTCCTCGCTGTGGCTGGTCGCCGTCGTCTGCCCCAGATCGCTCTGCGACTGCTCGAGGCGGGCCGGTGTCAAAAGGCCGCCGGAAGCCGGTGCGTGGCCGTCCAAGCTCTCCGGTGCCGTCGCGGCCTCGGCGTCGCCAGAACCGGCACCGGAACCGGCACCGGTGCCGGCGCGCCGCTCGTGCTCCGTCACCAGCGCCGACTCCGAGTTCGATTGACGCAGGAGGTGCTGCAGCGTCTTGCGGGGAATGGCGCGCCGCGACGCGCCCTTGTGGTACTTTTGCACGTCCACGGGCTGCTTGAGAAAGGCGTCGTTGAAGACCTCGTTGCGCAGCTTCTTGTTCACCATGGTGGCGCCCCAGCTCTTCGAGTGGCGCTCCTCGAGCGACGGCCGCGAGCCAAAGCCGCGCAGCACCGGTTCCGAGGCGCTCGTGTCCGGCCGGTCTTCGCCGCCCGCGGCCCGCTGCAGGTGGTCGCGCAGCGCGCTGCTTTCGGCCGCGCCTGCCGAGTAGCTGCCGCGCGGCGTGTGGCCCGCCGACCCGCACGGCGCCTGCAGGAGGTGGCGGGGCAGGATGTGCTGGTTGTCGATGAAGGTGACCGTGGGCACCTGCGTCTGCGAGAGCTGCATCGACTGGCTCACGACCCGCGAGCTCGGGGCGTTGGCGGCGGCCGTGGCCGGAGCAGCGGCAGCAGTGGTAGCCGCCGCAGCGGCGGACCCGCGGTCCGGCGGACTCGGCCGCTTCGCGTCGCCGTTGCTGGCGCGGATGGCTGCGCTCAGCTCGCTCTGGCCGATCTGCCGGCGCTCGGCCGCGGCGGCTTCGTCCTTTTTCATGGTCGACCGACGGCGGGGCTTCTTGTGAAAGGTGACGTTCAAAACGCCAATGTACCTGTGCGCATGCATGTTAGCAGGCGATCGACGCTCCGGCGACGCTCCGGCTCCGCACGTCTTCCGCCCCGATCGCGACGCACCTCGGCAAGAACGGAAGCAAGTCCCGATGGTAGCGCTCAATCTTCTCGTAGAATTCGTTCTCCCGGTTCGTCAGTTGCTTGCACACGGCACGCTTTGAGAAGCGCCACAGCGTCGTGTGGCCGCCGACTTGGTGCTTGTAGGGAATCAGCTCGATGGCGTCGCGGGGCTGGCTCGGCGGCGGCTCCAGCTCCTGGTCGGGCTCGTCAAAGTACTGCGAGACGGGCCGCGCCGGCTTGGGCATGGGCATGGGGATTGGCATGGACAGGGGCATGGCCATGGACATGTCCGCGGCGGCGGGCATCTCGGCGCGGTCGGCCGCGGCGGCCGGCTCGGCCTCGTCGGCCGACGTGACTGGCACAGCGGCAATGCGCGCCGCATACTGCTGGTCGCTGTAGGACATCTGCCGGCGGATCTTGTCGCCAAAGTCGGGGGACCGCTCCGCGGCCGGGCCCGACGCCTGGCCGCCCGCCGCCTCGGGCTCGTCCACCAGGCTGCCGCCGTGGTGCCACGCACGGAAGGCGGCGTCGCGCGGCGGCGGGCGGGCGGTGGGCGCGGTGGGCGTCGAGGGCATGTCTGTGTCGGGCGTGCTGCCGAGCGGCGGCGTCGCGGCGTCGTCCTCGCTGCCGACGCTCTTGTGCGGAACAAAGAGGGCCGAGATCTTCTCCTCCTCGCCCGAGTCCTCGCCGTCCTCGGCCGCCCCGCCGGTGTCCGTGCTGCCGTCAGACTTGTTGCCGCCGCCCGGCTCGCGGCGGCCGGCGGTGCACCGCTTGCTCAGCGACGCCAGCGCACTCGTCGAGTCCGTGTCGGTGTCGTCGGTGGATGAGTGCACGGCGTGCGAGGAGCGGGATGCGCCGACGACGCCACCGCCACCGCCACCGCCGCCGCCGCCGCCGCCGTCGCCGCCGCTGCCTCCGCCGCTGCCTAGCGGCTGCTTGGGCACGGGTATGGGGATGGGGCTGGAGGCGCGGTCGGCCGGGGCGCCGAGAGCCTGAGGCGTGCCGGGCTTGTGGTCGCCGGCGAGGAAATCGCGCGAGGAGAGGCGGTCCGGCGCCGGGGACTGGATGGTAAAGTACAGCGACTGGCTCGCCTTGGCCGCGGGATTCCCGGGCGGCTTGGCGCCGTGCATGGCGGCCACCAGATCGGGCATGGCTGGGCCGGCGGCGGCATCGTCATCGCCGGGCCGCCGGGCAGCCTGGCCGCCGTCGAAGGCGCCGCTGCGCGAGCCGTTGTCGGTCGGCCGCGGTGCCGCTGCCATCAGAGTCGGCTGCAGAGAGGCCCTCTGGTTCCCCCCGGGCGAGTGCAAGGTGGCAAAAGGAGAGAGAAGCTCAGCGGCAAGCAACAGACAGAACGAAGACCAAGATGGCTTTCATGGAGAGCGTCTCGCTTTGCCTGACCGGCGTCCGGAGCCGGAAAAGAAAAGAAAAAAAAGGGAAAAGAAACGACGGCCGGAAGAGCAGAGCGAAGCAGACTACAGTCGACAATGCCGCGTGTGGTGGTGCGTGTTCCAGGGCAATCGGAGGGACGGGGGGAGACGACGTATGGGCGATGGGACGGGCAATGAGGAAATTGGGGAGAAAGCCAAGTGCGCACGCAGCGAGTGTTGACAAAGGAGGGGCGTGGGAAAAACCAAAAGCAGCGCCGGCCGTCGGAAACGGTGGGCCCAGCAGAAAAACAAGGGAACAGGGCAGCAGCGACGTGCAGCGCGGACTGGCTGATAGCAGAGGCAGCGACGGCGCTAAAACGGCCACCGCCTTTTTGCGTGCTGCGCTGTTTACGTAACCCGGCACGTGGGCCACAGGAATGCTGCAAGCCGACTCCTGCAAGCGGTGTGCCATCTTACTTGTACAATACTCCGTACATTGCAAGTGGCATGTGTCGTATCGGAGCTCTCGGCGGGAAGGAAGCCGCTTGAATTTTGTTGCTGTCCGGGTGGGTGAGGCAGTGCCTTCCGACGGCAGAGCCAAACGGTACCGTCGACCGTTTCTAGGTTTCCACAACCCTATGCTCCGTCCGCGCGACGGCGCCGCTGGATTGTCACGTGTTTTGATCACGTGTGCGCTAGCCACCGTCATCGGCGGCCTGATCTCGATCCTAAAAACGGCGGCCTCCAGGACGAAGCCAATCACTGCACGCATCGGCGCCCACAGGACTGTCGTGCGAAGGAGGTCTCGCAGTGTCCGAGACAGGTCGTCACCAGCAGGCGTACATAACTCAGCATAAATATACTTGTACCTCTACAAGTCCTTGCGTGCTCCGTATATTTACTGGCAAGATACGGAGCCGGGGCATTTGTCTGTCTGGCCTAGAGACCAAGGAATGCAACTCTGGTACGGAGCAATGGTCTGCGGAGAAGCGGTCCGCAGGGCTCCACGCTCCACCCGCCCGCAAGCTTCGCTTCTTTCTGCATTGGGGATGGGCTGGCCGCGGGAGCAGGGCGGCAGAGCGAGGCCCCAGCCGCGGTGCAGCAGCGCAGCCGTGCGCCGTCGCCGCGAACGCGCGCCGGCCAATCAAGCCAGAACGTGCTCCGGGATGGCCTGACGGCTTCGGCGGGGACGGTCTGGCCGCATGCCGGCGGCGAGGGGCCTCGTTGGCTGGCGTGCCGTGCGGGCGCGGCGCATGCTCCCTGAGTGAGCAAGACGACGACGACTCCTTGCCGGTGTTGTTGTAGCAAGTTGTCCTCTTGTCCCGCTTGCCCGGACCGCCGCTGGCCTGCGCTCTTCTGCCCCTGAATAACTACTCCGTGTCAGGGCGGTCAAGGATCTTGGCCTGTGGCCCAAAGAGAGGTACGGCTGGCGCCATGTGCACTGACGCGAAGCACAGGCAAGAGAAACGTTGAGTAAGGACCCTTTCCGGTTGCCCGTGTACGTAGAGCACATGGGCAAGAGAGGAGGTGAACGTGTTTGGCAGCGTCTGCACGTGGCTTATCTCGGAGTCCTGTCTTGTTGAGCGAATTTGCTCTGAGTAAGACCATACGAGATAGCTAAACGGGCCGTTTGCATCGAACAGCTTTCTTTGTGTCTATCCATGTTCTTATTGTAATTTGTGGCAGTCGTCGTATTTTGTTCTATTTTTATTTTTATCTTCATTTATATTTTTGTTGATTGTGATGTGATAATATTGTGCAATTCGTTGTTTTGAATCCCCTTTGATTTATCTCGTGCTTGAAGCTCGGCCCAGCGAACTGCACTCCGTATTGATATACCCAACAGCTACAGGCTGCGATTCAGTCTACTGACCAAGACTCCACGCTGTGCCAACGCCCATGATGCCCATACAATGCCACCGTAGCCATGCAAGCCTCGCCGGGTCGCCGCCTCGGCCATCCCATGCGTCAAGGATCCCTTCCCCTAGCTGCTTCCTGCGCGGATCTGCGCAAGCTCCGCATCCATATCCCACAGACCCAGAAACTCGTCCATGTTGTCCAGCACATCTTGCACGTCGTCCACGACAGAGGAGCCATCATTCTCGGCCTCGACATCGCCGTGTTGCCCCCCTCCGTTCTCCTTGTTGCTGCTGTCGCCGCTCATGCAGCCGCCGCTGCTCCCCGCATGTTGTGTAGGTGGGAGCCTCTGCGAGGACGTCGGCTGCAGCTTGAGCGCCATCGCGTCTTCGTCCGCTTCCTGAAACTTGGACGCCATGGCATCCACAGCCGGGCTGCTGTAGATGGCAATGTTTGCCGGCTCCGTGCGTCCCAAGGGCGGCATCGTAAACCGACGAGGAGGGTCGACAGCAGCAGCAGCAGGCTGGCTGTCCTTGGATCGCGCCGCAACCATGGAAAAGTGATCCTGGAACCGGTCAACCTCGCTCGGCAGATGCTCCATGAGCAACCTGTCCTGCGGCGGGGGCGAGGCAGCGCGCTGGGGCTGAGAATCATGGCTGCTTGCAGAGGCATCGTCGCCCGGCACAACAAAATGCACACGGCGGCAAAGTTTGGCAGCCCTAGACGAGGCGCCCGACCGTCCTCGGGACCGGACAAGGATCGAGGGCGGGCCGTTCGCCTTGGCTCCCCTTCGCCGGGGAGGCGGCGTCGGCGTCGGCGAGCGGAATCTGCGGAAGGACTTGATGGACACAGTCAGGTCGGGTGTAGGGAGGCTGGACTGCTTCGTCTCGGGCGTCGACGGGGCTGTTCCAGACGACGGCGGGGCGGGGAGAGCAGCGAGCGAAAGAGCCGGCAAGCATGGCTCCTGGTCCTGGTCCCGGTGCTGGTCTTGGTCCTGCTCTTGGTTCTCCTCTGCTTTCTCGCCTGCATTTGGTTGGAGGCCAGTGTCGAGGCCAGGAGAGCTCGGCGTCGAGGGCCGGTTCGGCAGGGATGACGAGAACAGAGGTGGTGCCGTAACGCTGCCGTCCGCTGCCCACGGGTTCTGGCTGAGGCCTGTGCTGGCGCCATTCGTCTCTGGCAATCCAGCGTACAGGTCTCCCTCTCGCACGAGAACGCTTGGCAGAGACAGCCGCCCCTCCCATGTCGCATCCTTGGTCCATGGACTCTGAGCAGCTGGAGGAGCCGATCCCGCCTCGTCCGTCTCGTCCGCATGCTCCCCGTCCGGCTCGTCGGCGATGGCAGGCAATGCTGCTTTGAAATTTTCGTCTGGCACGGTCTCGTTGGCCGATACAGTCCATGGGCTCTGGTCTTGCGTTGCCGCGCGGACATCGGCCATGTCCTCATCCTCCGCGGGCTTTGTCGGATTGCCCTCTGTCGGATCTTGATCGATGCTCGCGTCCATCACACCGGTTGTTGCCGTCGTGTCGTCAAAGTGGCCCATGCTGAGCTCGTCCGTTGATCCGCAGGAAGTAAGGCTCTTCTCGGACCCCTGTGGCGAGTCGACGCATTCCTGGCCGACCAGGCCGTTTCCGGAGCCGGCCCGTTCGTGAGAAGGATCTTCGTCCTGAGCTGATATGCTGTCAACCGGGGCGTGCTCTGGCGAGACCTCGTTAGACACGAGAGGCTCCTCTGCATTATTGCGTCCGGTTTCTCCCATCTCGGGGGCGCTTGCTGGTGTTTGGCCGTGCTGGAAACCCGGTTCAGCTTCAACAGCCAGAGGCACTATGGCGGCTGCCGGGCTTCCTTTCCGGTCGGCGGCAAGCGGTGGCCGCCATATCTTTGTTGGTTGAGAAACCCGTCGCTTGAAGCAGAAACTGTCGTCTTTCTGGGTCTTCATCTGCGTGTCTTCTTGGCTAGATGACGTCGCCTGGCCGTCGACAAGCCCAGCAGATGCAACGCGGGCCGGGACGCTCTTTGCATGGTCCTCCTCCCAGAGGGCATCGGACGGGACCGACATGGACCGTCCGCTGTCCGAAATGTGAGACAAGGTATCTCGAAGGCCAGAAGAGCCCATGTCCGAGAGCTCGTTGTTACCACGGCTGCCCTCATCAGGAAGCACCGCTTCTTCCACAGGGGCTGAAACCGCACGCTTGCGGCCGTTGGTCTTGGCCGCTTTGGCAGCCTTGGCGGCCTTGCTGCTGCGCGAGGCCGACGGCGAGTCGGTGGGCAGGTCGCCGTAGCAGGGCCGCATGCGCTTGACGTTCTGCCGCCGCAGCCAGTCGACGCCCGCAACGCGCTTCTTGGCCTCGGGGGTCTTGTTGGTGCAGGGGTTGCTCGGCGGCGTTGTGCCAAGGGCCCGGTCGGAGGCAGGTGTCGCTACCAGCGCATCACCACATGCCGTCGTCACGCGGGCATCTTCCGGTGTCGAGACGGGTGTCCGCTGCGTCTGACTCTGGACCCGGGCCTTGCCGTCCTTCCTATTGCCCCTCCACGGGTTCTCCCATCCCGATGCTTTGCTGAACGGTCCCCGCAAGGATGCCGACAGGAGGAGCGGTCGCCGGCCCTCGAGGAAGAGGCGAGCCTGTTCTTCGTAGCGCCGGATGCGAGCCGTGCGGCTCTCGTAGTACTCGTCGTCTGAGCCGGACAGCAACACGTCGTCGTCGTCGTCCAGGCTGCAGGTCGCCTCAGCGTGCGTCGGCTCGTCGCCGAAGATCGGGAGCTGAAACATGGCTGTCTGGTTTGCCCAGGTGCGGCCGCCTGCACCGTATGTCGTGTGATCCGTCAGACGCCTGCCAGTGGTTGCCATGACGTCCTGAATGCCGTCATCCGGTAGCCGACCGAGATGCTGTCTGTCCTGTCCTTTGTCGTCTGCCGTCTGTCGTCTGCTGTCGACATCGACGTCTTCTAGATGGCTGGGAAGCCCGTGACTGCCTGCCTGGGAAAATTGGGGGCATGGACGTGTGGGTCAGTGGCACCTTCCTCCTCGTCGCGGTAGCAACGCGTATGAGACGCGTTTAGCCAAGAATCAATTAAACGCAATCACGTGACAGTTGAGTTGCGACAGTGCAGATATTGAGGTGTTGTACGAAGTGGTCACTGAAAATGCCAAAGAACTATTCAGAATATTTGTTGTTGAGTCGTGTTGCTCTGTTGCATACAATACAGAGGCCGACTTGTAGTACGGAGTAAATATACGGCCGCGAGCGTGAGCGCGAGCGCGCGACGGAGTGACGCTTGAAAACTGTGGCTTGTCGTAGGGCAGATGTGGCTTACAAGTGGGCCATGTTTGTTGTCACAGCAACCAAAAACGTGTTGATCTGCCCTGCCAGATCGGGAAACAGCCAGTGGCCCACCATAACGTTCAAGACGCGCCAAACGCATATTTTCCTTTGCCCTGACAAGTCCACGACCTCCAGCGATCACGGCCCGCGACTGGCATCTGCACCAGGGCATCTCATCGCGAGCATTCTTTTTTTTCTCTTTCTACTTCTCTGGATACGATCCCTGTTGCCCGTTTCTTTTATCCGACATATCTTAGAGCGCTTGTACACGCGTCTTTGTGCCCGGGCAAACAAACAACACCAAAACATCGCAGCTGGCCGACAGATTGCAACACCGAGCTGCCACGCGCTGGCAGCCCCCCGTGACATTGCATTTTCTGGCCTGTGGTGACCTTTCCATGGCATCGCAGTAGGCAGCCCCCAAACCACTCGACCTGTGCCGCATCCACGACGACTACGATCACTACGACGACCGCGACGACCGCGACGACCGCGACGACCGCGACGAATTTTGACGACAATGGCGGCCTCGCTGCGCAGCAGGCTGAACGAGAAGGAGTGGATGAACTTTCACGACGAGGACTGGGAGTCTCAAGGCAGCAGCTCCGGCCTGGCACGCTCGCCGCCGACACAAGCTACCAGAAACGCGGGCAAGACAGGGAGCACCACGTCGTCGTCCGGAGGCAACGTGGGCCGCTTGGCGAGCGTTGTGCGGCTGGGCCAAGATATGTCACCGAACAGCAGCAATGTTCTCAGCGAGCGGAGCGCCAACGAGATCAACCTCTTTGGGACGACGCGGCGGGGGCCGTCCAAGCTCTCGAGCGAGTTCCGGCTCTCAGGCGTGCAGGAACTGCAGAGCCGCGGGCGGCAAACCTCGCGTCGCTCCGTGTCCGTGTCCTCGCTGGGCACTGTCGTGCACAACACGGCCGAGCGCAAGCCGCACAGCGTGTCGCCCGGCAAGGGCGCAGGAGACCGGATGCCGGCACTCAGCGACTTCTCGCCCGGCGAGCTGCGCGACCTGTTCACTCCAGCTCACGTTGGCCTTGAAAGCATCTTCAATCCGCCCCCGGAATGTTCGTACAGCGCAATCCCCGGGGCACCACGAGAGGAGGACGAAGACGACGAAGCCCACGAGCCACAGGACGACGGCAAAGCCTGCGCTGGACAGCGCTTCGTGGAGAACGAGTGGCCCCAGGAGGGACCAGAGGCGGCAAACGACGTGACCATGCCGTCCAGTCCGCCAGTTCGTGCGGCGCAGTTCGACTCCTCAATTGACTTCCACGACGAGTCCATGGCACCGAGACTTCCTGACCTGCACCGAATGCATGCCCTCGAGCCGCTAGAGGAGGAGCCAGAAACGTTCGCGGAGGAGCCGGAGCACAGCAGCGAGTCGCAGAACGAGGACGAATCTGTGTCCAACGAGGGGAGCCTAATACGCCACCCCATGGGGCGCGAGTCGCGGCTGGTTAGCGGACAGAGCGTGCTCCGCAACGAGAGCTTCAGCGCCATCATGATCTCCCCGGAGAAGGAAAAGGGCGGCGACGGTGCGGTGTTTTATCCGGTTGAGCTGGTGCCAGGCGAGCTCAAGAGACGCCTGGAGAATCTGCGCTGGAACCAAATGGTCCTGGCCGACGACGCTGTCCAGGAGGACGCGGCCGAGCAGTCCATCAACATCGGCGGAAGATCCTTCCAGGCTCACGACAACACGTCCGAGTACGAAAAAATGGGCGGCTTCATCAACTGCCGGCGAGGCGGGCGTTCTGCAGACGGATCTTTCCGCGACCGTATGCTGAGCCCGCCCATTGGAAACGACACCTCGGACATGTTGCCGGAAGAGTCTCTCCAGGCGAGCACGCCGAAGCAGTTTGCCTCGGTCCGCATCGACGCCGACACCAAAAACGGCGGCGGCAACGAACGGCGCAGCCCGCTGCTGCCACGCGTGCCGAACCCGAGTCCCGAGAAGGACGGGACCCTTCCTCGACAGCAGCCGGCCACCGGCGGGAGCCCACTGAAGCTCTTCGAAGCGTACGACACGTTCACGGGCCAGATGCTGTTGCGGCGAATCAGCCAGTTTGAGGAGCAAATGTCGAATGGCTCGCAAGTCTCTGCCGATCGCTCGGGGCACGGCAACGCAGACGAGGCATCCAAGTCGGAGCTGGAGAGGGCGTTTGTTGCGAGCCCCCAGAAAGCGGCGACGACCACGACCCCTAACCAAGCCGGATCCCGCCAGTCTTCGGCGCAATTTGGCGCGGGTGAGCTGGATGGCTACCCGTTCGTGGACGGGCGTTCTGCCCCTGCGCTTGCACAACAGCGCGCTGCGCGCGAGGATGCAGACCAGTCCAACATGCTCTTCCCTTCCGCTCCTCTCGAGAGACGGCACGGCGGACTGCACATTCAGCGGATGCGGCAGAGCCGGGACGGCTTGTCGAGCCGGCCCAGCACGGCTGGCAATGGGACGGAGCTGCTGGACGCAGCGGCCTCTGGCGGGCAAATGCGGCATCCTGCAACGCCGCGCCGGGCGGGCGATGTCGGCTCAGAAGGAAAGCGTCCCCGGACGTCGCCATCCAAAGACCCGACACCTAAGAGGAGGCGGACGCTGCACAAATCGGACGTGGCCTTTGGCGTGGAGGTTGCGCAGGCGTCGCCGACGCCGTCCGATGCCGGTGGTTCTCATCAGCGGCACCGCCGGACGCAGTCAGTGATTGGGCGCAAACGCAGGGATGCACTTGACGGCGACAAGGTGCAGCATGCCGGTCCTGAGGTGCTGGCGAGCCGCGAGATTCTGCGGCCGCGCACGCCGACTCCTAGTCAGCGGTCCTCTGTGCTCCGGGAGCAGCACGACGCGCATGCCGCGGCAGGCGGCAGCCGCTACGACCAGGAAGACGGGGACGAGGACAGCCATGACAACCGCGGCGGCCGCGGCGATAAAAACGAGGACGGCCACCATGTGCGACGAATGGACAGCTACGGCCGCGACAGCAGCGGGCGAGGGTCGTCTGCCGTTTGGTCCGATAGCTCGCTTGCAGGGCCGCCGGTGCCTGCCTCGGGCGCTCCCCACACAAACGGGGTGCGCAAGCAGTCTCTTGGGACGGAGGACTACATGGGCGAGGCTGTGAAGGTTATGGAGCATCTTCGCAAAGGCGTCCTCGTCGGACAGCGCGGCGGCCTCGCGAGCCTGGAGGAGTCGGAGATGGAGTCGGCGGGGTACGGAGCTGGGGAGCCAGCGGGCGGCGACGAGGCAGACTCGTCGTTTGAAGAGTCGACGCGGGAGCCGTTTTCGCGGCCGCCGAGCCGCGAGGGCAAGCCGGTGCCGCGGGTGGCGCGGGTGCAGGAGAACCCCGAGGTGGTGGCGCGGCTCAAGAAGTACGAGGAGCGGAGCGACCTGGACGATCTGGTGTCGACGACGACGCGCTCGATCCATCTGGCACAGAGCGCGATCCGGGCGGAGAAGGAAGCGGCACAGGCGGTGCAGAACACGATTGACACGATGGTGGGCGCGTTCCGCCGCACGCGGCTCGACGAGAGCGACGACATCAGCGACCCGCCGAACATTCGAATCTCGGCGAACCCGCAGCGGGCGCAGCAGGACGAGCAGGACCCGAGCGGCCAGCAGGACCAGCAGCAGGGCCACGCACTCGGCATGTACGACGGGCATCCGTCGCAGGCGTCGCAGCGGTCGGTGTCCTCTGGCGTGTCGACGGGCCGCTCGATTCCGACGGGGTCGTCGCGGGGCTCGGAGAGCCGGAAGACGATTGCGCTGGAGACGGTGTCGCACCTGATTCCGGACCAGGTGGGCAGCATGCAGTTTGACCGCGACCGCGCGATGTGGGTGAAGAACCGCAGCGGGAGTGGGAGCCGGAGCCGGAGCGGAAGCGGGTGCGTCGGCGGCGGCAGCGGCGGCGGCAGCGGCAGCGGCAGCGGCAGCGGCAGCGGCAGCGGCAGCGGCAGCAGTGCGGGCCCAGCGGCGGCGAGCACGCACGCCCTGCACACGATGCTGCCGTCGGAGGGCAGCGAGGAGGACGCGCTGGATGACATTACGGATCTCCCCGTGGACGCGGCCAAGGAGCAGCAGTTTCTGAAGCCGGCGGTGACGAGCCCGACGAAGCCGTTTGGGCCCACGCTGCTGACCAAGCCGGGCCTGGTTCCGTCGAGCGCTGGCCCCGTGTTCAATCTGGGCGGCGGTGGCAGCGCAGCGGGCGCGGCCAGCGCGGTGCGGCCCGACGCCGAAGACGATCGTGCTGCGCACGCGCACGCGCACGAGGCGGCCGACCACGATGCAGGGGTGGAGCACGAGATCACGATTGACGAGGGCCGGGTGTCGCACGCGTCGCCGTCGACAAAGAAGCGGCACCTGGCCATTAGCTTCTCGTCGCCGATCGCGTCGATTATCCAAGACTTTGTTGCGGAGGCCGGCAGCGACTCGCGGCTGGAGCACGAGGACGAGTCCATCGTGGCGGCGGCGGCGGCGACCAGCGCGGTCGGCAGCCAACATCCCAGCGGGTCGTCCCTCCGACGCGGGCGACGGACGGTCTCGGTGCAGTTTACGAGCACGGCTGGCGACGGGCACGACGGCGGCAGCGGCAGCGGCATAGACGACGCCAACCTCGCCCGATCGCGGAGCACGTCGCGCGGCGCGGGCAGCCGGACGTTTTCGGTGGCGGGCCAGGCGTTTGTCCCGCGGCCGGTGTCGCGCATCGACGAGTGGGAGGAGGAGGAGGAGGGGGAGGAGGGGGAGGAGGAGGTGCAGCGAGAAAAGACAAGGCACGGCCTGCGGCTCGGCTCCGTGGCCGGACAGCAGCGGGAGACGAGCGTGAGCGTGCTGGTGACGACGCCGGGGCCGGCCATGCGGCTCCGGGCGGACGGCGGGCACGACGACGGCAACGAGACGTACAACAACAGCAACAACGACGCCTACGAGGACAACAACGACGACGAGCAGGTGATGGCGCAGTACGTGGGGATGCTGTCGCTGAGCCCGATGTCGGAATTTACGATGCACCAGGAGCGGTCGCTGGCGCTGGAGGCGAGCTACGTGGCGGGGGACCGGCGGGTGGTGACGGGGAGGAGCGGCAGCAGCAGCAGCAACAGCAACAGCAACAGCGGCAAGACGGTGCTGCGGCAGAACGTGCAGGCACTGGTGACGCGGCTGGCGGAGGTGGAGCCGTTTGAGCCGTACTGGGAGGACATGGAGGCGCTGGACGTGCAGGGCAAGGGGCTGGAGAGCCTGCACCAGCTGGACGCGTTCTGTCCGCAGCTGGTGACGCTGGAGGCGGGGGCGAACGGGCTGCGGCACCTGGGCGGGGTGCCGGCGACGGTGCGGCACCTGCGGGTGGCGGACAACCTGCTGTCGGAGCTGACGTCGTGGGGGCGGCTGGCGAACCTGCAGTACCTGGACATCTCGGGCAACGCGGTGAAGACGCTGTCGGGGCTGAAGGGGCTGGTGCACCTGCGCAGCCTGCGGGCGGACCGGTGCGGGCTGACGAGCCTGGAGGCGCTGCAGGGGCACGACGGGCTGCAGCGGCTGCGGGCGCGGAGCAACGCGATCGGGGGGGTGGTGGACTTTGCGGGGACGCGGCTGCAGCGGCTGGAGGAGCTGGACCTGGAGGACAACGCGGTGGCGGCGGTGGCGCACGTGGAGGCGCTGGTGTCGCTGGCGACGCTGAACCTGCGGGGCAACGCGCTGACGGAGTTTGGGGGGGGGGGAGGGGGGGGAGGGGCTGGTGGCAGCAGCGTGGGGAGACTGGAGGGGCTGCGGACGCTGAACGTGAGCGACAACCGGCTGGCGAGGCTGGACGTGGGGGGGCTGCCGGGGCTGCGGACGCTGGTGGCGGACCGGAACGGGCTGCGGCGGGTGGAGGGGCTGGGGGGGACGCCGCGGCTGGACAGCGTGTCGGTGCGGGAGCAGGGGCTGGGGCCGGGGGAGGCGCTGGAGGTGTCGTGGCTGTACGCGGCGTACGAGGTGCGCAAGGTGTACCTGTCGGGCAACGTGCTGGGGGGGGAGGGGGGCAGCGGGTTCGAGCCGCCGGTGGCGTTTCTGAACCTGCAGCTGCTGGAGATGGCCAACTGCGGGCTGACGCGGCTGGCGGCGGGGCTGGGGCGGCGGCTGGCGCCGAACCTGCGCAAGATCAACGTCAACTTCAACGCGCTGGCGGACCTGGGCCCGCTGGCGGGGAGCGCGCGGCTGAAGCGGGTGCTGGCGGCGGGCAACCGGGTGGCGCACGCGCTGGGGGCGGTGCGGGTGCTGGCGACGCTGGCGCACCTGGCGGAGGTGGACCTGCGGGACAATCCGGTGACGCAGGGGTTCTATCCGAGCGGGCGGTGGGCGGGGGCGGCGGGGGCGGCGGGGGAGCCGTTTGCGCTGGCGGCGGCGGACGCGGCGCAGGACGCGGCGTACTGCGGGCGGCTGGACCTGGAGACGGGGATGCGGCGGCGGGTGTACAGCCAGGTGGTGGGGGAGGCGTGCGGCAAGCTGCAGCGGCTGGACGGGCTGGCGGTGGACCGGGGGCTGGGCGCGGTGCGGGACGCGGTGTGGGCGGGGCTGGTGGCGCGGGGGGTGGTGGAGGAGAAGGAGGAGGAGGAGGAAACAGAAAAGAAGGCGGCCGAGGAGGCCAACAGATGGGAGGCCGAGGACTCGTTTGCGTGACGGCGGACTCGTTGGTGTGGGCGGCGCTGGATGGCTTGCTTGGTTGCTGGTTGCATTTGGTTCGGACGGGACAGACGAGCATTTTCATGGTTGGCGTAATGGTATGGAATTACAGAGGTGTATCATACTTGTACAACGGTGATGGACGAGTTGGTGATCATCGTCGTCCGATGCACAGTGTGGAATGAGCACGGTGCACAATACACTGTACACCTACGCCAAGTTCGACGCGTCGTGGCCTCCAGCGGCCGGCCAGCCAACGACATGGCGACGCAGAAAAAGACGGTCGTCTTCTTCCACCCGGACCTGGGCATCGGGGGCGC
Source organism: Ophiostoma fasciatum (assembly GCA_019925495.1). Taxonomy (NCBI): domain Eukaryota; kingdom Fungi; phylum Ascomycota; class Sordariomycetes; order Ophiostomatales; family Ophiostomataceae; genus Ophiostoma; species Ophiostoma fasciatum. The sequence goes on from JADHKM010000016.1 coordinate 452,921, forward strand.
GGAGCGGCTGGTGGTGGACGCGGCCGTGGGCCTGCAGAAGCGCGGGCACCGCGTGGTGGTGTTTACGAGCCACTGCGACCCGGCGCACTGCTTTGAGGAGGCGAAGCCCGGTTAGTTGTCGGGCTCTGCGCCGGACACGCTCTCTCCTGTGATTGTGGCTGACCCGCAGGCGGCGTGCTGGACGTGCGGGTGCGCGGCGACGCGGTGCCGGCGGCGGTGCTGGGGCGGTTCGCGATTGTGTGCGCGGTGGCGCGGCAGCTGCTGCTGCTGGCGGAGGTGTGGCGGCGGGGGGAGCTGCTGGCGCTGCAGGCGGAGGACGAGACGCGCAAGACCGTCTTCTTCGTCGACCAGCTGTCGGCGGGCCTGCCGCTGCTGCGGGCGCTGGGGGGCGCGGGCGCGCCGATCTTGTTCTACTGCCACTTCCCGGACCTGCTGCTGGCGCGCGGGCGCGGCGCCTGGTGGAAGCGGCTGTACCGCGTGCCCTTTGACGCGCTCGAGCCGTGGAGCATGGGCTTTGCCGACGCCGTGGCCGTGAACTCGGAGTTCACGCGGGGCGTGGTGGCGGCGACGTGGCCGGGGCTGGCGGCGGCGGGCGGCGGCGGCGGCGGCGGCAGCGGCGGCGGCGGCGGCGGCGGCAGCGATGATGACAAAGACTCGACCGACAACGGCTCCTCCTCCAAGAGCGCCCTCCGCGTCGTCTACCCCTGCATCGACACGGCGGCGCCGCCGGCCGAGCCCGTCGACCTGTGGAAGGACCGGCCGTACGTGCTGAGCATCAACCGCTTCGAGCGCAAAAAGGACGTCGGCCTGGCCATCCGCGCGTTTGCCGGCCTGCCGCCGGGGCAGCGCGCCGGGTCGCGGCTGGTGGTGGCGGGTGGGTTCCCTGTTCTCTGTTCTGTCTCTGATCTGTGTTCTCTGTTCTCTGCTTACGTACCGTTGACAGGCGGCTACGACCCCCGCGTGCCGGAAAACGTCGAGTACCACCGCGAGCTGGACGCCCTCGCCGCCGGCCTGGGCCTGCGCACCGCCACCGCGCGCACCACGGCGGCGGCGCTGGCGGCGCCCGACGCCGTGCAGGTGCTCTTCCTCCCGTCCGTGCCCGCCGCCCTCAAGACGCTGCTGCTGCGCAGCCCCGCCGCCCGCCTGCTCGCCTACACGCCCGCCTGCGAGCACTTTGGCATCGTGCCCCTCGAGGCCATGCGCGCCGGCCTGCCCGTCCTCGCCTGCGACTCCGGCGGCCCCACCGAGACCGTCGTCGACCGCCCCGGGCCCGCCCGCACCGGCTGGCTGCGCAGCCCCGACGACGTCGCCGCCTGGACCGCCGTCTTCCGCCGCGTGCTGCCCGATCCCGACGCCCGCCCGGACGACGACGACGCTGGCCCCGACGCCCCCTCCGGCCCCGACGGCCTCCCCCCCGCCCAGCGCCAGGCCATCGCCGCCGCCGGCCAGGCCCGCGTCCGCCGCCACTTCGCCGAGGACCAGATGGCCGCCCGCCTCGACGCCCTCTTCGACGAGATCCTCGCCGCCCCGCGGCCGCCGTCGTCGCCGTCGTCGTCCTTCTCCCGCCTGCTCTGGGCCCTGGCCGTCGTGGCCGCCCTCCTCGCCGTCGCCGCTGTCTGCTTCTGGGGTTCGCTGTAGGACAGAAAGAAGAGGCCTCGTCGGATGAGAACAGGGATACATAAAGGACGTGACAGAAAGAAGAAGCCTTGTCGGAAAGAAGCCTTGTCGGAAAGAAGAAGCCTTGTCGGATTAGAACAGGGATAAATACAACAGTTACGATACAACGACAAGATCAAACAAAGGGATAACACAAGGGGATATATGCGCCCAACAAAGGAAAGACTCCCTCACTCCTCGTCCACCGCCACCATCAGCCCGCTGGCCTTGCTCGTCTTCTTGCCCAGCTTCAGCATGCTCAGCCGCTTGCGCACGCTGCCCATCTTGGCCACGCCCCCGCCCTCCAGCCCGCCGCCGCCGCCGCCGCCGCCGCCGCCGCCGCCGCCGCTCTCGTGCGCCCCGTTGCGGCTGCCCACGCTGCTGCCGCTGCCGCTGCCGCCCACGCTCCGCTGCCGCTGCCGCTCCCGCGACCCCGTCTCGCTGCCGCCGCCGCCGCCCCCGTCTACCGCCGCCGCCGCCGCCCCCGCCGCCGTCATGTAGTGGTTGCTGCCGTTGCTGCTCGCCGTCGGCCCCTGCTGCCGGCTGTGCCCGTTGGCCGTCGCCCCCTCCGCCTTCGCCTCGTGGCCCCGGAAGAAGCTCCGCCGGTTCGCGTTCTCCTTGCTCCGGCTCCGCCGCGTGTGCTCGCTCGCCGAGTCGCCGTCTCCGCCCCCGCCGCCGGAATCCCCGTTCGCCGCCGCCGCTGCCGCTGCCGCCGCCGCCGCCGCTCCGCTCTCCCGCCTCCGCCCCGGGCCGCCGCCCCCCCCGCCGCCGCCGCCTCCCAGGAACGACAGCCGCGTGCCCCGCCCCGCCCGCAGCGCCACCGGCTGCACCTCTTCCACCGTCGCCCCGCCGTTTGCCGTCGCGCTGATGACCGCCATGCCCGTGCCGCCGCCGCGCACCGCCCCGGCCTCCGCCGCCGCCGCCGCTGCTGCTGCTGCTGCCGGCCCGCCGCCCTCCAGACCCCCCCGCGGCGGCACCGTGTCCACCGGCGACGTGCGCGCCCACGTCGGCGACTGCGTCACCGTCTCGTGGGCCGCCTGCGGCGTGAAGATGGCGATTTCCGGTGCGAACGTCGCCTCAAAGTCTGGCGCCAGTCAGTACCCGTAGAAAAAGGGGAAGTGGACTGAAAAAAAAGAAAAAAAGAAAAACTCACACTGCGTCAGGTCCTCCGCGTGGCTCGAGAGGCCCTCGTGCGTCGACCGCACCAGCAACGCCAGGCTGCGCTTGATCATCATCGCGTGGTCCACCAGCGCCATCCGGATTGCGTTCTCCTGCGGGTCCAGCTCTGGCGCCCCCTCGTCTTCGCCGTCCAACAGGTCGTCGTCGTCGTCCTCCTCCTCCTCCTCGCCCCCCTTGTCGGCCCCGTCGCCCTGGTTCTCCCCAGAACGCCGCTTGTCCCGCCGCCCCGTCGGCACCAGCACCCGGTAGCACGCCACGCTGCTCTCCGAGTGCGGGTTGACCGAGATGCTGATCGCGTCCAGCAGCAGCTGTGCCGTCTCCGCCCACGTCCCCGCGCCCGCGCCCGCGCCCGCGCCCTCGCCCTCTGCCAGCTTCTTCTCCACCGCCGTCATCTCCGCCGTCTTGCGCAGGATCCGCTCCAGCGCCGCCTCCTTGGCCCCCAGCCGCGTCTCCCCCACCGACACAATCTCGCTGCGCCGCAGAATCGTCGGGAACGCCTCCGCCGTCCGGTACACCGTCTTGTCCACCCAGTGCTCCTCCACCGGCCCGCTCATGTGCCGCCGCACCGTCACCGCAAACGTCTGCGGGTGCGACGACACCAGGTAGTCCCGGATCGCCTGCGGCACCCGCGCCCGCTGGAACACGTGGTGCTGCAGGTCCCGGTGCGGGCTGATCGCCGACACCACCAGGAACTGGCCCTCCACAATGTCGTCAATCATGTCCTCCACCCCGCTGCCGCCGCCGCCGCCGCCGCCGCCGCCGCCGCCGACCGACCCCGTCCCCGGCCCCGACCGCGACCCTGGCCCGGCACCCGACGCGATGCGCGAGCCCGCCGCCGCTGCCGCCGCCGGCGCCGACGGCACCACCACAATCTGCGCCGCCGGGTATTGCTCCTGCATGCGGTCCGTAAAGGCCGACGTGCGCTCGTTCGGCGAGCCCTCGTACACAAACTCCTTGTCGCGCACGCTGACCGGGAACCCCAGCCCCCGGAACACCACCCGGAAGTACTTGGGCACCAGCCGGTCGCTCTTGGCAATCGTCTCGTACACCGTCGCAATCGCCCGCTCCGTCCGCGCCAGCTTCGAAAAGTCGTACACGTTCGTCTCGTACTGCACCTGCAGCTCCTTGTACGCCGCCAGCGCGCTGCTCCACGCCTCGCCCTCCTCAAAGTGCTTGATCATGTCAAAGTAGATGCGCTCCTTGCGCTCAAAGTGCGACTGCGCCGGGAACGCCGGCTCCGCCAGCGCCGGCGCTGTCCGCAGCGGATCCCACTCGTACAGCTCCGCGTGCAGCCGCAGCGCCAGCCCGGCCTCCGTGTGGTTGCGCGACGCCGCCTGCAGCGCCGCCAGCTGGTGCACGTACCGCACAAACATCTCCTCCTTGTGCATGTCCCGCAGAAACTCCATCAGCCGCAGCCGGTTGATCAGGTGCGACGCCTCGCCCGATGCCGCCTCGCTCCCGCCGACCGCACCGCCGGCAGAGCCACCGCCCCCGGCACCTCCGACCAGCGCGGCGCCGCCCGACGACGGAGCGCTGCCCACGGCGCCGCCGCCGTCGCCGCCGTGCACGGCCACCAGCAGGTCGAGGAACTCGTCAATCGTGCCGATGAGCTCACGCAGCGCCGCGTACAGCGGCTCGTCCGGCACGTCCGCCAGCGCCGTGAACCGGTCCAGGAGCTCGCCCACAAAGAGCTTCTGCAGGATGCTCTCCGTCAGGGGCTTCGTCTTGAAGTAGTGGTCCAGGTAGTCGATGATCTCCGCCTGGATGAGCGCCAGGTCCTCGCTCAGCGTCCACTCGCTCACAATCATCGTCTGCAGCACCTCCACCGCCATCCGCCGCAGGCCCTCGTGTACGCTGAGGCACAGCTCGACAATCGGGCCCACCAACGTCGGCACGTACTGCACCTGGTACCCGCCCATCTTGCTCAGCCCGTACCGCTGCCGCTCGTCCGGCGTCGCCTCCCAGCCGATGGCCTCCCACGTCCGCCGCAGCAGGTCCGCCCCGTGCTCGCGCACGTCGCCCGCAATCTTCCACACCGCCCGCCGCTTCTGCTCGGGGAACGTCTCCAGCGCGAGCGACGGGCTGCTGACGAGCTGCAGCAGCGTCGTGAAGAACAGCTTCCACAGCTCCGTGTTGAAGCTCTCGGCGTCGTCCGGGTCGGGCAGGAAGCTCTCCAGCAGGATGCCGGCCAGGTACTGCAGTGTGCGCATCGTCGACTTGTGGTGGAAGATGTGCGTGCTCAGCCAGGTCGACGGGAAGGCCTCGCCGCGCAAGATGCTCATATGCACGCGCAGCGTGTTCTCCAGGATGACGGCCGTGTCGCCGTCGGCCAGCTCCAGCTGCATGCCGCTCGGCGCGTTCGACAGCGCCGACAGCACAGCAGACAGCTCAACAAGAGCCTCGTCAAAGTGGGGCTGCTGCAGCTGCTGCTGTGGCTGCTGCTGTCCGTTGGTCTGCGGTCGGGAGTCGTCCGCGGCGTCGTCCGCGCTGATGCTTTCTGGATTGGCAATCGGCCTCGACGGGAAGGGGTATTGGGTCGGAAAGAGCAGCGACAGGCGCGTTCGGGGCGGCTTGGACGGCGTGCTCAGCCCCGCCGCCGCCGCCGCCGCAGGCGTTGCGGACAGCGCCTCGAGCTCGGCTGCGTGCCGGATCGCCAAGTACGAGTCCAAGATCTTGGGAACGTAGTCGGGGATCTCGGGCCCGAGGTGGTTGATCTGGCTCGCCAAGATGGAGCAGCACAGCCGCACCTGTTCCTTCCACTGCTCGGTGACGTCGTCGGCGTGGCCCCAGTGCGGCGCGATCCAGCGAACCGTGTTGGCGCTCAGCGCCGACCGCTGCTCCGGGTGCGAGAAGATGTCGAGGCGCGAATAGTTGATGATGAGCACCAGCTTGTACAGGACCAGCTTGCCCTTGACGTTGGCGCACGCGTCCATAAAGTCAATGGCAATGTGCAGGATCTCCTCGGTCGAGAGCAGGTTGGACAGCTCGGGCAGCCACGTGTGGAAATGCTGCACCGCCAGCGTCTGGCTGCCTACGAGGACGGGCGCCGTGTTGCGCATCATGGCCTCGAGGGCCTTGAAGATGCTCTGCAGATGGCGCGTGAAGCCCGGGCTGGAGCTGGTGATGCCGATGCCGGCCTCCTTGACGCGCTGCTGGTCGCGTGCGTGCGTGATGAACTTGAGGATGTGGCGCACCACTTTGAAGGTGGCGCGCAGCTTGCGCGAGGTCTCGGGCTCCATAGGCTTGGACAAGAGGCGCGTGAAGGAGCGGACCAGGCACGGCGTCGCAAACGGGTAGTTGAACTTGTTCTCGGCGTAGTGGTCGACCAGTGGCCCGACGTTGAAGCGCCGGTCGTGCACAATGGAGAGCACACGCACGAGGGCCGTGAACACGAGATCCTCGTACTCGTCGTTGCCGGCGTAGTCGACGAGAATGGCAAAGAGCGCATCGAGCACGTCGCTGAGCAGCTTCACGACCTCGATCTCGGGGACAAAGATGAGCTGCTGCAGCAGGCCCGGCACGCTGTCCCGCGGGCCCTCGCGCCACTTGAGCAGGCCGAGCACGACGCGGTCCTGGGAGAAGCGCGTGCTGCAGAGGTAGGACTCGAGACGCAGGATGGCCAGCGGGCCCGTGACCTCGGCCTGGGCGTCGCCGCGGCCCTTGGTGCTCCACGGCAGCGAAAGGTAGCCGCCGCGGCCCGCGGGCGCGCCCGGCGGCGGACGGGGCGCGACGGTATTTTCGTCCACGCGGTACAGCAGCAGTGGATGGACGCCGTCGCGCACAAAGGCGGCCTGGTCCCACAGCGGCATGTAGGCCACGGCGAAGGGCGGGTTGGGCGCGTCGGCGACGAAGAGGACGACGTGGGCCGACGAGACGTCTTCGGCGCTCAGGGCGAGCCGAAGCGTCTGTCGCCAGGCGCTGCCGCGCTCCGTGGCCAGCGAGCGCCAGGTGCTGAGGCCGGGGCCGTTGGAGGAGGGGAAGATGCAGCCGTCGATGCGCTCGCCCGTGGCGCGCCGGACCTCGACCGTCACCTGCAGGTTGGTCCCGTGCAGGCCGCTGGGCAGCGCGGCTGGGCTGGTTCCGTAGCGCGAGATGAGGACCTGGCGGCCGAGCACGGCGTCGTGCAGCGTGAGGTAGATGTCGGAGCGGGGCTTCGTGGGCGCGCCAGAGAAGCCCATCTTGTTGGTCTTGCCAATGCCAGACAGGAGGGTGGGCGTGGCCTTGATGAGGGCGTCGGCGTCGGGGTGGTTGAAGGCGTGCAGGTGGACTTGCACGCGCTGGGCGCCCTTGGACAGGTCGAACTGGTCGGACTTGCTGCCCAGCAGGTCCTGCAGCAGGGGCTCCCAGTCGTCGCCCATCTGCTGCTGCTGCTGCTGCTGCAGCTGTTGCTGCTGCGCTGAGGACATGCTCCCGAAGCGGTCGCCGGGGGCCCAGATATTGATGACGTGCTCCACCTCGTCGTGGTGCTGCTTCAGGACGGCATTCAGCTTCAAGACGCCGACGCCGGTCAGGCGGTCGACGGTCAGGTGGTGGTGGCCCGCGGCGCCGTCCAGGGAGGCGCGGCCGGCGCTCTTGGAGTTGGCAGTGCTGGGCGGCCCGTCTCGGCTCATGGACGCGACGGCGCGGCCGTTGCCGCCGGTGCTGAGCCGTTCCTCGGCCTGCTCGTTGAGGGGATCGAGCCGCGGGTTGTCGGAGCCGGCGGTGCGGGCGAAGGCAGTGCGGCTGCTCTTACCAGACCACATCAAGCTGCGCCGCACGGACTTGTTGCCGCTCGACAAGGGCGGGCGGTGCGCGTCTTTGGAGGCGCCGCTCCCGCCGGCGGCGCCCGCCGAGCCGACGGAGCCCATGGTGCCGGAGCGCGACCCGGGCTTGCCGTAAAAGGCCTGGGCGGCGGAGACGGGAATGTGCTGGGCGGAGCGCACGGCGACGACGAGGAACAGCTCGGCGTCGAGCGCAGGCGCCTCGCCGACGTCGGCGGGCGCGAGGTCGGTGAAGAGGGTGCGGGTGGCGAGGCCGCGGACGAGGTTGGCGATGGAGCCGCCCGGCGGGGTGGTGATGCTGAAGCTCTCGGAGAGGCGAACGAGGCCGCTGCCGGCGGCGCGGCCGACGAGGCTCAAGACCAGGGTGGTGCCCTCGGCGGAGGCGCCGGCGAAGCTCTTGACGTCGACGAGCAGATGGTGGAGGCTGGTGGACTCGACGGGCGGCTGCGGGGGCTCGTTGAGCATGCTCATGACGGACTGCAGCTGGGTGATCTCGACGACGGAGTCGTCGCCGGTGAGGATGCGGCCGCGCTGGGCGGGGTCGCGCACAATGACCTCGCCGCCGCAGAGCTTGTTGACACGCACGAGGTCCCAGACGGTCTTCTCGCGCAGGTTGCGGTTTTCCCAGGCGGTCAGGACGTTGTGCAGGAACTGCTGGCGGGCGAGGTTCAGGGCGGTGACGAGCTGGGAGAGGATGTCGAGCTTGTGGTACTGGCGGGAGAGCAGGAGCTCGTGCAGGTTGGTCGCGTGCCACTCGCGCAGGCAGGAGGCGATCTCGTCGATGAGCGGCTCGGCGGCCGAGGTCGGGGTCTCGTCGCCGATCTTGAGCATGGGAACGGGCGCCTGCGGACGAGGCGCGTTGGGGTCGCGCCGAACGGGCACGGAGAGGCGCTCCTGGGCCGGTATTGGGCCCGGGCCCAGCTTTCCGGCGCCGTTGACGAGCGGCGCATCCTTCTTTTTCCGCCGGCGGCCGGCAATGCCGCTCTTTGCTGAGTCGCCGCTGTGGTTGGCGCCGCCGCCGCCGTCAAGGCCACCCGGCTGGGCGGCCGCCCCGCCGCCGTCGCTCGCCTCCGCAGCATCGCGGTCGGCGTCGTCGTCGTCGTCGCCGGCGTCGGACTCGCCGAGGAGCTCGCGCACCTCGACGCAGCTGCGGGGGAAGATGCCGCTGAAGACGCGGGCCTCGAGGGTCTGGCCCTTGACGGAGGTGAGGCCGGCGAGCAGGCTGGGCGGCTTCAGCAGGTAGCCGCGCAGCCAGTTGCCGTCCGGGGTTTCCTCGATGATGTAGAGCTCGTCGCCGATCTCCAGGACGAGGTCCTCCGGGTGCGAGGCAGCAAAGGGAAAGGTGGCGACCGCAAAGGCGATGTGAGGCAGGGGTTGCCAGGGCATCGTGACGGCTGCCTGCGCATCGGCGGCGTCACCAGCATGCAGAGCACGGTTGGACGTCGGCGACGGTCGTTGTGGACGGTTTTTGTTCTTGTTCGTCTGTCCTTCACGGGCGTTCGGAAAATAGAGGACGTTGCACAGAGGCCGTCATACACGCAACGGCGGTGGCAGTCAGTCGTAGGGCTGTCGGGGCAAAGGCCGTGGGCACTGGCATGGAGATCGCGAGGAGACTGTCTGAGATCGGGTTAGACAGCAGCGTGCAAAGGGCGAGGTGCGATGGGTAGGGCAGCAAGAGCACGAGCCGCGGGCAGCATGAGACAGCAGAGCAGCAGCAGCAAGGATATGGGGGCGAATTGGGGTCGACCGAGACAGAACAAAAAGTGAACCCCTGGCGGAGAAAAAGCTCGGACGCTTCCAGGCTGGGGACGTACGTACTTGTACAGGGACAGCACGAGACAACTGGTCGCGACGGAGCGCCGTAATCGATGCGTCGAGCGGCTGGTCGGCGAGCTTCGAGCTGTCGAGGTGGTCGACGCCGCGGCTGGCTGGCCGACTGGAGGCAGGCCGTCGTACGGGTGCGACGCGACCTCGTTCGCCGGGAGGGGGGAAGCGCGCGCGGGCGTGTTCTCCGCCGGCTGGAGTCTCGGCGTCGTTGGTTTGGTCGTGGGAGCGGTCGCTGGTCGTGGTCGTCGAGGAGGACAGCAAACAAACGGAGGAGGCCGGTGGAACACAAACGAGTCGAAGCACGCCGAGGCCGTGTGCGCAGGCAGACGGCGACGGTGGACAGGGCTGGCGGCCGGCAGGGGACGGCAGACGGCGTGAGGATGGCAGTGCCTTGTCGAGCAGTCTCGCAGCAAGTATAAAAAACGAGAGGGAAGCAAAAAAATTAAAATAAAAATAACATAAAAAAACGGCGAGCAGCAGCGGGACAGACGCGCACAGGTCAGCCAGCGCACAGCGTGGAGAGCCGAGACCGTCGACCGCCGCGCAGCAGCTGGAAGTGGGCACCGAGTTAAATTGACAGCGTCGGTCGCGGACGGACTGTGAAACAAGTTCGCCTGGGGGGGCGGAGGGGGGAAAAGAGGGTTTTGTGCTGAGGCTTTCCTTTTGAGGATGTGACGAGATTTCCGGCTGGTGAGATGTCCCGTCCCCACTGCCCCCTGGGCCTGGCGCACCCATTCGCTCCTTCCTCGTGTGAATGGACAGACGGCCGACCTCTTGCCCTGAATGGGAACACATACGGAGTACTCCGTACGGAGTAATACAAAGTGCCCGCACGCACCTCCCCTGACAGACAGCTGTCCCCTTTCCAGACGCTTCCCGGCGTCGTCTCGCCCCTTCCCTGTGCACCGCTAGCTAGCTCTTCGCTCGCCGCCCTGACCCTGGCGGGCGCCCCGCACATCAATCAGGGATAGGGCCTGTGATTGGCTGGGCGCGCCCCTCGATCACGAGCCGGGGCCTGGCACTAGGAGCAGTTGAGCGAAGTGGCCCCCGGCGGCCAACGGCGCTATCGCCGCCGTCGCGGCGAGACACGACACGGCCACCTTTCCGCGACTTTCGCAGGCCTGGCTTGTCGCGTGCGATCGCGGCCTCGCACGGCGTACGGAGCACAGCTACAGCACTCCACATGCTCAGCTGCACCCAACAGACGACACGCTCGGGATGTCAGCTGGCTTGCCAGACAGCCGGCTGCGGGCGTTCAGCACAAACGCAGACTCCAGCGAGCCAAGCCGCCGGAGCCGATGCGAGGCAGGCAGACGAAGCCAAGAGGTGTCCAGAGCACAGCCAGCAGCGCTGTGGCGGGCCGGCCAAAGCGCCCAGGCGTCCAAGTGTCCCGCAGGCGGCACGGCTGCTGCAACCACGGCACGGCACATGCTTGTACAAGTACAGAGTGTGTACTTACAATGTATCTTACTACAACTACGCTCGTCGATGCGATGGTCGCATGCAGCCCGCGTCCCGCCAGCGCGGCGTCCTGCAGCGACTGCAGCGACTCAGGGGCACGCAGAGCGAACGTCAGCCTGCAGGGCGCTAGCAAGCGAGGTGTCTGCGTCGTTCATTACAACAGAAGAGACAATGTGATCGTATTGAGCAGCAAAAAGCAGATAAATACGGATTGGTAGAAATCCCCCAAAACACCGAATATGCGTGACCCGTTTTTTTTTGTTCCATTTCGTCTGTTTGCTCCGTTTGCCTGCCGTTGGTCCTGTCGCCGATGGCCCGTGGCCCCCAGATATGCCGTACTCCGTATGCGCCGTAGTCATGTCCGTCGTGAATGATGTGCCCCAAGGTGCCGTTAGGGCCATGCCGCCCGCCCCGTCTCAAGGATGATCCCCCGAGTCGAGGACGCGCACGATGCCGTAGGCGGCGCCGGCGGCCAGGGCGCCGATGAGCAGGGTCTGCAGGGCGCCCCAGACGCTGGCGCGGCGGGTGTGGACGGTGAGGGCGGTCTTGACGTAGCCAAAGACGAGCAGGATGACGCCGGTGATGGCGATGGAGACGAGCAGGGCGTCGCCGGCGCGGCGCATGAGAAAGTAGGGGATCATGGGGATGAGGCCGCCAACAAAGTAGCTCATGCCCATGGTCAGGGCGGACAGCCAGGCGCGGCCGACCTTGGGGCAGGTGAGGCGCAGCTCAAAGTCCATCATGAAGCGCACCCACATCTCCGGGTGCTTGCACAGCTCGTCGACGAGCGGCGTGGCCGCCGCGTGGCTGATGTGGTACTGCGCCAGGATGTCGTACAGCTCCTGCCGCTCCGCCTCGGGCATGCACCGCACCTCGTCGCGCTCGCGCTGCTCCTCGCTGTCGTAGTGCTCCTTCTCCGTCACCGCCGCCAGGTACGCCCCCAGACCCATGCTGATGGCCCCCGAGAACAGCTCCGCCAGCCCGCCCATGACCACCAGCCGCGTGTCGCCCAGGCTCGACAGGCCCGCCGTCAGCGCAAACGGCACCGTCAGCCCGTCCGCGAACCCGATGATCACGTCCCGCACCACGTCGTTGTAGTCCGAGTGCTCCTCGGCGTGGCTCGAGCTGCTCGACGACACCCGCGTCAACGTGCCGTCGGACCGGCGCTCGATCAGCGGGTCGACTTCGGTGGCGGCCATGCTGCTGAGCGAGTTGACGGACATGAAACGGGGGGAATGCTCAGTTCGGTTGGTGGTCCGTCGGTCCTGTGGTGATCCGGCGGAGAGGCAGAGAGGTGGGTGACGAAAGAGGAGGATGGAGGATGATAGAGGACGATAGAGGACGATAGAGGACGACGAAAGAGGAAGGTACGCTAGTCACTAACACAAGGTGCAGGCGCGAGATGGAGAGAGAGAGGAGAATGAGGAGACAAGGATGAGAGGAAGAGGGAGATTGATTGAGGAAGAGAGAAGGATAGAGAGACGGGAGAGAGACTGGAGACAGACAACCGAATGGATGCGGTCCAGGACACGAGAGCACCAGGGAGAAAGAAGCTTGGTTTAATACTTTTTTGCTGCCGTGCTCCCTGCCGTCTTGTTTTTTTTTTGCCCCCAGCCGCGCCGCCCTGCGGGCCGGCAGGTGCGAACTGTCAGCCAGTCTTGTACGCCGAATTTGGCGACAAGGCGAAAAGTACAGCGAGCCACCAGCCAATCGACGCGCGCTCATTACTCAGTTTAGCGCACCAGGCCAATCAGCGGGCCGCCATATCTTATGCACGTTCCCACCGGAGAGGGACCGCCCGCGGACCCGCGCCTCGTAACCCCGAACGGCAGGAGGATGTGCAGCTAGCGCCGGAGGCGGCAGGCTTACGCCGACTCCGATGGCCGAAGGAAATCCGGCCACCAACGGCAGTTGTCCAGGTCATGCAAGATTCTATATATGTTCTTGTGCTTGTGCTTGTGCTTGTGCTTGTGCTTGTACTTGTAATTAAATATAGGCAGGCCGGAAAACTCATGCAAATCGTAAAACCACGCCCTACTTCCGCCACGCCCTACTTCCGCGTGTCGGCGATGGCCTGCTCGAGCAGGCCCAGGCCCTCCTGGATCTCGGTCTCGGAGATGGTCAGGGGCGGCACGAAGCGCAGGGTGTTGGTGCCGGCGGAGATGACCAGCAGGCCGCGGCGGCGGGCGGCGTCGATGATGGGGGTGGGGTCTTCGGACAGCTGGGCGCCGACGAGCAGGCCGCGGCCGCGGATCTCGGTGATGAGGTCGGGGTAGGCGGTGCGCAGCTGCTGCAGGCCGCGCACGAGCACGGCACCCTTGGCGACGACGTCGGCCTGCAGGGCCGGGTCGGCGAGGCGGGCCAGCACGTGGGAGGCGACGCGGCAGGCCAGCGGGTTGCCGCCAAAGGTGGTGCCGTGGTCGCCGACCTGCATGGCGTCGGCGACGGGCCCGCTGACGATGGTGGCGGCGATGGGGAAGCCGTTGCCGAGGGCCTTGGCCGTGGTGACAATGTCCGGGTGCGCCTCGGCGGGCAGGTGGGCGTGCGCCCACAGGGTGCCGCCGGTGCGGGAGAGGCCGGACTGGATCTCGTCGTGGATGAGCACGGCGCCGACGGCGCGGCAGCGGCGGGCCAGGGCCACCATAAAGGCCTCGGAGCCGACGTGGATGCCGCCCTCGCCCTGGATGGGCTCGACCAGCACGGCGCACGTGTCCGGGGTGACGAGGGCCGCGAGCGCGGCGGGGTCGGCGTCGTTGAAGGTGCCGCAGCGAAAGCCCGGCACCATGGGCGCAAAAGGCGCCTGGTACTTGGGGTTGTGCGTGGCCGACAGGCTGCCCATGGTGCGGCCGTGGAAGGCGCCGGCAAAGGACACGACGTCGACCTTGCGGCCCGACGGGTCGCGCACCTTGCCCACCTTGCGCGCAAACTTGATGGCCGCCTCGTTGGCCTCGCTGCCCGAGTTGGCCACGAAGACGGCGCGCGCCGCGTCGCGCGCCATGCCGCCCGACTGCTGCGTCGCCTCCACCAGCTGCCGCGACAGCGTGCCCGTCCACTCGTTGTGGTACAGGTTGGACGCGTGCATCAGCGTGCCCGCCTGCTCCGCCACCACGCGCGTCACCTCCGGGTCACAGTGGCCCAGCCCGTTGACCGCGATGCCCGCCGTCAGGTCCAGGTACCGCTGGCCCTCCGTGTCCCACAGGTACGAGCCGGCCCCGCGCGCAAACACCGTCGGCGGCCGCGCGTAGGTGGCCACCATGAAGGGCGCCGTCTGCGCCACCACGTCGCTGCGGTCGCTGGCCGCCGCGGCCTCCTGGCGCGCCTCGCCCACCACCGCCCGCCGGGGCGTGCTGGTGGTCATGCTCCGCCCCAGGGCCATCCGCCGGCCGGCGGGCCCCGCCGGAGACACGGCGCTCCGGGCCGCCGCCGTCCGGGCCGCATTCACGGCACTCCGCCAGGCCATTGTAGTCGGGAGGATGCGTGTAGAGACAACGGGTGTCCGGGAAAGCGTCGGCAAGGACAGGATGGTTCGAGGAAAAAAGACGAGGAGGAAAGGAGGACGGGAGGACGAACCCGGTGACTGCAAAATCAGAGCCGTCCCCGGGCGCGTTATCGATAAGGCCGGCGGCGTGACTCAAACGAAAGATTTTTTTCACTTTTTTCCATCCAGGCGGGGTCCGACGTCGGATTATGCTTAGTTGCATCGCACAGAGTAATACTACTCCGCAGTTGTACGCTCGTCTGGGGAAGGCTGTGGCCACAGCACCGCCGCACCGCCGCACCGCAGCCCACCCGCCCTGTTGACAGAGCGACACCCACGGCGAGCCGGTCCTCTTAAGGCAGCACGCGCCGTCCCGCAGCGCGGGCGAGCGCTGTGCGCGGCAAACGCGGCCGTCGTCAGACAAGTCACGTGCCCACATCGTCGCCCAGCCCAGACCAGCCCAGCCGAGCCCAGCCCAGCCCGGTCCAGCCCAGCCCAGCCGCCCGCAGCAACGCTCCTGTCTCTCCCCCCCTCGCGCCCTCCTCCCTCGCGCGCTCTCCCCCTCGCGCCCTCGGCAGCTCCGGCGGTTCCCTGTCTCCTCCTGTCTCGCGGCCGCCGGGCTGGCTGAATCTCGGGGCCCGCTCTCGTGCAGGAGGACACCACGGCCGGCGCCCCCGCCTGGCGGCCCTTATCCCTTCTGGGCTCCAGAGACACAAATACGAGCACCAACAGGCCTCTTGGCGGCAGAAGGAGTGCAGGTGTCTCGGCGCAGGCGTGCAGAAGAAGAAAAGGACGGCGCAGGCCGCGGGCTGCGCGAGACGAGCCCAAGCAGCAAGATCGGCAGGGCTTATACAACTACACACGGATGCCCCACTCTGCCAGGCCTCCCTCCCTCGATCGCTCCTTCCCTCCCCAAAACGAGAGACAAAAATTAAACAAAAACAGAGACCCCCATCCCTCCCTCCCTCCTTCCTCCTTCCCTCCTTCCTCCCCCCCCCCTCCCCCCTCATCCTCCTCCAATCGTATTGGACAAAGTACTCCCCGTACGGGCGGGCGCGGACGAGCCTTCATAATCCGCTGGCCCTGCCCCCTTTTGCACCCTGGCACCTACTCCGTACCTGCCTTCCTCCCTTGCCTCCCCGCCCATTCCTGCCTTGTTCGTGCCTTGCTCGACTTTCTATATTTTGTGCGGTGCGCTCGTCCGTTGTTGGGCTTAGATCCCGCCGACCGACCCAACCGCTTTATCCACCACCAGGCGCCAGAAAAGCGCGCCGTTCGCGGAACAAAGGATAGCACCCGCACTGCACACCGCACCGCTGCCCAACGATCTTTGCCGCGTCCAGCTCCGGATTGCGATTGTCCGATTGCCAGATGCTCACGATGGCTGAGGGCGGCGGCCCTACCGAGACGGCGGCGGCGGCGGCGGCGGCGGCGGCGGCGGCGGCGGCGGCGGCGGACGACGACGGTGTTGTTAGTCAGGGTGCGCCTGCGGACGGACTTGCGGACGGGCCTGCGGACGGGCCTGCGGATGCACCTGCGGACACGCCGGCGGACACGCCCGCTTCCTATGAGCTGGGCTCCGTGACGCGCCCCGATCTCTCGCCGCAGGAGGCACACGGAATGGAGCATATTCTGAACCTCTTGGCGGGCACGCCCAAGAAGGTGCGCAGGGCCCTTCTGAGGCGGCTGGTGTCGCGCCTCCCGCTCGACGAGATCTGGCTGCTGCAGACGCAGCTGGCCTGCCTCGACCTGCGCACCGACATCCTCGCGCGGCTGCCGCCCGAGCTGCAGGTCATGGTGGCCGACCGCCTGGGGCCGGCGGACGTGGGCTGCTGCGTGCAGGTGTCGGCGGCCTGGCGGCGCTCGTTTCTGCACAAGGCCGTCCGCCAGCGCCTGGCCCGGCGCTGCTTCCCGGCCCTGGTCGAGTTCGTCGAGGCCGTGCGGGCCGCCCCCCATCCGCTCACGAACCCCACCGGCCGCCCTGGCGACCCCGCCGACGACCCCGCCGACGACAGCACCGACCACCTGATGGACCGCGTCTTTGTCGAAACGGCGCGGAAGCACGCCCTGCGGTCGCGCGGGCGCTTCCGCCACGTGTTCCGCCACTGCCAGACGCCGGTCATGGGCCACGCGGCGACGGACGCCGACCCACAGCAGGAAGAGGAGGGCGCGGGCGCGGGCGGCGCGTCGCTGACGTCCTGGCTGGACCAGGCGTGGCCGCGGCGGCGCCGGCGGGGGGGAACCAAGGGAGCGCAGGCCGGCGCAGGCAAGCGGGGCGCCGAAAAAGAAAACGAGCGACCACCGGCGCCGGCGCCGGACCTGCTCTCCGGCGATGACCTTGCGGCCTTTTACACGACTTCGGACGACGACGACGACGATGACGACGACGACGACGCGGCGGAGAGCAGCCGGTTTCTCTTCTACGACTACGCATACGGCCGGCTGGCGTGGCAGTTCATCCGGACGAACGGGACGACGTTCCTGATGGACGACCTGCGCGACGGGCGCCGCGTCCGCTTTACCATGCCGAGCCGCGCGGTGCGCGGCGAGACGTACATGCTGACAGCCATGGGCGACGAGCTGCTGGTGGCAACGACGGGGATTCGAGTGTAGGTCCCTTTCTTTTACATTTTTCTTTTCTTTTTCTGTTATTTTCTCCTGTCTGTTATTTTCTCTTTTGTCTTTTTTTCCTCCTTTTCTTCCTTTTCCTCCTTTTCCTCCTTTTGCCCTTTTTCCCTTTTTCCCTTTTTCCCCTCTGTCCTTTCCATCCGCTAACCCCCAGGCTCGCTTGGCATGTCGACTCGGGCGAGCACCAGGTCAAGATGATGCCGGCGCAGGTGGACGCGGTGGCCACGCTGGGGCGGCGCACGTGCATCCTGACGCAGGGCGACCTCTACATGTGGGAGCTGGGCGGCGCGATGCAGCCGGTGGACATGACGGGGCTGGACGACAAGCACCGGCAGCCGGACCTCGACGGGCGGCTGCCCAGCTGCCTGGTGCTGGACCCGGTGGACCCAGACGTCTTCTACCTGAGCAACTTTGAGCTGGACACGGACGCGCAGGGCCGGCAAGGCAAGCTGTGCTTCTACATGCACCGCTTCGCCGGGCTGCGCTACGCCGAGACGTACGAGCACCGGCAGCCGTTTGAGAACTACGCCTTTCCGAACAACCTGATCGAGGCCACGGCGCGCCGCAACTCGCGCGGGCTGTACTCGCTGGCGGCGTGGCGCCTCCTGGGCGGCAGCGGCGGCGGCGGCGGCGGCGGCATGGGCATGGGCGGCCTGGGCGGCGGCATTGGGGCGGCGCGCGGGGCGTGGTCTGACGTGCACGTCGAGGGCGTCGCGGCGCTGACATTCAACATCTACAGCAGGAAGTTTGCGCTGTCGCACTTCCGGCTGCCGCCGGTGACGGCGGCGGCCGTGAGCCGCGAGCACCTGCAGCCGGTGCGCATGCACATCTGGAACGACCAGATGCTGACGGTGGTGGACCGCTTCCGCGACGCACCGGGCGGCAAGGTGCGGCGCGGCACACCGCTGCTGTTTGCGCTGGACGACGAGCGCGGCGAGGAGACGCGGTGCACGCCGCCGGCGGCGTTCAGCGCGGTGCCCCTGTACACGTCGCAGCGGCGGCGGGATGCCGAGGCGGCGGCGGGGAGGGGGGGCCGGGGGAGCGGCGGTCGCAGCAGCCGCGGCGGCGGCGGGGGGGCCGAGCGGCGGCAGCGCGTGCGGATCGACGAGCTGGGCGCGGGCACGACGGGCCAGTGGCAGCAGGACGACGAGGACTGGGCCAAGACGCGGTGCCTGCTGCGGTTTGCGCTGGACCTGGACGCGGCGCCGGCGGCGGCGGATCCGCGGCGGCCGGCGCACATTGGCCACTACTCGGTGCACGGCGACGACGACTTTGTCGTGTTCCGGCACGACCAGGAGTACACGGTCTGGAGCTTCTGCGACCCGGACGCGGGGGACGCGCGGTGAGGGGTGATCGGGTTCGGATTCGGGGGGGGGCGGCGGTGGTGGTCGGCGCCGGCAGCCGGACCAGCCGGGCACCTCGGCAGTCGATTTGCAGCGCTCGGTGCCCTGGAGCAGGCGCTAGGCGGCGCCGCCACAGCGACCGGCCACCCGAATCCACCCGAGAGGGCGCTGTGGGCCAGTCAGAGCGGCCGTGGTGGACCCCGCCAGGCACGGCGGGCGGTTGGGCGGGCGAGCCTAGAAAAAATACAGGGCCCTGGGCCAGGGAAGTAGCTGTACAGCGACGGGTTTCTAGGGGAGGCGAGGCGGAGCGAGAGAGGAACGTGGGTGTGGCACCAAGCCAGTGAAAAAAGACGGAAAAAAAATAGACGGAAAAAAAGGCCTCACGAATTTCTGGATCGTTCGGAAACTTCCCCTTTCTTCTGCACGAATTGAACCACCACCCCCATCACCACCGCCACCATCACCGCACACCCCTACCGATCTCGACACCGACTCCGCTCTCGCCATGGCTGCTGCTGCTGAGAAGACGGGCGCGGCCGCGCCGGCGGCGCCCAAGACGGGCCTTGCGCTGTACTCGCGCTTCGCGCTGGCGGGCGCCATCTGCTGCTCGGTGACGCACGGCGCGCTGACGCCGGTGGATGTGTAGGTCCAGGAGGTGGGAGGCGGGCGGAGGACAGATGGGCGGCGGACAGACGGGCAGCGGACAGACGGGCAGAGGACGGGACGGGCCCCGGACGACAGACGAGCAGACCGGCTGACCACAGACAGCGTCAAGACGCGCATCCAGCTGGAGCCCGAGGTGTACAACAAGGGCCTGATCGGCGGGTTCCGCCAGGTGGTGCAGAGCGAGGGCGCGGGCGCGCTGCTGACGGGCTTCGGGCCGACGGCGGCGGGCTACTTCCTGCAGGGCGCCTTCAAGTTTGGCGGCTACGAGTTCTTCAAGAAGCAGTACATTGACCTGCTGGGCCTGGAGACGGCGTCGCAGTACCGCACGGCCGTGTACCTGGCGTCGTCGGCGGCGGCCGAGTTCCTGGCCGACATTGCGCTGTGCCCGCTGGAGGCGACGCGCATCCGGCTCGTGTCGGAGCCGACGTACGCCAGCGGCCTCGTCTCGGGCTTCTCCAAGATGCTCAAGAACGAGGGCGTCGGCGCCTTCTACGCCGGCTTCGGCCCCATCCTCTTCAAGCAGGTGCCCTACACCATGGCCAAGTTTGTCGTCTTCGAGAAGGTCTCCGAGGCCGCCTTCCGGGTCATGCCCAAGGAGACCCTCTCCGACGGCGCCCAGACCGCCGTCAACCTCGGCTCCGGCCTCGTCGCCGGCTTCGCCGCCGCCATCGTCTCCCAGCCCGCCGACACCATGCTCTCCAAGATCAACAAGACCCCCGGCCTGCCCGGCGAGGGCACCACCTCCCGCCTCATCAAGATCGGCAAGGAGCTCGGCCTGCGCGGCTCCTACACCGGCATCGGCGCCCGTCTCTTCATGGTCGGCACCCTGACCGCCTTCCAGTTTGCCATCTACGGTGCGTCCTCCACAGGCTCTTTTAAAAGGACCCAGCTAACCCCCCCCCCAGGCGACCTGAAGAAGGCGCTCGGCGCCACCGGCGGTGTCGAGATCTCCAAGTAGACGGCCGACAATAGACGGAGGGCCGACACGGTCGTGCGCCGGGCGGGACGGCGGGCGTGCGTGTAAAAGTAGCATACCTTTTCTCTTTCCCTCGTGTTTCCCTTTCTTGCTTTCCCGTCTCCTTTGTTTTCTGGCCATCTACGAGAAATAGACCGCTGGCTACACACAGGCACGCCGTCCTGCGCGAATAATAAGAGTTAAGGCTGCATCAGCCCAAAGCAGCAAAGCTGCGAGTTCAAAGCTTTAAGTTCAAGGCTGTTCAAGGTGTTCAAGGCTGCATACAATTCAAAGCGGCACGTAGACGGCTGCAAAAGACTAGTCCCGGCCCTGCACCCGCCGGATCCAGTCGTCGTTGACGCGCAGGCCGTCGACGACGACGACGCCGCGGCCGCGGCCCACGCGGTCCTCGCGCTGCCACCACTTGGGCGCCGCCGCCGCCGCCGCCGCGTCGCCGCTGGGCTTCTCGGCCTCGGACTCGCTGTCGGCCAGGCCGGCGCCATAGCCGCTCTCGGCCCCCACCACCACGACAATGTCGTTGCGCATCCAGTTCTGCAGCTGGTTGACCAGCACGCCGTCGTCGCCCGCCAGCGACTCCTGCAGGTACACGACGTCCGGGTTGAGCAGGTGCAGGATGTGCGCGTGGCCGCTGGGCGTCGTGAACGGGATGATCTCCGTCTCCTTCTCCACCAGCGCCAGCGCCTGCGCGTGCAGCGCGTTGTACGCCACGCTCGCCGGCAGCCGCGGGCCCGCGGCCGCCACCTGCGGCGGCGACTGCGCCGCCCCCGCCGCCTCCGCGCCAATGTTGGAGAAGGACGAGCTGAGCGAGTTGGGCTGCGCCGCGCCGCCCGCCGCCGGGTCCAGCGACGCCGCGTCCTTGAAGCCGGGCGCGTAGATGAGCACAAAGATGCGCGTCCGCGAGAAGTCCGTCTGCCGGGGGATGTACGAGAGGATGGACTGGAGATGAGCGGGGGACAAGGGAAGAGTAGAATAAAAACAAGAAAACCCACCGCGTGCTCAAACTCAGCGTCTTCGACGCCGTCGAGGTCGTGGTCGGCCGACACCACAATGGCCACCGTCTTGCGCTTGCGGCTGCTGGACGCCGCGTCCTTGGAATAGGCCGTCGCGGACGCCGACGAGCCGACGACCGAGGCGGCGGCGGCGGCCGCCGCGCCCGCCGACGCCGCCGTGGGCTGGTCCTTGCGCGCGTCGGCCTCCTCGGACCAGGTCTCGTGGTCGGCGTACGCGTCCTTGTCGCCCTCGCGGATGGACGCCAGCGCGCCGCCCACCGCGGCCGACGCCGCCGTCAGGCCCGCCGTCACGGCCTTGCTGGCGCTGCCCACCCACTGCTGCGGGCTGGTCGCGCCGCCCAGCGCGCCCGTCACGCGCGCGCCCCAGCCGCTGCCGGCCTCGGAGCCGGCGCCGACCGTCGACGGCGGCGCCATGCGGATGATCGGGTGGTCGTCGCCGGGCCTGCCGGCGGGCGGCGACTGCGGCTGCGGCGTCCGCTTGCCGTAGGGCGGGTTGTCGCCGTAGTCGGCGTGGTCGTAGTCGAGCACCGGCTGCGGCTGCGGCTGCGGGCCGGGCATGGAGGGCCAGCCGGGCCCGCTGACCCCGCTGGACCAGCCGGGCTTTCCGTGCCCGCCGTGCCCGCCGTGTCCGCCGTGTTCGCCGTCCTCGTACTCGTCGTCGTCGTCGCGGTTGCGCTGGCTCCAGGCCCAGGCGGCCACGCCGGCCGTGGCAATGGTCAGGGTCAGCACCAGCGGCACCCAGTGCGTCAGGACGCCGCGGCGCCGCGACGACGACCCGCGGTCGTAGTCAGACATGGGGCCGGCGGGCGCGCGTGGAATGTGGCTGGTTCTCTTTAGTCGAGGTAGGGCAGAAGCGGCGCGGGAATGTTGGCCACGGAGATGCAGTAGTAGGCCAGCGCCTGGGCGTCGAGAGCAACAGCGAGAGAGGGCAGGACAAAAAACGCAAGCACAAGCAGGAGCATACTGTGCGGCGTGGCCTGTCGGCGGCTGAAGACTCCGTCGGCAGTCGTCGGATCGGGGGGGGGGGGCTGGGGATGATGGAGCTGGCCAGGCCGAGGAAAACAGCAACAAAAACAACGGTTCCCCAGCCCCCGCGGCCGCGTCGCGCGCTAATTGGTTGGCAGGGAAGCACGTGAATATGGAGCAGTCACGTGACATAAGCAAGTGTCTGTACACGTGATGAGCCAGCTCTTCTGTACACGTGACCTGGTGGGGCGACGACAAACTTCTGACTCGAACAGCTCGCATCGCAGCACCGAGCTGGCCTGGACCCCTCACCACGATGCCGCACGCCGTCACCAAGGGCACGGGCCTGCAGGCCCTCGTGCTGTGCGGTCCGGGCTCGTCGTTTCCGACGTTTACGGCGAATCCCGACGAGAACCCCAAGGCGCTGCTGCCCATTGCGAACCGGCCGATGGTCTGGTATCCGCTCGACTTTTGCAGCCGGGCCGGCATCACGGGTAGGTTGGGTGAGAGAGAGAGGGAGTATTGCGTGTGTGTGTGTGTGTGTGTGCTTGTTGACAGGCAGACATCACCTTGATCTGCCCGCCTGCGGCCAGCGACGCGATCCGGGCGGCGCTGCGCACGAACCCGTTTCTGACGAGCCTGCCGGCGCCGGCGCCGTCGGTGCTGGCGCCGCGGGGGCTGGACCACACGACGGGCACGGCGGCGATCCTGCGGCTGCCCGAGGTGCGCGAGCTGGTGACGGCCGACTTTGTGGTGCTGCCGTGCGACCTCGTGTGCGAGCTCGGCGGCCACCGCCTGCTGCAGGCGTGGATGGTGCAGGCCGCCGCGCTGGGCGACCTGCTGGGGCAGCCGGACCTCGGGGGAGGCGGGGGGGGCGAGCACAGCGGCGGCCTCGGGGTGTGGTACGACACGCGGACGGGCCTGGCGGCGGCGGTCAAGAGCGAGGAGACGGACTTTGTGGCGACGGTGCCGCTGGGGGCCCGCAGCCTGCCGCCGCCGCCGCCGTCGTCGTCGGCGTCGTCGGCGTCGTCGGCGTCGTCGGCGTCGCTGCTGCCGCACCTGGAGCGCGTGGTGGCGGCGATGCCGGTCGACTCGCTCAACGACCTGACGGAGGACCGGGGCGGCTACCCGACGCGGCAGAGCCTGCTGCGGCGGCACCGCGCGGTGCGCATGCGCACGACGCACCGCGACGCGCACATCTACGTGTTCCCGCGCTGGGTCATGGACCTGGTGCAGGCCAACCCGCACATGGACAGCATCGGCGAGGACGTCGTGGGCTGGTGGGCCAAGGCGGCGTGGCAGCGCCGCCTGCCCGAGAAGCTGGGCATGCGCCAGGTGCTCGAGGCGTACGGCGCCGAGCGCGGCGGGGCTGACGGTGGTGCCGGCCGTGCCGATGGCCATGCTCGCGGCGGCGTGCCGTCGACGGAGACGGGGACGGGGACCTCGGCAGCGGCGGCTGCGGCTGCGGCGGCGACGGAGGCGGAGGCGGGGGCCACCGACGGCGATGCAACAGACGGCAGCGCGGCCAGCGGCGGCGGCGGCGGCGACACAGCGGCGACAGACGACGGGCCGGAGGCCGAGGCAGGCAGCGGCAGCGGCAGCGGAAGCGGCAGCGGCGCCGGCGCCGGCGTCGGCACAAACGGCGGGGCGGCGGCGGGCGTGGCGATGCCGCCGATGCTGGCGTACGTGCACCCGTCGACAGCAGGGACGGGGACGGCAGCGGCGCCGCTGATCCGGCGGGTGGACACGTCGCAGCTGCTGCTGACGGTGTCGCTGCAGCTGGCGAAGCTGGCGTCGGTGGAGGAGGTGGCGGCGGCGGCCGGGGTGGCGGCGGACAGCGCGGCGGCGGCGGCGCTGGCGTCGCCGTTTGCGCACGCCAAGAAGGTGGCGTACCCGGAGGGGGTCAAGGCGCGGACGACGGTGACGCGGGCGGACAGCCTGGTGGCGGACAACGTGACGGTGGAGGAGAAGGTGTCGATCAAGGAGTGCGTGATCGGGACCAACTGCACGATCCACGAGGGCGCGAAGCTGCACCAGTGCCTGCTGATGGAGGGCGTGGTGGTGGGCAAGGGCTGCCGGCTGACGCGCTGCATCCTGGGGCGGCGCAGCGAGATCGGGGCGCAGTCGGTGCTGACGGACTGCGAGGTGCAGGAGAACCTGCTGGTCGAGCCCAAGAGTGCGTTCTGCTCCGTCCCCTTCTCTCCCCCCCCCCCCTACAACGATCGTGTGCTAACCTCGCAGCGGAGGAAAAGGACAACAACTTTATGAGCTCCGAGGGCCTCGAGGCCACGGCGGAGGAGCTGGACGAGGCCATGCTGGACGCGGCCGCCTCGGAGGACGACGCGGGCCAGGCATGACCGGCCGTCTCAGACAGCGCTGTCGAGATAGACAACATTGTCCAGCAGTTCAGCAGTTGTCCAGCAGTCCATGTGCAGCCGTCCTGGCTGTGCTGACGACGAGGACAGGCTCTTGTCTCTGGCCGTCTGGCCGTCCTCTGACCTCTGTGCTTACCTGCCTGACCTCCTCTCCTCTACGTCTGGCCTGCCTGTCCTCTGGCCCGCCTGTCTTCTGGCCCGCCTGTCCTCTGGCCTCACGTGTCCTGTCTTCCCTCCCTCAAGCCAGGTCTGCCTCTCTGGCCAGGCCTGCCTCTCTGGCCAGGCCTGCCTCTCTGGCCTGACCTGCCCTCTCTCCACCCGGACCTACCTCTCTGGCCTGACCTGCCCTCCCTCTGCTCGGACCTCCCTCTACTCCGTACCTTGCTCGCCCCCGCCGCGCTGTGGCGTGACGGCCGGCATGCCCAGGCGGGCCGCTTGTCAGCGTGCCGCTGGTCCCTATGCGTCGTAGCCGCGCCTCGCCGCAGATGAGCTGTCACAATGGCCACCAGCCCTCGCATGCCTCTGCATGCCTCCAGTCCTGCTGCGCATTCTCCCTGCGGCCCGCCGGCGGCCGGCTGGGCGCCCAAAGAGGCAATTCTGAGCATGCCGCCAGCCCGATCGGGACGCGAGCCTGCCAGCCGACGTTCTCGGCCGCCCGGCGCGGCGCTGGGTGGCGACTGGGCGGCGACTGGGCGGCGACTGGGCGGCGACTGGGCGGCGCTGGGCGGCGCTGGGCGGCGGCGCGCGCTTGGCTGGTGGCCGGTCGTCGTTCTCGCATGCTGCAGGCCTACCAGCTAGTCTCTCTCTCTGCTCGACGCTTGCTGCGGTCTCACATGAATGAGGATGGGCCCTGCAGCTAAGACCAACAGGCCACCCTCTTCGCGCCCCCCGCTGGCCAGGTCCTCCTCCTCCACCCGCGCGCATCCCAAAGCGGCTTAGAGACGAGGCACGACGGCTGCTGAGCGCCCGCCGACCGTCCGCCGCCCGTGTTGCCTGGCGGTTGGCCAGCGGCGGCGGCATTCTCGGTCTTCTGGCCCGCCGAAGCAAACAGAGACAGGCCGCCGACGCCGGCGCCGAGCCTGCCTGCTCCTGCGGCGGCATGCTCACAGCGGCTGCGGAGGCATGCTCACAGCGGCCTGCTCTTATGACTGGACAGCCGGCTGTGGTGCTGGGCATCGCGACAGTCGCCCGCTCATCCACCCGAGACGGCCCAGCCGCATCGGACGCTCCGTGTGTCTCAGGAGGGGGGCGCGTCTGTCCTTGAAGAGGGCCTTCCGGATGTCGCGCGCCGACAGCCGGGAAGAGGACAAATACAGCTACAAGATGCGAGCGCGACGCCGGCCGGGCGGCTTCTCTCTCAGTGGGTGTGTGTGTTGTCTGAGACACTGCTGCGCGCGCGGATCGCCGCCTTTCCCTCTTAAGCCGCACCGGCCTGCAGAGGACCGAGATACGGCATACCTCTCCATCTCTCCACCGTGGCCCCTCTGGTTCTTGTCTAGTCTCTGATTTAGTCTCTGGTGCTCTCCGCCCGGCCGAGAGACCAAAAGTCTCCGCCCCCTCCTCCCCTCTCTC
Source organism: Ophiostoma fasciatum (assembly GCA_019925495.1). Classification (NCBI taxonomy): domain Eukaryota; kingdom Fungi; phylum Ascomycota; class Sordariomycetes; order Ophiostomatales; family Ophiostomataceae; genus Ophiostoma; species Ophiostoma fasciatum. The sequence continues at coordinate 478,818 of JADHKM010000016.1, forward strand.
TCCCTCTCCAAGGCACACACAAGACACAAGGGAGGCCGGCGGGCGAGGGCGAGCACGCGCGGACGGCCGGCCGGCGCAGGAGAAACCAGGCCAGCTTCTCGCGTAAGCCAGCTTCTCGCGTAAAGACGAAAAAGGGCGCTGGGCTTGCGGGCGCGCGGGCTTGCGGGCTGGCGGGCTTGCGGGCGCGCGGGCGCCTCTGTTGGCGCGGCGCCGTTTCGCCGGATGATCCGTATCACGACAGCAAGGGAGGCCGAGCACGCGGACGACGAGCTGTCTGCTGTCTGCCGCCCGCCGTCAGCCGTCTGCCGTCCGCCGTCAGCCGTCTGCCGTCTGCTCTCCTCTGCGCGTTGGTCGGACGAGCGGCCGCGCTCGTCAGTGGATCGCTTGTCGGCGTCCCTTGCTTCGCGGCGACGGCGCTGCACAATGCATTCCTCGGGGAGGACGGCGGCGATGCGGCGGGCAGGGGAAGAAGCAAGCAGACAAGAGGAAAAAGGACAGGCGAGGACGCGCCTGTGCGTGACCATGACGGAATTTGAGACACGAAGCTGACGGAGCTGAAGTCACGGAGGACCGTGCAGCTGTACAAGTACATATTACTTGTATATGCTTACAACTACTTGTACAACTACTCCGTACAATACAAGGCGAGGCGGGAGTCGATCCTCCCGCGCAGAGGCGATGGCCAGACCAGGGTCAGCCAGGACCAGGGTGACATGACGTCGGCGGCGAGCATCCTACGAGGCCGCCCGTGCTCCCAGACGGAAAGCAGGCAGCAGGGGCCTGGGATCGGTTACCGGGGAGATAGGTCAACGGCGGCGGATCGGACGAGCCCCGTCGGAGCAGGTGGAGGGAGGGCAGCGAGAGATGCAGACGGCCAGCAGAGATAGCAGAGACAGTACTTGTATGCTTAGAGGCAACAGACACAGCAAGACAGCAGAAGCAAGACAGCAGAGAGGAAAAAGGAAGCAGAGACGTCGGGCGGGGCGCGGGCAATTTCGGCGAGCGGAGCTGCTGGGCTCCCTCCCGCCGTCGCAGCGCGCGCGGCAGCGCGGCGCCCGGGCTCGTATTGCCGGCAGCGGATCTCTATTTCCAGGGCTAGCCGCGTACCTGCAGGACCAGGGTGCTGCGGTGGTCAGGGGTGTGGGTTTGTGGGTGGTTTGTGGGTGTTTATCAGGGTGCCGTGCAGCGCCTCGTAGACCTCTTCTGTCGCCCAGCAGCGGAAAAAGAAAGCAGAGCGAGACCACGGCTGGTCTCGGCTCTACTCGGACGATCTGCTGGCGATCGAGGGAAGAAGGCAGGTCAAGAAGACGGCCGGTCAAGACGGCCAGTCAAGACGGCCAGTCAAGACGGCCGGTCAAGATGGGCCAGTCATCGAGTCAGGGGTCGAGGGGATCGAGGATCCAGGAGGGCTCCAACTGCCGAGAGAATACAGCTAGACAAGTGCTCGTCATACACTCCGTACGGAGTACTCGTGCTCTCCGTAAGCACAAGCACGCCGCCGCCCGACCTCCGCGGAGGATGTGGGCCATGCACTGGCCTTTTGGCGGCATCGCTGGATCTTTCTTCTTTTTCCACGGGCCAGGCCAAGCCCAGCGCGCCGCCCGGGCCCATCCCCAGGTTTGTCCAGCCCCTGGAGGTGTCCAGCCAGCCGGCCGGCCAGCCAGCCGAGCGAGCAGGCAAGTGCAAATACGAGACGCCTGCAGGGTACTTTTGTGCCTCGAAATTGCGGCTAGGCCAGATCGGGGCTTGTCTTTCGCGGCCCTCTGCTGGCCACGATGCACGCAACGGGTCCTTTGGCGCGCGCAGTTGGCGAAATCAGCTACAGTTGTATACATATTTGTACAGCTATGTACAACTATGCTTGCGCCGCCTTTGAGCAGGATAAGGAATCAAGGCGCTGCGAGGAAGACCGCCGGGGGGACGACACAGACGCAGGCGGGCCGCCTTCCGTCCTCCAGGGTCCTTGCCAGGCAGCTCCAACGGGGGCTGGCCAGGCGTGGTCTGATGTCTGTTGTCAGACGCCGAGGGCAGCCGTCAGCAGCCAGACGCGGAGGACAGCCAGACGAGCCCCTGGGACCGCCCCTGGGACCGCAACGCCAACGTCTGTTCCTGGCGCAAGGGAGGCGCGGCTGGAATGCGTCCACGTGAAGGGCCTGCAAGGGCCGGCTAGAGCTGTCTGGAGGCAGCCAGCTGCATCTCGACGGAGCCTCTGCAATCTGCGGGCGCTCGTATGGCGTATGCTTACAGTAGTTGTATACGGAGTACAAGTCTGCCTCGCCACCGAGGCGGGCGCGGATGGCTAGGCCGCCGCCGTGGGGCCCTGAAAACCGGGCCGCCGTCTGGGCGCCGTCTCTGGGCGCCGTCCCTGGGCGCAGGCCTCCTCCCCTCCCCTGTCCGGAGCGTCCCCAGCTCAGCTGCTGCCAGGTCCAGGGCCTGTCGGAGGTTGGCCTTGTCGGCTGGCCTTGTCGGGGGTTTTCCCCTCGGTGCTGCCGTTGCATCGCGTGGTTGTAGCACGAACGGCAGACGGACGGACAGATGGACGGGCAGACGGACTGTACGACGGAACACATTGCACACAAGGCAAACTCCGTACACACAAAACATGTGATTACAACTACTTGTACAAGCTTGAACACACCACGAAGAACGCCACTCTCAGCCGGCCACCTCGTATCCACGAACACATGAGGCATAGCTCGCGCGCCCGTGCAGCTCGGCAACCTCCTGATGCACCACAATGGGCTGGACTTGTACCAATCCAGCTAACTTGGACAGTCCGGGCGGCCCAATCAGCAGCCAGAAGCGCCGCCCGGCCGCTGCTCGTTTCCCCTTTGGGGCCGGGGTGAGACATGTCTCGCCGGAGCAGCAAGTCTGTGGCGGTGGCGACTAAGCATACGAGTACGAGTACGGAGTAGCTTAGTTGTATGCAGGAGACAAGCGACAGATGAGCAGACACACAGGCAGACGCGCCGGAGACAAGGAGGCGCAGACGGTCGTTTCGCGCCGGCCTGCACTCGACGTGTCAGAGCTGATATCAGACATCTGACAGAAAAGACTGCTTGGCACGCCGGCCCGCTCGAAAACAAGGCAGCTGGCTCGCTGGCCAGCGCCGCAGGCGCCGGCGCGCGGATCCGGAGGCGTCGGCGCGGACTCGTGTACTCCGTACAAGTCTACTTGCAAAGGACCATGCCGTAAGCAGTTGTAGTACTCCGTACTGTCTGCCCGTCTGCCCGTCTGCCCCCAGGCATCTTGGGCACGGCCGCGGCGGCGCGCACGCTAAGGCTAGGACCTGCAGCCCGCGGGCGGCGGGTGCTGGCCCGGCCTGCCTGGCCGCTGCTTGGCTGCTTGGCTGCTTGGCTGCTTGGCTGCTTGGCTGCTTGGCTGCTCGGCTGCTTGGCTGCTCGGCTGGCCTGGCCGCGCTGCCTGGCTCGTGCCTGGCTCGTGCCTGGTATGTTTTTCCGGTGTCTCCTGCCTCCCGTTCCCCATCTCTTCTGTCGTTCTTCTGCCCGCTCTGGACGATCCCTGCCCGGCGTCGCCGTGTTCTTTTGTCGGCGGCGGCGGCTTTGCTTTTGTTCCTTGGCAGACCCAGACCGCAGACCAGGCCGACAGGCCATGCCGACAGACCATGCCGACAGACCAGGCCGACAGACCGACAGACCAGGCCGACAGGACAGAATGCTCCGTAGTCGTACAAACTACTCGACGTCGGCTGCGGGCCCAGACTAAGCACAGGGCTGCCGCGCGGGAATACCAGCAGGGGTCAGGGGAACAGGGGAGGAGGAGCTGCACAGCAGCAGGGGTCAGGGCCAGGGCCAGGACCAGGACCAGGACCAGACCAGGACCAGGGCCAGCCGGCAGCGGACAGACGGACGGAGCAGAGGCTTGTCTGTGCTATTCTTGGCGCACCTGGGAGAGCATCGTCTGATTATTTTTATCGCGGCATCGCCCGCCCGCATCAACAAGAGACGTGCAGCGTGCTGCATGCTGCCCGTCCTCGGCTCTCCTTTGTCCCCCGCAAGCCCTACAACGGCTGCTGCAACGACAAAGAAGACGGGAAACGACGGGAGGCGGGACGGGACAAACGGCGAGCCCCGAGCTCGCTTTTTTTTTCTTTTTTTTTTTTTTTTTTTTCCCTCGTATCTCTTTCTCCCTTTTTCTTTTGCCCGCGGCACAAAAGGACCTCTCTCCCTTTTGCCTCTTTTGCCCGCGGCTGCTCCGTACGGCGTATCTGCAGCTGCACACAGATCCATATACGAATATTTGCATTCGAGCCGCACCCGAGGGCCTCTGGCTAGCCGCCCTGACCAGAGTTTCTCCGGCCCTGACGCACGCTCACGGGCCCACCCCTGCTGCTGTCTGCTCCGGCGTCCGGCCACGCCAGCGTTGCCCGATCTGGAAGTCCGTGTCTGAATTGGGCGGCGGAGGCGGCTTTTGCAGGCGGAGACGGCGTGCTGGTCTTTTGGCCTTTTGCTGGTCTTTTGGTCTCTGGTCTCTGGTCTTTTGTCTTTTGGTCTTTGCCGGCAGAGGTCTTTTTGCGGTCCGAGGGCGGCTCCGTGGAGTCTCTGACTGGCCGTCTGACGGCAGTCTGACTAGCAATCTGGATATGGCAGTCTGCTGAATCTGGCGTCTGATCCGGTAGTCTCTGCACGGGCAGCCTCTGATCCGTGCTTCGTGCATCGACCTTCTGCTCGACCTTTTGCTCGACCTTCTGCTCAACATTCGACCTTCCACCTCTCGACCTGCCTCCTCCGGTGCGTTTCCGCGGAGAGCACATCCATTCCGTCGGCTGTCTCTCGTCCTTTGTCTTCGCCGCCCTGTCTCACATCTCCTCTTTTCTGTCTCACCCGGTCATCCTGTTCTATTGTGTCTCAGTCTCGCTCGCCCATCTCGCCGCGCCTCGTCCTGTGCCAAGAGAGGAGGGCCGCCGCGAGCTCCGGGCTAGTCGCTGCGCGTCGTCGACGCGGTCCTCCGGTCCGTCTGTCTGTCTGCTGTCTGTGTGCTGTCAGTCTGTCTGTCCCTTCGTCTCCCGTGTGCCCGTCCGCCCGTCTGCCCGTCCTCTGCCCGCGAGGGCCTCCCGCTATTCCCAGAGCCCGCTGCTGCCCGCATCCAGCCTCTCCGCACGGCGCGCCCTCTCTGGTCTTTTTGTTGCGTACTTGTAGTGCGGCCGCGTCGCTCGCCCACCGCCATCCACCCCCAAATGGAGAAAGTGGTCGTCCGGCCTGTCTCGCCTATCTTTGCCTCCCTCTGGAAGCTGCAATCCAAGCTGATACCAGGCCAGCCGGCCCAATCCAGCGAGAGGCAGCCCGCCAGCGGAGAGCTGGCGGGCAGCCGGCCGGCCGGCCTCGCAGGACTGGATGGCTGGTCACGGTCCTCGCCTCATGCCCGACCAGACCACACCAGACCAGTCCGCGCGGTCCACGGACGCGTCCGAGCACACGGCGCCGATGCGGCCGAGAGGCTTCTCTCCGTGGATGGGCAATTTCCCGCCGTCTCTTGCTATTTCCTGTCTTCTTTTTTTCGTCTTCTGTTTCTCTATTTCGCCGGGCGGTCCTCGTATTCTGCAGCCCTCCCTCCCATTTGGCAGGCCGCTGCCCAGCCTCCCTTGCATCTGGTCGCCATGGCAGCTGGCCGCTTATGTTTTCTTTTCCTGCTCCTGTATGAGGCCGAGACCTGTTGACGATCCGCGGCGGCAGCACTCTGGCTGGAGACTGGGGTGTCCAGGCGCAGCGGCTGTACTTGCGGACGCTGTCGGCTCCCGTACCAGTCAGTACTCCGTACAAAGCATACTCCGTACAGCAACCTGGCAACGGCTCAGGTACAGTACCGTACCTGCAGACGGCCCAAGCTCGCGTCGCCGTGAGTGATTTTCTTGGTTCTGACTTCCTCCCTCTCGTCATTTCAACGGCGTCCGCCCTTTCTGCGCGGTGCCTGAGCGCGCCCGTCGGTCGGCCGTCCGTTAAAGAGCTTGCAGGACGCGGAGGCTGTTGGAGCTTGCATTCTTGACGCGGGAAATCAAGGGGGACGCGGGCGCGCGCGGCGGGCAGACAAGGGAAGGGAGGCCCGAAAGGACCAGCCAGAGCGGCTTCGATCCAGGAACACAGCGCTGGCCTCACAAAAAGCACTTTAAAAAACCCGACCAGACCGGACCAGACCACTCTGAAGCCAGGGCGCACGCGCCCCGAGGAATGAAGAGGGGGACCCTGAGGCGCGGTTGACAGGCACAAAAGACCAGGCCCAAGACCAGCTCCAAGACCAGCTCCAAGACCAGCCCCAAGACCAGCCCAGCCCCGAGACCAGCCTGAAAGTACGCGCGCAGCCAGAGAGCCCGGACAGGAACGCGTCGAGGCCTGCCCACAAAACCAAAACCGGCTGCCTCTCGCTGCACGGTTTCTTTGGAGCAGGCCGGCCGACCAGCACGGCCGACCGGACCGGCCTCGGCCACGCCGTGCCAACATGTGTCGTTGTGCCTTGCGTCACCGTATTCGTCTGTCTGTCTGTGTGTCTCCTGTTGGTGGCTTTCTGCGAGCCGTCTATTCCATCCGCTGGACGTCCTTTTCATCCTTCGTCTCCCCGCTGGACGTCCAACAGACGTCGCCTCGACCGGGGGGTCCCCTGCCTGGCCCTCGACGCAATCGGCCTCGCAAGGTCAGCTGGACCGGACGACAAGAGCCGTGCAGGCGTCACATCGGCTGCTGCAGGGGGGCCCTCTTTTTTTCCTGGCTCTTTGCTGTGGTCGACCCCATTTTAGCCCCAAAATCCCGGCGCATCGTTGCTGATCATAGCCCAAAGCCAACCAACAGACCTGGGCTGGCGCAAGTGCACGCCATTGGCTGTCAGGACGGGCAGACGACGCAAACGGGTTGTGGTCAGAGGGAAGAGAAGTCGAGGCAGACCAGGAGCAGGAGTAGGAATAGGAGCAGCGCAGGAGCAGCAGCAGCAGCAGCAGCAGCAGGCAGACAAAGCAGCAGACAGACAAAGCAGCAGCAGCAGCCACCACCACCACCACCAGACAGGCTCCCGTACTTTAGCACCTCGTCTTCATGTGAAAGACGCGTAGAACGACACGACCGTAGAACGACACGACACGTCGACGCGGCTGCTCGATCCCTCGCCGTCCGCCGGCGCCTGCGCGGCTCCGTTCTTCATCTCGGGCCTCCCTGGCCAGCCGGCGTGACGACCAGAGGCGGGCATTCGTCCTTGGAGGGGAGCTGGTCTGGTCTTGCTGTTCGTTCTGGCTGTCCACTGTCCGCTGCCCTGTCCTCCGGCCGTTGCCTGCTCCAAGAATGCGAGGGCCGCTCGCTGGCTGACTCGGGCCGCCTGCCAGCTGCCAGCTGCCCGCAGCCCGCAGCCAGAAACCCGCAGCCCGCAGCCCGCAGCCTGCAGCCAGTATGCGGACCACCAGCCTGCCTCCTCGAGCTTTCTTCCATGCCTCTCCACTGCCCTGCGGAGGAAGAGGAGGGTGTGCGTAGGCCCGGCGAGCGCGTCCTCGCTTGCCCGTCGTTTCTTAGATCCACACCCCCCCCCCCCAGACCCCACCGCCTTCCACAGACCAACGCGCTCTTCTCGCTCTCTCTCTCTCTCTTCTCTCTCTCTCTCTTGGCCCCACCTCACTCGCTCCACTGGTTGCCTTTAGTAACCTGGGCGAGGTGAGCTGCAGCTAGCGCCAAAGGCACCGCGCTAGCGCGAGCCACCACTGCTCGTACCCGCGTCTGTCTGTCCGGCCAAACGCCACCCCCCCCCCCCTCAGTCGTCCCTTCCTCTTGTGTAAGTAAGACCGCGCTCTTGCCTATTACAGTGCATTCTTGGGTGCGGCTCCTGCCCTCTTTGCCTCCGCCATCCCCTGCTGGGCACGTAGCTGTACCTGCGTCGCGCAGGGCCCGCCCGCGATCGCCCAGGTACCGTGGTACTTGGGGGGCTTCGTCGCGGTATCGTGCGCATCGTAATACGCCCTCTCCGCCCCTCCGCTGTCTACCACCCCCCCCCCCCCCCCCGGTCGTCCCTTCCAAGGGCGACGGGGCGCGAACCTACAACTAGGGCGTTGGTCTGCCCGCAGCATAGCGTGCTGAGCGTGTTTTGCGCGAGCACAACTAAGGTCTTGTCTGTTAGCATGTTGGAGCAGCGTGTAAGTGCAGGTGCGCCGTGGGCTGTGTGTCTCGCTCCTTCTCTCTCTCGTCGCTCGCCCATCGTCTGTCGTCTGGTATATAACCTTTCTCCCTCCCCCTCGTCCCTCGTCCCCCTCGTCCCTTCATTCTTCTCAGCTTCATTCTTCCCACTTCCTCCCTACTCCCTGCTCCCTCCATCCCCCGTCCCAGCAACGACTCGGAACATTCTTCTCAACATTTCTATTCGGGTTGTCAAAGGCCTTTCTCCTTTCACTTTTCTCTATCCCTCCTCTCTGTCTCCTTTCTCTCTCCTCCCTCCTCCCTCTCTCCTCCTCCCTCCCCTTTGGACCTCCTCCCCTTTGGACCTCATCGCCACGATGACGGACTACCAGACCCAGCACGCCTCCATGTACGGCGAGCCGTCCAGCAGCCACGGCGGCAGCTTCGACGCCTTCACCCCCGTGTCGGGCAGCGCGTCGCCGGCCGGCAGCCAGCGCCTCGGCACCGCCGAGTACGATGCCGCTGCCGCCGCCGCCGCCGCCGCCGCCTCCTTCACGGACATCCCCCCCCTGGACCTGACGCCGCCGCCCTCGGCCTCCGTGCCCTACTTCAGCATGAACGCCGCCGCCGCCGCCGCCGCGTCCATGAACATGTCGGGCCTCGCCGCCAGCGGCTACATGTCCACCTCGAGCTTCCCGCCCCAGCCCGCCACGCCCGAGCGCAACCACAGCTTCAGCAGCGCCAGCCACATGTCCGCCGGCAGCCCCCACAGCCCCGGCGGCGACCACCCCCTCATGTCGGCCTCGTACCCGGCCTCCATCTCCTCCATGTCGTCCATGACCTCCATGTCCTCGGCCGACGGCGGCGCCCTCTGCGGCCCGGCCACCCCCGAGGCCTATCCCTTCCCGGAGATGTCGGGCAAGTCCCACAGCAGCCACATGGCGCACCAGCAGCCGCTGCCCATGTCGTCCTACCACCAGCAGCAGCAGCACCACCAGCAGCAGCACCACCAGCAGCAGCACCAGCAGCACCAGCACCAGCAGGAGCACCAGCACCAGCACGCTGCCCACCACCGCGCCCAGCAGTCGCCCAGCGCCTACATGTTCCCGACGCCGTCGTCGCACCACCTCAGCAGCGACCCGTCGCCGTCCGAGTTCTGCTGGAACAACAACAACAACCGCCCCGAGAGCCCGGCCATCAACTACTTTGGCGAGCGGCCGGCGCTGCCGCCGCCGCCGCCGTCGGCCACGCTCAAGTCGTCGGTTCTCGGCAGCAACAACGGCAAGCCGCAGCAGTCGCACGACGCCAGCGGCGCCGAGGCTTACTACTCGCCCATGGACCGCTACGGCACGCCCACGCCCATCCGCCGCCACCTGCGCTACGCCAACGCCCAGATGTCGGCCAAGGCCCTGCAGGAGAAGATGGGCGCCGCCGCCGCCGCCGCCCACAGCTACGAGATGGCCGCCCTGGGCCACGCCGTCGCCGGCGGTCATATCATCACCCGGAACGGCATCCAGGTCTCCAAGGTGGCGTCGGGGGCCTTCAAGTGTATCGTGCCCGGCTGTCCCTCGCGCCCTTTCAAGCGCTCGGAGCACCTGAAGCGCCATGTGACGACGTGAGTCTAGGCCCCTTGTCTTTTTTTGTTTTTCCCCTCTTCTCTTCCAAAGTACCCGCACTAACAGATTAGGCACCACGAGAACAAGGACCAGTTTCCCTGCCAGTTCTGTGGCCGCCAGTTCAACCGCAAAGACAACTGGCGGTCGCACCTCAAGCTGCACACGGTGGCCCGCGGCAAGAACGCGCGGACCGACTACTTCCCCTTGGCGGTTAGCATTTACGAGGCGGAGATGGCCAAGATCACCAAGTGCCGCGCGCGCAAGGATTCTGACGTCTACTAAATGTCTGTCCTTTGTCTGCCTTCTTTGCTAGTCTCTTTTCCCGCTTCCACCTCCCACCCTCCTTCCCTATGCCCTCTGGGTTTTTGTTCTGTTTCCTTTATATTCCCCTGTTTTCTACGACAACGCGTTACGTTTTTCGGTCTGGGCGGTTCAGGGTACCCAACGCCCTCTGCGGTTTTTTTTTTTTTTTTCCCTCTAATGTTTTTTCCATCATGTTTTGTTTTCTCCTGTTTGGGTCTTGCTATCGTTTATGAGGCGTTCTGGGACACGGTTTGGGTTTGGTCTTTTGTTTCCACCGGTTTCACCAGACTTGGGACAGGCTCTTTCTATTTTTTTTCTGCTTTTTTTCTGCTGGCCACGGGCTTTGTTTTTGGCGGCGGCCCTCTGTACGCTACTCGGTGTATTTGCTCCCTCCAGTCTGCACAAAAAAACGGCAAGGTCGGAGGGGCTTCTTAGACTAGGCCTTCGGGCGGAATACCACACAGATGGTTTTTTATTTTTGGGTTTTCCCTCATCAAGCCTGGGTGGTCTCGTCTCGCCCGGGTCGTGTGCCAGCTTGGACGGAAATGGCAAAAGGTCGCGCGTGGCCAGCCGTCGGGGTGACATGGGCGGCGGACAAAGAACTGGCTGTTGGCTGGGCTGACATGGGAGCCATTCTTGTTGGCCGTTGGGCAATGGCGTGGGCGAAAAATGCGTCGAGGCGTGGACGCAAAAAGGGCAGCGGTGACGTCCAGACGAACTCTCTTTTGCCGTCTAGATAACCTTTTTTGTGTCCGGAGCCCAGGGAGCGGCAAGGGAGCTGTCAGTTACCAAGGGAGGCTGTCCATGAATGATACGGGGTAGATGTTACGGGCAAAAATGGACAATAAAAAGAGATAATAAATGCAGAAATAAATATACTTGTACAATGCAGCAAACAATCAAACACAAATCCAGAAATTAAAATAATCAAACAACAGCAAGAAATACAGCTAAGAGACTACTAAGAGACGGCCAACAACTACATTCAACCGGGCAGGAAAAAGACTGCGTGTCTCACTCACCGACGTCCGGTGGCTCGCATCAGCGGCGGCGGCGGCGGCGAAGGACGGACAGACAGACAGACACGCCACCCAACCAACCCCCCCTCGTCGCCGCGGCGGCGGCAAATTGCGACGCCCTCTGGGCGAGACGCAGACCCAGCCGATGGGGTGGGTGGGTTTGATTTAGGGGTGACTTTGGGGCGATTTTGGGGGATTTTGGGGGATTTTCTCTTTGCTTTTTCCCGTGAGACATGCCGTGAGACAGGCCGGGATGATGCGGCAGCGCGCAGCAGCAGCAGCAGCAGAGGGAGGAGGCGACACGGCCGCCGGCCGCCGCCCATCCCTGCCCGTCTGGGCCGTCGCTCATGCCGCCGTGCTCTCCGCGACGGCGATCGTCTCGCGCCAGGCATGCAGGCAGGCAGGCAGACAGGCAGGCAGGCCAGCAGGTCACAGGCTAGCAGCCAGCCTGCAGCTAGCGGGCAGCCAGCCTGCAGCCGGCAGCCAGCCTCAGCCAGGACAAGCGCAGGCCCCGTCGATCGTCCGCGCCAGGGATCCGGCATGCCCTCGTTCCGCGTCGCGGCGGCGGCTGGCAGCCCATTGGCTGGGAGTGGTGTGGGCTCCTCCTCGCGCTCGCTCCTTGGCACCCTCTCTCTCCCCGCACCTGTTGTCCTGCCCCTGTCGCCCCCCAGCGTGTCGTCCTGTCCGTGCTGTCCGTGCTGTCCGTCATATCTCGCCTGCGTTCTTTTCGCCGCAAGACACGCAGCGGCTGGCCAACACGCGCGCCCTCGGTTGGCTGTCCTGGCTTCCAAGACGGCAGGCCGCTCGGGGATGACAGTCCGACGGCGCTAGCGCTTTGGGGCGTCGTGCCGGGCGCCCGTCCTGGTGGCCTTCCGTGCTGTCCTCGGCTGCAGTCCTGCGCCTTTTCTCGTTGTGTTTCTTTTTATGTATTTTCGGCGACACCGCACCCCTGCTGGGACCAACAGACCCCGGGCTGTCAAGATGTGTTGGTCCCCGCTGACAGCGCCCCTCGAACGCCACGGCGGCTGCCTACGAGTTCAAGTACTTGTAGATGTACAACTACTTGTACAATCCGTTTGTAGGACAGAGTATGGGGTATGTTGCACTCTGGGCCAAACTACGGAGAAATCTTCCGTACCAGACGTGTACGAGTACAACTATTATACCGCGCACTGGATATTTTTGTGCCGCGGTTGCATTGCTAGCAGCGAAGAGGGTGGGTGGGAACACGCAGACGAGCACCCGTACCTGCACCAGCAAGCCCAAAAAGACAAGATGGCCCGGCCAATGACGTGCCTGGCCAGCCCGGGGTGATATCTGGTGCGCGCGCCCGTGCGCTGGTTTCGGGCTAGCCAAGGCCCGGGCGGCCGGCCGCCTGCAGGGGCCGCGTGCTGGCGGCTGGCAGCACAGCATCGGGTCCGACAAAGGAGGCAGCCCTCGGCTGCGCGCGAGAGCGGACAGGCTGCCCTGTTGGCTGGCATGCAAGGAGCCACGCCGCCGTCTGCTCGTATTCTGCTGCTTGTCCCTCGGCCTGCCCGGGGCATAAGCATACGGAGTACAACTACGGAGTACAAGTACAACTACGGAGTAAATATACGGAGCACGAGCAGACACAACAAAGCCAAGCGAAGCAGACGATCCGTTAACCGGCGGGGCCTTTGTGCTTTCCGTGCTCCCCGGCCGACAAAGGACAGGCGAGGCGGCCGTGCTGGCGCCGCGCGTGGGCCCTACCTACTCCGTATCTCTCTGGACCAGCCCAGCTGGACAGACAGATGGACAGACGTAGACGTCTTTTTGACAGACCAGCAGCTGGACGGGGCTGAGCGCAGCGACGGGCGGAGAGCACTCTGACCCCTGGGCGTGTGCAGGGACCGGGGGCGAGGGAGGCAGCCAGCAGGCCCCCGAAATAGAAAAACGGGCAGCCCACTTGGCACGGTTTTGCTGGCAAGATGGAAACGAACCGAGCCTCTTCTTATCCGAGGCCACCGTATCTCGCACCGACCGATTGCACAACTATGGCGTATACAACTAGCTGCGCAGCAGCGCACCAGACCAAGGATCATTAAGAACGCGGCGGGGGCAGCTAGCTGCAGGCAGGCTGGTCTCACCTTGCCAGGCACGCCTGCGCGTTCGGTGAGCCAGCCAGCAGCCAGCCCGCCAGCCCGCCAGCAGCCAGCAACAGCCAGCCAGCAGCCAGCCAGCAGCCAGCCAGCCAGCCGGCTATAGGTGAGCGGGCAGAAAACCCGTGCGGTGCCGCGCAGGCCAGCCGCGCGCCCACGATAAGGCCGCCGCCCGAGAGATACGCAGGCGCGCGCCCCAGCTCGTTCGTTTTTCCATGTCGGATGACGTGTGACCACCCAGCGCGGCCGGCACCGGGATGTAAAAAAAAAAAAGACAGCGCGGCAGACAGCGCGGCAAACAGCGCGGCTCGCATCACCGACGAAGCTGGCTGGCTGCATGAGTGAGCCGGGCAGCAGCCAGCAGGAGCCCCAACAACCGCCCCGGGCGTGTGCTTTTGTGGCCTGACCTGGCCGTCTTTGTCTGCACGGGCGCGCGTTCACTCGAGCGCCCCGGCCGTTGGTGTGTTGCTGTTGCACGGCTGGCCAGCCCAGCGGCGACCCGTGTTGGACGAGGAGAGCCCGGCTGGCGAGCGTCCTCTCTCGTCGTCGTCGGTGCAGCCGCTACGGCCGCTCCACGACGGCACTGGCCGAGATGGACTTTGTGCTTTCTGCTCCTGCTCCTCCTCGTCGCCCTCCCTGCTCCCTGGCCGTTTCTGCTGCTCCCTTGCGCGTTGACGGGCGGCGTTGAGCGTTCAACGTCTGGGTGTTGCGTTGCGCAGAGCAAAGAGTTGATACGAGTCGCCGGTCAGCCGCCCCAACGGCTCCGATCGCACACCCCCCCCCCCCCCCCCCCCCCCCCCCCCCCCCCCCCCCCCCCGGCCCCCCCCCCCCCCCCCGCCCCCCCCCCCCCCCCCCCCCCCCCCCCGCCCGCCCCCCCCCCCCCCGCCCCCCCCCCCCCCGCCCCGGCCCCCCCCCCCCCCCCCCCCCCCCCCCCCCCCCGAGATGTTGGCGAAGCAAAAAGGCAACCAACCGCCCGCCCAACAACAGCCACAAACCGCCATCCGTCCACCAACCATCCCTCTTCCGGCCTGCGGGCGCGCTTTGCTTCCTGAACGGGACAAGACGCGGCCTTGTGTCACGGAGGCGTCGGCCCTATGGCGCGGGAGCTAGATGGCCGGCAGCGGGAACAGGGAGAGGAAAATCTCGACAAAAGCCGCCGAGCCAACGGCAGAGAGAAAGGGAATGCTGCAGCCCGCGGCCGCCCGCCTTTGTCTGGGCCGCGCTGCCCGTTTTTTTTTTCGTCTTGTCCCCTTTGTTCTCGTCCGCCGCGCCACACAGAGGGCTCCGGTCCACAGGGCTAGCCCATCCCAAGTGGCGAAAGAACGTTCCCGCTCGTCTGGGGGAGGCGTTCGACCGGCGGCGGCGGGCAGCGGGCGACTGGTTGCGAGAATACGAAGAGCAGAGTGGGAGGAAAAAAAAAAGAGAAAAAGCCCCCCCACCAGGACAGCCGTGTCTCGGGCGTGGGGTCCGGGTCCAGCCGCGGAGAGCAGCCGGCAGGCAGCTGGGAGATGGGAGGTGTGCGGTGGGAAGGGGCTGGAGGGAGGTGTGAGGTGGGAGGTGGGAGCCGAGCGCTGGGAGTTGGCAGCTGGCAGCTGGTGAGAACGATGGAGGCACATCAGCGGTGCATCCATGGCCAGGCCGAGCGTTGCGGCCGTCTGCCCAGGCACCCGGTCGGCCGTGCGGGAAGCCAGCCAGCCAGCGAGCCAGCCGACCGGCCGTGCGCCGGTTCTGGAATCTGGCCGTGCCCCCTGTCCCGTTCTCTTTGTCTGCCTCCCACGGCGCACCGCCGTCGCCACGCGAGGCCCACGCACGCGCTCGCGCTCGAGTTCGAGGGCCGCCAGCGCCGTAGCGCTCGCTGCCCAGAGCCCGCCGTCGAGAGGCCGTGGCTGGCTCGCCAGGACTTGTCTGCCTCTGTGCTTCTCGCGGTGCGCCGTCGTATGCTTAGACTTTGACCTTGGGCGCGCCGTCCGGGCGGCCTCTCGATGGACGCAGGACAGGACGAGGTCAGGTGACGCGGGGTAGCTTACCTAAGCGACCCACTTTGAAATTGAGCCGCATCGCGTCCCTACGCGAGACGACGACAGGCGTGCCGACGACAGGCGTCCTGGCGACGCAGACTCCCGACGACGCAGACAAACCGCCGTCCAGGGTGCACCCGATGCCAGCACCAGAGCACGCGCATGCCACGCGGCCAGCTCGGACGGACACGATGTGAGCAGCCGCCGTCGATCTCAACGGCCTCTGCAGAGGTTGAGAGGACACCCCTCTACCGCCCTCCTCACCCTCCTCCGCCCCATGGCTCGCCTGCCATCATACGGCGAGGCCGTGACCGGCGGCCACTGGCTCGACTTGGCCGCGCCGTACGTTGACATCCGTGATGTGGCGCGGTTGTGCCGGGTCTCGCGCCGCTTCTACGACCAGTTCGCCCCGCGCTTGTGGACCGACCCTCTGGCGGCGGCTCGCCGGCTCGGCCTCCACCCCGACGACGGTTTGTTCTTTCTCTCTCTCTCTGTCTCTCGCCACCCACCACTCCACTCCTTTCCCGCTTGGGAAGCAATGCGCGCTGCAGCCCGTACCCGCCGCTGACTGCTCAAACAGAGCTCGACTGGTTCGTCCACCTGGTCGCCGTCCACGCCAAGGCGCTGCGCCCGAGCACGCGACGGCTGGTCACCGCCCTGGACCTGCACGGCGGCGGCGCGGCGGCCGGACACGACGACGGAGGAGGAGGGGGGCTTGGGTCCGCCGTGGCCATGGCCGTGACCGGGGCCGTGTCCGTGACCGGGGCCGACGGCTGCAGCGTCTCGGATGCCCTCCGGCTCGCGTGCCTCCGCTTCCCGGCCCTGCGCTGCATCCGGCTCGGCCGCCACGGCGCGCACTGCGACCCGGGCGACCTGGGCCGCCTCGCTCGGCCCGAGGACCACCCGGCGGACGGCGCGGCCCCGGCGCCGCTGCTGCTGGACGTCGCCGGCGCCGGCCTGCCGCTGCCCGCCTCCTTCTTCGCCCCCGCCTACTGGCGCCAGCTCGTCTACCTCGACATGTCCGACCTCCCCGAGTCCCTGCGCGGCCTCGTCCGCCTCGGCACCTTTGGCGGCCGCCCGCCGCCCAGCGCCAGGGGCTCGCTGCTGCCCAGCCTGCGCATCCTCAAGCTGCGCGGCCGCGCGCTCGACGAGGCCGCCCTGGCCCCCGTCGCCGCCTGGGCCGTCGCCCGCCTCTGGAGCCTCGACCTGCGCCGCAACCGCCTCTCCGACGCCAGCGTCCCCGCCCTCTTTGCCCCCTGCTTTGCCGCCGCCGCCGACCTCCTGCAGACGCCCGACCACGGCGGCCGCTTCGACGTGGAGGGCCGGCTGGCCATGTGGCCGGCGGCGGCGGCGGCAGTCCCCGGACACGGCTGGCGCGCCTACATTGTCGAGTCGGCAGCGAGCGCCACGTTTGCGCACCCAGACCGCTACCTGGCCGACGCCCCCGGCTACAGCTGCTGCGGCGACGACCGCCGGCCGTCGCGCCGGCCGTCGCGCCTGGCCGGCACCGAGCCGCTGCGCAGCGACCGCGCCGAGGACGTCCAGGCGGCCCTGGCGGGCGGCTGCGGCGTCCCCGTCCCGGACTGGCACGCCGTCCGCGAGGAGGCGGCCGGGGGCGACATCTGCCGTCCGCCGGCGGCCCTGACCCATCTGCACCTGAGCGGCAACGCCGGCTTCTCCGTCGAGGGCGTCGAGGCGCTGTTCCGCTGCGCCCGCGGCCACCTCGAGCACGTGGACCTCGCCGCGCCGGCGATGCTCCTCCCGCGCGGCGGCGGCGGCGGCACAGGCGACGACGGCGTCCCCTACGGCCTGGCCGGCTTTGTCGGCCGCACGCACCTCGTCCGGCCCGTCTTTGCGGCCAACCTGCGCAGCCTCCGCGTGCACCACTCGCTGGTGACACACGTGCCGACGCTGATTCCGCGGGCCGGCGGCGGCGGCGGCGGCGGCGGCCCCGTCGGCGGCCCAGGCTCCGTCTCCGCCCCCGCCCGGGCGCGCCTCGCATACGCCGAGACGGTGCTGCGCGCGCGCGCCGAGCTGGCGTTCCCGCAGGCCTTTGTGCCCGACCTGAACCCGCGCCTGCAGTCCCTGACGCTGGCCGGCCTGCCGCGCGTCTCGGCGGGGCCGCTGATCGACCGCCTGCTGCGCTTCCTGGCGCAGGCCCACGAGCAGGAGGCGGCCATCCGCGCGGCGGCCGCCGCCGCCACCTCCGTGGCCTGGACCCCGGCGTCCCCGCCTCGCTTCGTGGCCCGGCGCCACGGCCCCGCCATGCTGCGCGGCCTGCGCCGCATCCGTCTCGAGTTTGAGCCGTGGCCGGCGGACGGGGACGACGCCGCCGCCCTGGACAGCCTCGATGCCGAGGCCCTGCTCCGCGGCTCCGCGGGCCCCGGCGGCGGGTTCAGCTTCTTTGGCGGCGACGCGGCGTGGGTCGGCAGCAGCAGCAGCTCACAGGCCGAGGCCAGAGACGGCGACCGCCTGGCCAGAGACAGCGACCGCACGCGCGCTTCCACCGCCGCTGTCGCCGCCTCTGCTGGCAACCAGCGCCTTGCCCACTATCCACTGCCCGGCACGCGTGGCGACGGGCCCACGGCGGCCGACGAGAGCGAGCACGTGTGGGCGACGGTCGTCTACGACGACAGTGGCGGCAGCAGCAGCAGCAGCAGCAGCAGTAGCGCAGAGTCGGTGCCGGTGTGGGTGGGCACGGGCCGGCCGGGCCCGCACGCCGCCGTCAACGCCTACATGGCCAACCTGGCGCGGCCGTGGCTGCGGGCGCGCGTCCGCGCGGCCACGCCCGACCAGGTCCGCGCGGGCGTGCCGGCGGGGGCGCTCGTGTTCAACGCCGCTTGGGACGCCATCCTGTGGGCGGACGACGGCCGCCGCGGGGCGCGGGGCGGCGGCGGCGCCGCCGCAGCTGCCGCTGCCGGTGCCGGCAGCCCGCGGGCGATGCGCGACGTCGTGGCGGCCGTCCGCCGGTTCCGCGCCGAGACCAAGGCGGCGCACCGCCACTGGACCGGCACGCTCGAGGTGCTCCTGGCTTAGTGGCCTGCAGGCGGCCATGTGTAAGATACGGTACGTGTTCCGACTATCATGAGAACGACCTGGATGGACCATGACCACAAGGCGTTCTATTCCCAGCCCGTGAGAGCAGCAGGGCAGCAGGGCCCCGGGCTAGATCACAATGCCGCGCTGCACCCACCCGTTGCGGCCCTTCCAGGCCAGCAGGACCAGCACGCAGGCCACCCAGACGCTGGCGGCCATGGCCCAAAAGGTGGCCGCGTAGCACTGGGTGCCGTAGCAGAGGTTGCCGTCGTCGGGGCCGGGGCCGGGGCCGGCCGGCGAGTCGCCGCCGCCGCCGCCGCCGCCGCCGCCGCCGTCCACCACGCCCGCCTGGTAGACGGTGGAGTAGACGAGCCCCCAGAGCGTGGCGCCGAGGGCGGGCACCATGGCGACGATGCCCCAGTTGGTGCCAAAGTTCTCGACGCCCCAGATGACGGTGATGATGATGGGCGTCAGGCTGAAGACGGCGCCGTAGCCCGCGCCCACCAGCCCGGACACGATCCAGAACCGGTCGCCGTGGTTCTGCACCGCCCCCGACGCCAGCACCACCAGCCCCGCCGACAGCAGCAGCGCAAACGCCAGCAGGAACGCCACCCGCGACACCGTCACGCGCTGCCCGGCGCCCGCCGCCGCGTCGGCGCTGCCGGCGGCGCCGTCCTCCGTCTGCTCATCGTCCTCCTCGTCCTCGTCCTCGTCCTCGTCGTACGCCCGCTCCGCCGCCACCTGCAGCGTCTGCGTCTGCGGCCGCGGCGCCAGCAGGTCCGTCAGCGTCCCCGTCAGCAGACGCGCAATGGTGCTCGTCATGCCGACAATGGACACGTGCGTGGCCGCCGTGGTGGCGCCGGACGCGTCGGGCGCGCCGGACGGGCCCGGTGCCGACGGCGGCGGCGGGTAGAGCGTCTGGATCACGGTGCCAAGGTTGTTGATAAAGGCTTCGCCGGGCCCGATCATGAAGAAGAAGCCGAGCGCCAGCAGCCACATGGTGTGGTCGGCGAGGAAGCGCCGCGTTTCCGCGTTGAGGACGGACGTCTTTTTGAGCTGCGCCTGCGCCTCGTCGTCGTCGTCGCTAGCCTCCTCCTCCCCGCCGTCCTTTCGTGGGTCGAGCAGGCGCCTTCCGACGTCGTCCTCGCCGCCGTCGCCGTCCCGGCGATCGAACGGGTCGGACCGGCCCATCGTGCCGTAGGTGACGTGCCGGCTGCCGCTGCTGCTGCTGCTCATGTCGCCCGTGCCGGGCCCGAAGCGCGTCGGCCGCGCAGCAGCATGTTCAATGTCGGACGCCCCTGCCCCTGCCCCTGCCCCTGCCCCTGCCCCTGTCCCTGCACCGGCCGCGGTGGGCGAGAAGAGGGCACTGCCGTCCAGCAGGCCGCTGCGCTCGAGCTGCTCGACGGCATCGTCAATCAGCTGGTCCTCGTCGACGACGCGCAGCGTAAAAGTGCCCAGCAGGCCGACGGCGGCGAGCAGGACGGCGAGGAAGACGAAAAAGGCAAAGACGTCGAGGTCGCCGCGGCGCGGCGGCGCGCCGGGCCCGTCCTCGGGCCGGGGCGGCAGCCGCTCGTAGAGCACGCGGCTGCCAAACTGGCTCTGCCACATGCCGCTGAGGCCAAAGGCGGCAATGGGCGCGGCCAGGGCGAGCCCGCGGTGCCGGCCGCGGCCAAAGTTCTTGGCGCACGTGGCCACGGCGCTGAGGTACATGGCGCACGTTGCCGCACCAATGGCCACAAAGGCGCCCACCATGGAGGCGTAGGCGCGCGTAGACGGGCCGCCGCCGGCATCGCCATGGTTGGCGGCCGCCTCGCTGGCGGCCTGCCGGTACAGCACGGCCGCGAGGCCGTACCCGCCGGCAAAGAGGACGCTCGACAGCAGGGAGAGCGGCGCCGGGCCGACGCGGTCGCAGAGGTAGCCCAGAAGCGACACGGGGATGTAGAGCGCGATGCTGGCGCCGATGGCCACGCCGTTGACCTGCAGCTGCGTGTAGTGCAGCCGCTCCTGGAAGATGTGCCCGTACAGCGAGAAGACGGTGACGGAGCCCGCGCACAGCGCCGACAGAATGGAGGCCGCAAAGACGACGGCCCGCGCCGCCGCCGCCGAGGAGAGGCCACGCCGGCCGCGAGCACGGCGCCGCCGGTGTCCGTGCGCCAAGGACGACCGGCCGGGGGACAGCGACCGCGCCGAAGACAAGAAGGACGACGACGACGGCGACAGCGGCGGGGTGGTGTCGGCCATGGCGGAAGAGCTGGCCGCGCGAGGCGGCAGACGGGGGCCGGGAGCCGGGAGATGCTGGAACGGGCTCGGAATGGCAAAGTCGGGGGTTGGGTCGGGGGTTGGGTGGCGGAGGGAAGCCGACGAGGTCCGGCCGGTGGTCTCCAAAGTCGCCGACAGAACACGGCGATGAGAAAGCGGGCGCGCCACGGGGTCGGACGTTGGTGGCCACGGCGAGCACGACGTCGTGCTGGAAGCTCGATGGCGAATGTTGCTGTCTGTCGCTGTCCAATGAGCGGCGGCCTCCTCCGTAGCTTGCGGGTCATGCCTGACATATCGGGCGCCGCCACCGGCCCCGTTAGACGACTAGCCCCGAGATATGCACGTACGCGACGCTTGGTGCCTGCAGGAGGGCCGATGGCGGGGTGTGCCGCCGCCTCCTGCCCAATTCGATAATTTTTTTGGGCGGCGGCGGCAGCTCCCAGCTTGACGCACACGCACGACTCCCGCAGAACGCAGACGACGCCCTCCACGGTCGAGCGTCTCTCCAGCCCTCCTCCCACCCGCTTCCTGCACGCCGCGGCATGCCGCTGGGGTTCCGCATTGCACGCACGAGTCGACCGCTCCTTTCGATCGCACCACGCATCCGCCCCGCCGCTTGTCCAGCAGCCGCCGCCGCCGCTCCGCCGCCGCCTTTTCTTCTCCTCGCCTCGCGGCAGACTCGACTCCCTCCCGCTCCCGACGCAAGACCTGTTCTCGACGCGCCGTACGCCCGCTTGTCGACGGTGCCCTTGTCTGCGCAGTTCCGACCCGCCTGGCTGCGACGCCCCGTGCTGTGTGGCGCGGTCCCGTCGACGGTCTCTCGGACGAGACACTACTCCCAGACGGCCGCCGAGCAGACAGCCGACGACGGCGCTCCCGGACCGGACGACGACACCATGGCGTCCAAGGAGGGCAAGGACAAGGCCAAGCCGGCCGTGCAGCTGAAGACGCCCAAGGGCACGCGGGACTGGACCGGCGCCGACATGATTCTGCGCGACGAAATCTTGTATGTATCTCTTTTCTTTTCTTTTTCGCCCCCTTTCGGTCTGCTGACACAACCAGCACATCCATCTCGGACGTCTTCAAGCGCCACGGCGCCGTCCCCCTGGACACGCCCGTGTTCGAGCTCAAGGAGGTGCTGGCGGGCAAGTACGGCGAGGACGCGCGGCTGATCTACGACCTGGCGGACCAGGGCGGCGAGCTGTGCGCGCTGCGCTACGACCTGACGGTGCCGTTTGCGCGCTGGCTGGCCATGAACAAGGTGCAGCAGATCAAGCGCTACCAGATCGCCAAGGTGTACCGGCGCGACCAGCCGGCGGTGGCGCGCGGGCGCATGCGCGAGTTCTACCAGTGCGACTTTGACATTGCCGGCACCTACGACCGCATGATCCCCGACGCCGAGATCCTGCGCGTCGTCTACGAGATCTTCACGGTGCTGCAGGAGGACGTCGTCATCAAGCTCAACCACCGCCAGATCCTCGACGGCATCTTTGCCGTGTCGGGCGTGCCCGCCGACAAGATCCGCGCCATCAGCTCCGCCGTCGACAAGCTCGACAAGCTGCCGTGGGCCGACGTCCGCAAGGAGATGGTCGAGGAGAAGGGCCTCGCCGAGGCCGCGGCCGACCGCATCGGCGAGTACGTCAAGCACAGCGGCGACATCCCGGCCATCGTCGCGCTGCTCAAGGCCGACGCCGCGCTGTACGCCAACGCCGACATCCAGCAGGGCGTCGACGACATGGAGCTGCTCACCAGCTTCCTCGACGCCCTGGGCGTCCCCGGCTCGGTCGTCTCCTTTGACCTGTCGCTGTGCCGCGGCCTCGACTACTACACGGGCCTCATCTTTGAGGTCGTGGCCCGCCCACCCGCCGCGGCTGCGGCCGCGGCCGCGGCCGGCTCCGAAGCCGGCGCCGACGGCAAGCGGTCCGCGCCGCCCAAGAAAAAGGGCGGCGAGGAGGTGCAGGTGGGCAGCATCGCGGCGGGCGGGCGCTACGACAACCTCGTGGGCATGTACGGCAAGACGCAGATCCCGTGCGTGGGCATCTCCTTTGGCGTGGACCGCATCTTCACGCTCATGAAGGCCAAGCGCGAGAAGGAGGCGGGCAAGCAGCGCGTGCGCGAGACGGACGTCTACGTCATGGCCTTTGGCGGCGGCTCCTTCAACGGCCTGCTCAAGGAGCGCATGCAGGTGGCGCGGCGGCTGTGGGACGCCGGCATCAAGGCCGAGTTCGCCGCCAAGACCAAGCCGCGCCTGCCGCAGCAGTTCAAGGCCGCCGAAGACGTGCCGCTGGGCGTCATCCTCGGCGAGGACGAGCTGGCCAACGGCCAGGTGCGCCTCAAGGTGCTGGGCGCCGCCACCGCCGACGGCGCCGCCGACGACAAGGACCGCGGCCAGCTCGTGGCCCAGGACGACCTGGTGGATGCGATCAAGAAGCTGCTGATCTGAGGGGGCGCTGTAAGCATAAGCATAAGCATAAGCATATGCTTACAGTACTACAACTACTCCTTGTAGCTTAGCCTTGTTCACCCTAGTTTATGCCTAGAAAAGACGGCTGTTGCGACAAACCACGTGACCTCCAGCCACATGTGGCTTGCGTGCGCCGCGCGCCCGGATCCCTGACTTCCGCCACCCCACACGATCTCGGCCGGAACGACGCGCGCGAGGGCTCCGGCATCAACTCCCATCGCCAACCGCATCTCCGCCATCGCCTCCCGGAGCCGACGTGCTGCTTTCCGCTTGCTCTGGTCGCGCGCGCCTCGGGACCGCTTCGGATCCTCTCTGCCACCGCCGCCTCGGCACCCACCGGCGTCCTCCGCCCCCGAAACCAGCGACGCCCGCACGATCGCTTTTTGCGTCGTCGCCGGCATCGCTCCTCCGCGGCCCGAATCATCGATACATTTATCAATACCGTCTCTCGTTTTCCTCCTGCGCGCGCGCCCGCTGGTGCTCGTCTCGACCTGCGCTCATTGCGCGTCCTCGTTCCGCCGACAGCGCGTCACGAGCCTCACGGCCGCCTGGATCGCTCGTTTTCGTTTTCTTGTCGCTATATTGATTCCCATTACTTCTCGCACTCCTTTTTTCCCCCTTCTTCTTTGCTCTCCTTCCTTTTTTTATTTCTTATTTTCTTCTTGCTTCTTTCTTCTTCTTTCTTACCACTCTCTCTTGGGCTTTGCCGTCTCCCACCCCTGTCTTATCACTCTCGCCGTGGCACGTCTTTCCCACGCGCGCGTCCTTCCGAACCGATGATTCCCCGCTGGTCGCATCGCGTTCTGCTCCACGGTTGAGGAGGGCTTCTTCCCCCCCCCAGAGCGAGTGAGAGACTCGGCAGCCCGCGCGTCCTGGCAGTGGACTGTCCCCGGCGCCACCCCTCGCCGCAACCATGGCGCCCATCTCCGTCACCGCCGTCCCGCCCCCGACCATCCCGGCCAAGGCAAAACGGCCAGTACCTCCCGGCATACAAACCAACGGCGCCAGCCAGCTCCAGTCGTCGCCGTCGCCGTCGCTCGCGTCCAAGAAGCCGCCGGCCAACGGCATCTCCGTCACGCCTGTGCGCCCGCCCGGCCGGCCACCGCGCATGCCGCCCTCACAAACCAACGGGGCCGGCGCCAAGACGAACGGCGCGCTGCCGTCGGCCGGCCTGGCGGGCGGCGGACTCGCGCCCCTTGCCGGCAGTCGACCCTACGGTATGCAGGCTTGGGGGCCTGGTGCGTGTTCGAGACCCAGCTTTTGCTAACGTGCGCAGTCATCACATCCAAGTACATTCTGAAGAAATACGCCGGCAACCCGCCGTCGCTCGTCGTCCACCTGTACACGGCGCACTTCCGCTTCGACCAGCAGGACGGCATCTTCCCCTACAAGTCGCCCATGCGCATCTTCCTCGAGCACCTCATGGCGCGCACCGTGCCGCACGACCTGCTCGACTTCTTCGTGCAAGGCAACGTGCCCTTTTACGAGGGCTGCCTCATTGTGCAGGTCCACGACCACAAGTCCGTGGCCCAGTCCAAGGACGCCAACCGGCCCGCCTCCTCCGCCAACAGCACCGCTCTCTCCTCCATCCACAACTACACTCCCTACGTCACGCCGTCCCCGTTTGCTCCGTACCCTAAAGAGAGCACCAGCGCCGAGGACAAGACCGGCGCAGGGCCGGGAGACCGGCGGCTGAAGGACGGCAGCAGCGGCCGGCCCTCGAGCGAAGCGGCCGGGGACAAGGAAAACATCTCTGCGTCCGGCGGCAGCGGCGGTGGCGGCGGCGGCGGCGGCGGCGGCGGCTTGCCGGACGCCCAGAAGAGCAAGGCGCCCGCCAAGCCGCGCATCTACACCGTGGTGCTGCATCCCACGCCGCAGAGCCTGCACACCGACATGGCACTCCGGGCGCTGACGCCGCGCGACGCCGTCGACGCCAACCGCCAGGACGCCAACGGCATGACGTTCATCCCGCCGCCGACGCCCATGACGGCGACGACGGCGGCGGCCAAGAGGCAGAAGCGCGAGCGCATGCAGCTGGACAGCTCCAACATTCCGCAGTTTGAGGCGAGCGTGCTGCTGTCGACCTCGGCCGAGCTGGACCTCGAGCCCGCCCGCACGGCCGCCGACATGCGCCGCAAGCTCGAGGAGCAGGCGCACCCAGACCACGAGGCCCCGCCGCCGCAGCCCAAGACGCGGAAGCGCACGGTGGCCGAGATGGCGGCGGACGAGGCGCTGGCGGCCACGCAGGAGCGCTTTATGCTGGCGCTCGACGAGCGCCTCAACGCCGGCGGCGCGAGCGGGGCGGGGGCGGCGGCCGGCGGCGACGGCGACGGGCAGGGCGGCGGTGCCGCGTTCGAGCCCCGCTTCGAGCGGTTCAAGCTGATTGACGAGATCCGGCGCGAGCAGGCCGAGCGGCGCGAGCTCGAGAAGATCAAGCAGGCCGAGCGCGAGCGCCTGCTGGCGCAGCAAAAGGCCGAGCAGCAGGCCGCGCTGCGCGAGCAGCAGGCCCGCGAGCAGCAAGAGCAGGAGCGCGCGCGCCAGCAGCAGCAGCTGGCCGCGCGCGAGCAGGCGTACCGCGAGCAGCAGCAGCAGGCGCTTCAGCAGCGCCAGGAGGCCCACCGCCGCAACCTCCAGGCCCAGGCTGCTGCCAAGCAGGCGCAGCAGGCGCAGGCGCAGGCCCAAGCCCAGG
This sequence comes from Ophiostoma fasciatum, assembly GCA_019925495.1. Lineage (NCBI taxonomy): Eukaryota > Fungi > Ascomycota > Sordariomycetes > Ophiostomatales > Ophiostomataceae > Ophiostoma > Ophiostoma fasciatum. The sequence continues at coordinate 504,444 of JADHKM010000016.1, forward strand.
CGGCTCAAGCCCAGGCAGCTCAAGCCCAGGCTCAGGCCCAAGCTCAGGCCCAGGCCCAGGCCGCGCAGGCGCAGGCGCAGGCGCAAGCGCAAGCACAGGCGCAAGCGCAGGCCCAGGCCCAAGCCCAGGCGCAGCAGCAACAGCAACAGCAACAGCAGCAGCAACAGCAGCAGCAGCAGCAGCAGCAGCAGCAGCAGCAAGCGGCGCAGCAAGCGCAGGCGGTGCAAGCGGCCCGGGCGCAGGCACAGGGCATGCAGAACCCGCCGCAGACGCCGGTGCCGCAGAACGCGCAGGCGGTGCAAAAGGCGGCGCAGGCGGCGGCGGCGGCGGCAGCCATGGGCCAGGTGCACGGCGGGATGGTCAACGGCTTCCCGAACGGAGTGCCGAACGGGCTGACGCCGCAGCAGGCGGTGCAGATGCAAGCACGGATGCAACACGTGGCGGCGCAGCACGCGGCGGCGGCGGCGGCGGCAGCGGCGGCGGCGGCGGCGTCGTCGCCGATTCCGCGGCACGGGACGCCGCAGAACATGTCGTCGCCAATGGTGGGCGGGGTGGCGATGCAGGCGTCGACGTCGAGCATGGCGGGCAGCCCGCCGCGGCCGCCGTCGGTGGCGCAGAGCCACGTGCCGATGGCGGTGCCGATGTCGATGACAATGTCGGCGCGGGGCAGCCAGCAGAGCCACCCGTCGAACACGCCGCGGATGCGCAACGCGACGCCGAGCACGCTGCCGCAGCAGGTGGGGACGCCGATCAGCCGGCCGCAGCAGCTGGCGCAGACGCCGCGGCTGGCGGTGCAGGGCAGCCCGACGCCGGTGCCGGGCGGCGGGGCGATGATGACGCCGCAGCAGGCGCAGTTCATGCTGCAGCAGAACATGGCGGCGGCGACGGCGGCGGCGGGCATGGGGACGCCGCAGATGGGCAACGCGATGACGCCGCTGCAGATGGCGGCGGCGCAGCAGAACCACCACCGGCTGCAGCAGCTGCATCGGATGCAGCAGGCGCTGCAGAGCGGGATGATGACGCCGCAGCAGCAGCAGCAAATCGTGGCACAGCAGCGGATGCTGCAGATGCAGATACGCAGCGCGGCGGGGCAGAACCCGCACGCGATGCTGCAGATGCAGCAGGCGATGCAAGGCGGCCAGCCGGGGGCGCTCACGCAGCAGCAGCTTCAGCAGCACCAACAGCAGATGCAGCAGCAGCAGCAGCAGCAGCAGCAGGCTCAGCAGGCTCAGCAACAGCAACAGCAGCAGCAGCAACAACAGCAGCAGCAGGCCCAGCAACAGCAACAGCAGCAGCAGCAGCAGCAACAGCAACAACAACAGCAGCAGCAGCAGCAGCAGCAGATACAAGCGCTTATGCAGCAGCGGCAGATGATGGGCGGGCAGAACCTGATGGCGGCGGCCAACGGGATGAACCTGTCGCAGGCGCAAGTGCAGCAGCTGCAGATGCAGCGGTTGAGCCAGCAGCAGCAGCAGCAACAGCAGCAGCAGCAGCAGATGATGGCGCAGGTGCAGCAGCAGCACGCGCGCATCTACGCGAGCCGGATTGGGGCGCTGGCGCAGCAGTACAACGGCGAGAAGAACATCCCGCCAGAGGCCATGGCGCAGTTCCAGAAGATGTGCATGGCGCAGGCGCGCCAGATGGTCCAGCAGCAGGTGCTGAACCAGCGCCGGCACATGGCCGCGCTGATTCAGCAGCAGCAGCAGCAGCAGCAGCAGCAGCAACAACAACAACAGCAGCAGCAGCAGCAGCAGCAGCAGCCAGGCGTGGCCATGCAGGGCGTGAACTCGAGCGGCGGCGGCGGGGGGCTGCCGCAGGGGATGGGAGGGGGGGGGCCGGGCATGGGGCCGGGGCTGGCGCCGGGCTTGCCGCCGGGGATGCAAGGGATGCCGCAGGGCATGGTGCAAGGCCTGCCGCAGGGGATGGGGCCGGCGGGCCTGGGCGGCGGGGCCATGAACGGGGGGGGGATGAACGCGGGCATGAACGGGCTGGGCGGCATGATGCCTCAGGGCCTGCAGTAGCATTCGGCCAGGCTGCTGCCCAGGGGGCTGGAGGAGGACGAGGACGAGGACAAGGACGAGGACAAGGACGAAAGCGGTTCGCCAGAGGAGTGCTGGGAGGAGCGGGAGGTGCGGTCTTTCCGTCTGGCGCGCCTCTGGTGACAAGGGCGACCGGGGGGAGTTTGTGGTTTCTGCAGCGGCTGCGCAGGCCCCCCCAACGCGGGGTCCCGGCCCGAGCGGGGCGGGAGAGCCGTGCGGGACGAGGGCCGGGATCTCTGATCTTGGAGGGTTGCGATCTGGTCGGCAGTGTGTTTTTATGTGTGGCTGGGTGGTTTGTTTCGTCCCCTTTTCTGTTTCCCTTTTTTTCCCTTTCTGTTTCCCTTTTTTTTCCCCATCTGTTTCCCTTTCTGTTTCCCTTTCTGTCTCTTTATCGTCTTCTGTGCTCTTTATCTCACCATTCCGGGCGAACTACGGCGGCAAAAGGGCGGCAAGGGCTCAGGCGGTGTCCTGGCATGTTCAGTTGGTTGGGTTGCCCACTTCTTTTCGGTTGCTGCTTTCTCATGCTCTTTCTAATACCCCGTGGCCCTTGCCCCAACACAGAGGCCCCCCCCCCCCAAAAAATCTGTATTGTCCATGTGTGCTACATATCATGCTCGGCGTGAATAGGAGGGGTTGGAGGCTTTGAAACGGGCGTAGACGCGGCCGGCGGGCGGCAGATGAGACGAACGTGCTGGAGGAGGCCGGCCGAGCCTGTCTGCCGGCCGAGCCCCTGTCTGCCGGTCGAGCCCCTGTCTGCCGGCCGAGCCCCTGTCTGCCGGCCGAGAAGAGGGCCGGTTGCGAGTGGCCGGATCCGAGGGCCCGTCGTCTGGCGAGGGCGGGACGAGGGCCGTCGTCTGGCGAGGGCGAGACGACGGGCGGTGCAGCAGGGTCGGGCTCAGCAGGGTCGGGTTCCAGACGCTGCCCCTTGGCGACGAAGAGAAACGGCTGTCTGGGGTGAGCCGGCCGAGAGGGGGGGTGGGGAGGGGTGAGTAGGGGTGAGGAGGGGTGAGGAGGGGTGAGAAGGGGGTGAGGAGCAGGGGGCTGAGGAGGGGGCGAGGAGGAGGAGCGAGGAGGGGGGGACGAGGAGCAGGAGCTGGGGGCCGCGTGATGCCTCGTGTGTGATCGGGGGGCGAGAAGCAAGGCCGGCGCAGAAACAGAGAGAGGACGAGCAGCGGGCAGCAGCGGCAGCGGGCAGCCGACGAAACCGGGCCAAGAGACGAGAGAGGGCGGCGGCGAGGAATGCTTGGCTGGCCGTTGCCCGGCGGTTGCACGACAGAGGCCGGCGGCAGCCCGGGCGGAGGAGGGCCAGCAGGAGGCGGCGGACGAGGGGACAGAGGAGGCAGCAGCAGGCCGACGGGCACGAGCCGAGACCCTGGTCGGCCGGGCGGGCGGGCGGGCGGCCGGGCGGGAGGTTGGGAGGACGGGAGGACGGGCAACGGCCAGCCAAGCAATTTGCTCCGCGGGCGGTCTTGTGCTCGCGCTTGTGACTGTGCTTGTGCTTGTGACTGTACTCGTGCTCGTGCTCGTGCTCGTGCTCGTGCTTGTACGCAGGTGGTGCGTGGCCATGCGCCTGTTTCGCGCGTCGTACGCCGAGGACGGCGAGCCGGGCGTCGTCGCGGCGGTCCGTTCGGACGGCCAGCTGGTGGGAGTGTCTGTCCTGGCCTGGGTCCTGGCTCGCGTCTGTGCTCCGCCACACGCCGCCGCCGCCGGCCTGGTCGCAGGGCACGTCATCTGGATCGCCGGCCGGCCGGCCTCCGCCCGAGCGCAGCGCAGCGCAGGACGACGGACGGACGGCCGCCCCCCCCGCCCTGGTCTTGTGGCAGTGCTTCTTTTTATAGCCTCAGGACGGCCGGCGGATGGATGCCGGGCGCGCGCGTTTCGCCTGGACAGACGGGCGACGGGCGACGGGCGACGGGCGACGGGCGGCAGCGAGACGCAGCCCACTTGAAACGAGCGAGCGGTGCCGAGGCTGTGCGAGGCTCGGGCACGGCCGGCCTCGACGGGTGGACAGGCACGGGCACGGGCACGGGCCATGGGTCACGGGCCACGGGCCACGGAAGACGAAAAGCCGACGGCAGGGGAGCCCTGGACGCAGGCTCGTGGTCAGCCAGCCAGCCAGCCGCTGGGAGGAGCGGCTGGCTCGTTTGTGCGGCCCGCGGGCTGTGCGCGGGCTGTGCGCTGGCTGGCTGGCCGGCCGGCCGGCCAGCCGGGCGGGCGTCTGTCCAGCGCCACGGTTGCACCGGGGCTGGGCTCGATCTGGATCGAGGGGTGGCTGGATCGAGGGCTGCTGGCTCGGGGGCTGCTGGCTCGAGGACGAGCGCAGAGGCTCTCGGCCGCAGGCGGCCGCAGGCAGCAGCAGCCGACGACGGGAGAGCGGCGAGGGCAGCCGAGACAGCGGCAGACGGCCGAGGCGGCGGCAGCACAAGCACGGCTACGGAGCAAATTCGTTGGTTCGCGGGCGGAGCGGGCGGGTTCGCGGCGGCGTCGCACCGCCTCGACGCTGTGGAGGGGAGGGGAGGAGGAGGAGGAGGAGGAGGAGGAGGAGGAGGAGGAGGAGGAGGAGGAGGAGGAGGAGGCAGAACAAAAATCAAAGCGAGATCAGCCAGCCATCCACAGCCATCCACAGCCATCCACGGCCATCCACCAGCCAGCGCTCGGCCCGTTTCTTTCTTTTTCGCAGCGTCTTTTCTTTTCTCGTCTGGTCGGCCCTGGTCCTGGCGCCGCCCGTTGTGTCGCATCCGCGGCGGGTCTCTTGGCCAGCCAGCCAGCCAGCCAGCCAGCCAGCCGGCCTGGTCTCCAGCAGAGCAGCAGCGTCGTCTTGTGCCGTCCTCTCAGCCGCCCACCGCCGTTCCCAGCCGCCTGCCGGGCCTCGCTCTTTTTCGTGGCCACTCTTCTGCTCGCTCGCTATTTTTTCCCGTTTCTTTCCTTCCTGCTGCCAGCCGCCGCCCAAGGGGCAAGGGCAGGCGTCTGTCTTCCTTTGGCCTCGTCCCCGTTTCGGCCCGTCGACGGAGCCACGGCCGATCGCTGAGCCCTCGCTTTGTCTTCGGGGGGCGGCTGGCTGGCCTGGCCTGTGGGACAGAGGGCCAGGCCAGTCGGGCGTGCTCGCGCGGAAGCCTGCGATCCGACGCGGGCCCCGGGCCCTTGCCTGTTGGGGCTGCGATCTGCATGTGCTTCTGGCCCCTTTTTTTCTATTTTCTTTTTTTTTCTCTATTTTCCCTTTTTTTTTCTTTTTCTCTTTTCTTTTTTCCTTTCGTTTATACTCCCTTCCACCGTCACAAGCCAGCCGACCTGCAAGCCGACCTGCAGTCGTATGATCACGCACTTGTAGGACGAACGCAGGATCGGCGTCGACGCAACGCCATACTCTAGAGTGCTCTGTATGCTTACGTGCAGGGATCAGGGTTGTCGAGCTCTAAAACAGCGGGACGCTCAAACGTCAAGCTGACAGGGGTCCATCGGATCAGCCACGAAATGTGCGCTGGAGACAAGTGCCGGACGACAGAAATGAAGATGGCCAGGTCGAAACGACGACAGGCGGCGGCGAAAACAGCGGCCGTTTCTCCCTGCGGCCAGCCAGGCCAGACCGGCTGCCTGCAGAGGGCGCACGACAAGGCACTCCGTAGCTGGCTGGCCTGCCGACCGCCGGGCGTGAAACCCTGTTTCGTTTCTGGGCCTGCAGCAGGACCTGGAAACAAACAAGAGAGGAGACGAGCTGGCACCGCGGCCACGGTCGGAAGGCGGGGTGCGGCAGAGGATAAAAAAAGACGGCGTGGCTGCGGCGGTGTCTGGGGGGTCTGGGGGGGGGCTAGGGGGGGTCTAGGGGGTCTTAGGGGTCTGGGGGTCTGGACAGCAGCAGCAGCAGCGGCGGGTGTGAGTGGGTAGCTGTAGTGGTGTCTGCGAGAAACGAAGCGGCACACCAAGAAAAGAAAAGAAACAAGCAGGGGGCACAAGGGCTGCTGGGAGGGGCGTCTTATACATGCAGGCCATCCCGGAGAAGATAAAGAGACAGAAAACAGGAAAAGGCAACAAAAGAGAGATGAACAATACAGACAGACAAGACGACAGACAAGACGACAGACAAAGACAAAAGACACCAAAGACACCAAAAGACAACAGACAAAAACAAGCATACAGCACAGCCACGGCTCCTTGCCTGAGGATCTGCAGCCGCCGACTGCGCCCGAGCCGGACAAAACGGCTGCACCACCAAGACCACAGGCACCCAGACCAGACACCACCCGGACCACAGCGCCACAGCAACGACAGCGACGGCTGGCGATGGAGGCCGGTGCCCAGGTCTGGCTTGAGGACTCTTGAGGACGCTTGACGCCGCCGGCGCCAGAGACGACCCCCGGCAGCTCCGAGAAATGGCTGCGCCGTGGCACAGCCCCAGCCCGAGCCCGCGCCCGAGCCCGCGCCCGCGCCCGCCCGACCCTCGCACACGATCCCTCGACATGTCGTCGGTGTCCTCGGCGGCGGCGGCGCGGCGGGTCCGACCCGATGGGCGGGATGGCCAGGGATATGGCGACGGTGACGGCGACGGCGACGACGGTGACAACCACAACGACCTGCCCTGTCCACCTCTGTCCTTGCCCATGGACGTCGGCCCGGACGACCGCCCGGACGACCGCCCGGACGACGGCCGCGGCGACACGCGGCCGCCGGGGTATCGGGCGCTGCCGGCGCTGCACCACCACGGCGGACCGCGGCCGGCGCTGCCGGCGCTGCCGGCGCTGCCACCCCTGCAGCAGCTGCAGCGGCAGCAGCAGCAGCAGCAGCAGCAGCAGCAGCAGCGGCAGCAGCAACTGCAGCAGCAGCAACTGCACCTCCAGCACCCCCAGCACCCCCAGCACCCCCAACACCCCCAACACCCCCAACACCAGCACCCCCACGCACAACCCCCCCCCAGCACGCACCGGCGGGCGTACCGGCAGCGGCGCAAGGACCCGAGCTGCGACTCGTGCCGCGAGCGCAAGGTCAAGTGCGACGCGACGGAGACGGCGAGCTGCTCCGAGTGCGCGAACCGCAGCGTGCCGTGCCAGTTCACCAAGGAGACGAACCGCCGCATGTCGTCCATCAAGCAGGTGCAGGACCTGGAGCGCCAGCTGGAGCGCCTGCGCCGCGAGAACAGCAGCCTGCGGCGGCTGGCGGCGGCCACGAGGGACGGCGGGGGCCGGGACGGCGGGGGCCTCGGCCGGGACGGCGATGCTGCCGCCGCCGCCGCCGCCGCCGCCATAGCCCGGGCCATCCCGCCCATCGGGTCGAACCCGCCGCGCCGCCGCCGCCTCGGCCTCGGCCCCGGCCCCGGCCCCGGCCTCGACCCCGGCATCGGCCGCCGCCTCGGACGCGGCGGCTGGGCCCGCACGCGCGCCAACCTGCGCGTCGTCGCCCGGGGCCTCTGGCCGGTGCCGCCGCCGCCGCCGCCCCCGGGCTCACTGCCGCCGCCGCCGCCGCCGCCGCGCCGCCTGCCCGAGCTGCCGCCGCGCGCCGCCGCCGACGGGCTGCTGCGCGCGTACTACGCGTCGGTGCACGCGATGCTGCCCGTGGTCCACTGGCCGACGTTCCAGCGCCAGGTCGAGCAGCTGTACGCGGCGGCGGCGGCGGCAGGGACGTGGGCCGGGACGTGGGCGGCCCCGGCTCCGCCCCCCTCGTTTGTGGCCCTCTTCTTCGCCACGCTGGCCGTCGGCGGGCTCTCCTGCCCGCTGCTGGTCGCGTCGGCCACGGCGCCCCCCTTCACGGCGGCGGACCTGGCCGAGGAGGCGCGGGCGCTGCTGGCGCCGTGGCCGCTGCCCACGTTCCGTGATGGCGGCGGCGGCGACGACGGTGGTGGCGACGACAACAACAACAACGGCGCCCCCGGCACCCCCGCCCTGCCGGGGCTCGACGACGTGCGCGCGCTGCTGCTGCTGGCCGTGTTCCAGCGCGAGAGCAACCGGCCGGAGGCGGCGTGGGCGTGGCTGGGGGCGGCGGTGCGCGCGGCGCAGGCGCTGGGGCTCTACCGGGAGGCGCTGGCCCCTGTGCCCACCACACCTCCCCTGGCGGCGGAGATGCGGCGGCGCGTGTGGTGGGCGCTGTACGTGCTGGACCGCGAGCTGGCGCTGGAGCTGGGCGGCGGGCGGCCGATGCTGATCCGCGACGGCGACTGCGACGTGGCGCTGCCGGCCGCCGTGGACGACGACGACGACCACCACCACCATGATCTGGCCGAGGCCGACGACGCCGCCGCCGCCGCCGCCCCGCAGTCGCTCGTCGCCGTCCTGCACGTCGTGCGCGCCTATGCGCCGCTGGCCCGGCTGCTGGCCGCCGCCGCATCCGGCGCGCTGGCAGGTCGGGCAGGTCCGGGGGCCGGCCCGGCAGGTCCGGGGGCCGGCCCGGCAGCTCCGGGGAGCGGTCCGACCGCCCCGACCGCCCCGGCGCCATCCCCACCGCCGGCGTCGTCCTCGTCGCTGCCCTCGTCGGCCACCTCCTTTGCCTCGCCGCCGCCGCTGCCGCCCTTTGCGGGCCGGCCGGTCTCTGCGTCGTCCCTCGTCTCGTCCCCGTCGCCGCCGCCGCTGCTGCCGCTGCTGCCGCCGCTGCTGCCGCTGCCGCCGCCGCCGCCGCCGCCGCCGCCGCCGCCGCACGCCCTCCCCCCCGCCGACAGCAGCATCCCGGCCGCGCACCTGGCCGTCTTCGACCAGCACTTTGCGGCGTGCCTGCGCGCGTTCCCGCCGTCGTGCGACGCCGCGTCGGCGGCGGAGCTGCCGGCGCGGCTGCTGAGCCCCCTCGCGTATCTGCTGCACGCGCGGCTCGTCCTGCACCGGCACAACCTGGCGCCGGCGGCAGCGGCGGCGGCGGCGGCAGGGGCCACACGCCGGCGGCGCGCCGTGGAGCAGTGCACGCAGGTGGCGCTGGAGACGGCGGCGCTGGTGCGGCGGGCGCGGCCGGAGGCGCTGGCGGGCGGCGGCGGGGCGACGGCGCTGCTGGCGACGCACCTGCTGCGGAGCGCGCTGTTCCTGGTGTGGACGGGCCACGCCGAGGCCGCGGCCGTGCTGGTGCGGGCGCTGGCCGCCGTGGCCGTCGTGCGCGGCGCCGTGGCCGTGCCGTGCGGGCGCTACCTGGCCTTTTTCGCCGCCCGCGTGGCCGCCAAGCAGCGGCAGCGGCAGCGGCAGCGGCAGCGGGGCACCCAGGCGGCAGCGGCGGACCTCGTGCGCGACGAGGAGCTGCTCGCGTATGCCAGCGCCGACCTGCAGGCGTCGCCCGAGAGCGCCTGGGTGTGGGAGGGGCCCGGGGAGGAGGAGTGGCGGGAGGCGGCGACGGCGGCGGCGACAGCGGCGGCGACGGCGGCGGCGGGCGACGGCAGCGACGACGACGACGACGGCGACGACGACGAGGACGACGACGCGACCGCCGCCGGCGCCTGGGGCGGCTGGGCCCGGCTGGAGAGCTGCGTGCGCAGCCTGGCGGCGGACAGCGAGGCGGCGGCGGCCCACTCTGCGGCGGCCCACTCTGCCTCCGCCCACTCTGCTTATCCGGCGTATACGTTCGGCGGCGGCGGCGGCGTGGGCGTAAGCCTGGACGGGCAGGCGCGGCGGGCGGGCGGGGGCGGCGGCCAGTCCCAGAGCCAGGAGCGCCTCCGCATAGCCAACATTATCTAGGGCGGTGGGCGGTGGGCGGTGTGGGCGGTCAGGCGGCGGCGGTGTTGGCCTGCGGGCCCGCGGCGCATCGTCGGCGATTCCGCTGCCGCGAGATTCTAGCGGCCGCGCCGGCGGAGGCGAATTCTCGGGAGGCGGCGACGGGCGACGGGCGACGAGCGCTAGCAAACTCTGTATCTGTATTTGTATTGTCGGTGTTGTGTCTGTCGTGTCGTGTGTCGTGTCGTGTCGTTGTCGTCTTTGTCTGTCCTCGCTGTCGTCCTGTCGTCCTGTCGTCTTGTCGGCTTCATCACGCCTCTTCGCCTTCCTCCCTTTCGCCTTCCTCCTCTTCCCCCCTCCCCTTATCCCCCCCCACCATGTGCGGCGACGACCTCCACCCCCTGCTGGCGGCGCTGCCCAAGTGCGAGCACCACATGCACGTCGAGGGCGCGCTGTCGCCCGAGCTGCTGTTTGAGCTCGCGGCGCGCAACGGCGTCGCGCTGCCCGCCGTCGCCGACGACGCCGCCTTCGCCTCGCCCGCCAGCCTCTACGCGCGCTACGCGCGCTTCACCTCGCTCGACGACTTCTTGCACTACTACTACATCGGCATGACCGTCCTGCAGACGCCCGCCGACTTCGAGGCCCTCGCCATGGCCTACTTTGCCCGCGCCCACGCCGCCCGCGTCCGCCACGCCGAGCTCTTCTTCGACCCCCAGGTCCACCTCGCCCGCGGCGTCGCCCTCGCCGACGTCGTCCGCGGCCTGCGCGCCGCCTGCCGCCGCGCCCACCGCGAGTTCGCCGGCATGACCAGCCTGCTGATCCCCTGCCTGCTGCGCCACCTGCCCGTCGACGACAGCAGCGCCCTCGTCGCCCAGCTGCGCGAGGGCTACTGGGACGGGGCCTCCCGAGATCCCACCGCCGGGGGGGACGGGGAGGCCTCCGATCCCGCCGCCGCCCTCGCCGCCACCCTCGACCGCCACCTCGACGACGACCTGCGCGGCGCCCTCGCCGGCCTCGGCCTCTGCTCCTCCGAGCGCGACCGGCCCCCGACCCTCTGGCGCGACGTCTTCCGCGAGGCCCGCCGCCACTCCGTCTCGGCCGCCGACGCCACCGCCGACGCCGACGCGCCTTCTCGCCCCCCCCCGCGCCGCGGCGTCGCCCGCGTCACCGCCCACGCCGGCGAGGAGGGCCCCCCCGAGTACGTGGCGCTCGCGCTCGACCACCTCGGCGCCCAGCGCATCGACCACGGCATCGCCGCCGCCCGCGACCCCGCGCTGCTGGCCCGCCTCGCCGCCGAGCAGGTCCTGCTGACCGTCTGCCCCCTCTCCAACGTCTGCCTGCGCGCCGCGCCCTCCGTCGCCGATGTCCCCATCCGCACCCTGCTCGCCGCCGGCGTGCCCTTCTCCATCAACTCGGACGACCCGGCCTACTTTGGCGGCTACATCCTCGACAACTACTGCGCCGTCCAGGCCGCCCACCGCCTCGCCCCCGACGACTGGGCCACCATCGCCCGCAACGCCGTCCGCGGCAGCTGGTGCGACGACGCCCGCAAGCGCGCCCTGCTCGCCGAGATCGACGCCGTCATGGCCGCCTGGCACGCCGGCACCCTCGCCGACGTCCCGTCTGCTGAGCCGGCCTCTTGTTCGCTCCCTCTGTCCACTTAGCAGCAGCGTCTTATTTGCTCCGTGTCTATGGAAAGCACTTTTCGAACCCCCCCCCCTCTTACTCCTCCGACACCCCCGTCAGCCCCCCGACAATCCCCTGCATCCGCCGCCCCAGGAGGTCGTCCGAGCTCCCCAGCCTGACCAGCTGCTCGTCGTCCGAGCTCGCACGTGTCCGTGCCGCCGCCGCCGCCGGCCCCTTGCCCTTCTTCGCCTTGGTCATCCGCATCATCTCCAGCGGCGCTTCGTCCCCGCTCGACTCCGCCCGCCCGCGCGCCGCCGCTCCTGCGCCGTCCGCCTCGTACGCCCCCCCTGCCTCCCGTTTCGTACGCGGGCCCCCGCCTGCTGCCTGCAACGAGGGCGCCGTCGTCGTCGTCGTCGTTGTAGTCGTTGTAGCCGTTGTAGCCGCCGTTGTAGCCGCCGTCGTCGCCGTCGTCGCCGCCGCCGTCGTCGTCGCCGCCGCGGCGGCCCGCCCCCGCCCCCGCCCCTGCTTCGGCCGCGCCCGCTCCGCGTCGGCGTGCCGGAACGCGTCTTCGATCCAGCCCGCCGAGCGCTGGAACCACTTCCAGGCCGGCGGGTACACCGACGGAAACTGCAGGAACCCGTGGCTGACGCCCAGAATCAGCACCACCTCGGCCACGTCGCGCTCGTCGAACCCGTCCGCGAGCGCGTCCGACTCGCGGTACTCGACGCGCCGCCCGCCCGACGCGTGGTAGGCCGCCTTGACGCGCCGCAGCCGGCCCGCAAAGATGACCGTGTCGTCCACCAGCGGGTCGCGCTCGCCCGTCAAGAAGAACGTCTTGGGGAAGTGCGCCAGCAGCAGGTCCGGCGCCAGGATCGGCGACAGCAGGTAGTCCTGCGCAAAATCCGGCCGGTTGTGCGGCCCCACGTACAGGATGATCATCGCCCGCATCATCTCGGGCGTCAGCACCCGGTCGTTGAAGTACGAGATGGTCGACGACGTCGCCAGCCGCGTGCTCAGCGCCTCGGGGCGGTACGGCATCGTGGCCGTCGCCGCCGTCGCCGCCGTCGCCGCCGTCGTCGCCGTCGCTGTCTTGGCCGTGCGCGGCCCCGAATACGACGCCACGTTGACGTGCGAATATGCTGGCTGTGGCGTGCGGGCCTGCCGATCGTTGTCGTTGTCCTCGCCGTCCGCGCCGTCCGCGCCGTCTTCCCCCCCCTCCCCCGACGCGGCACCGCCGGGTGCCGCCGTCATTGCGAGATCGGCGTCGTCGTCCGAGTCGTGCGGCGTGCCCGCCAGGTCGCTGTACTGCTTCGTCTTGCGGCGCAGCACATTGCGGTTGGTGGCGCGCGTGCGCCGGTCCTGGATCAGGGCCATCTGCTCGTCCGACATCCAGTTGCCAATGTTGACATCCAGCGACGGGTAGGCCAGCACGAGGCCGTCGGGCATCGGCAGCCGCCGCGACGCCACCGGCTGCTGCGCCAGCATCAGCGTCATGGCCGCCGCCAGGTTGCCGCCGGCGCTGTCGCCGGCCACGACGACGCGCACGGGCGCCTGGCCGGCCAGGCCGATGCAGCGGCCCCGCGACTGCACGAGCGTGGCATAGGCGTCATAGCACTCGTTGAGCGCGTAGGGAAAGGGGTGCTCGGGCGCCTTGCCGTAGTCGAGGCTGACGACGGGAAGGCCCGTCTGCACCGCCCAGGAAAAGAGGCGGTCGTCGTTGCAGCGCGGGTCCATGGCGACGAAGCCGCCGCCGGGAATGTCCAGCACGACCCGGTCGATGCCCGACGCCCGCAGCTGGTCCAGGGCGCCGTCGTAGTACAGCCAGGCCAGCACGGCGGGCTCGCCGCCGCCGCCGCCGCCGCTGCTGCCGCCGTCGCCGCGCGTCGCCGCCGGGCGCGGGATGCGCACGAGGCGCGGCGGCCAGCGGGTCAGGCGCGGGCGCAGCAGGTCCTGCAGAAAGCGCAGGCACGGCGTGGTGCCCTTGTTCCAGCTGACGCGCAGGTGCTCGACGGTCAGGTTGGCGCGCACCTTGCGGACCTTCTCGTCGGCCTTGTCGGCGGCGACCAGGTAGAAGCCCGAGAAGACGAGGCTGGCCAGGTCGCGCAGCCACCGCGAGCGGATCTTCATGGCCGTCCAGAAGCCGGCGTCGAGCGCGGTCAGCACCCAGGTGGCGCGGAAAAAGGTCGCGTCGTACATGTTGGCCAGGGGGTCGGGGCTGGCGAGCCCGACGAGCGTGCTAAAGTTGCGCGCCGCGTAGAGGTAGAGCATCGTCAACACGACCACCTGCCAGGCGGTCAGGCGCCTCGAGAGGACGCGCGACAGCGTCCGCGCGCCGGGCGGGCCATTGCGGTTGCCGCTGGATGGGTCAGCAGAGCGGAGGAGGGAGAGAGCGGCGAGGTGCGAGGTACGTACCGGGCGAGGTAGGTCGACCAGAAGGCGAGCACGGCGAGGACCTGCAGCCGCCGGGACTTGGACGACGGCCGGCCCAGGATGTGGTCGATCATGGTGTGGCACACCGGCAGGGCCGCCGCGTGGTGTCTTGGTCGACGACGATAGACAGGTCTGTCCAATATGTCGAGATGTCGAAAGATGGGGCGATGGAAGACGGACAGACAGGCGGGAGAGCGCGGGCCAGGACCAAAAAGGGCCGCTTCAAGGGCACGGGGCGCGCGCGTGAGAGCGGAGCTGGGCAGCCAGGAGCGTGCGTCGGCCGAGGCGTGGGGTGTGCTGGGCGGACCGACGACGAGGGGCGTCGCCTCGTTCGTGACGTCGTCCGTTTCTCGACGAGGACCAAGATTGGCCACGATGGCGCACAAACCGAGATCTTACAAATAAGCATACGGGCTACGGGCGCGCGTCTCCCGAAGCGCACGCGTGCGGAAGGAGCAGGCTGTGCCTGCCTGCCCGGAGCGCTCCTGCGCTCGCGGCGGCGGCGGGCGTGCCTTTTGGCATGTGAAAGACGAGGCTCCGTCTGTACAAGTAAGCATACAAGTACAGACAGAAAAGTGGGTCCATGGGCCGGGCCTACGGACTACGGAGTAAGCAGGCACATGCTCGGCTGACTGAGCAAGATCTCGCGAATGAGTATAGTAAGACGGCCGTACGACCACCACCAGGCCGCATCCGGCCGGGCGACACAAGGCCACGCCCGGGTCCGAAAACAATGGCAGATTCGCTAACCTAGGCGGGGACCTCGTCCGGGATGTGCGCGGCCACCTAGCAGATGGCGTGGGTCTTGCCTGTCTTGCCCTGGATCGAGTGCTTCTCGTTCTGGACCCGGTTAGTCGGGAGAGTCGGCGACGACACAAGCCCACGGCCCACGGGGCGAAGCGGAGGCAAACCGAGAGGGCAAGAAAGAGGGGGGGGAGAGACTCACGCGGTACTTGGGGTGGTTGCGGTGGGTGCGGTGGGCGCGGACAAAGTCCTGGGACTTGCGGATGGCCTCCTTGTCCAGGTTGTCGAGGTAGGCCATGCACAGCTTGATGTCGGCGATGAGCGCGTCGCAGCGGTTCCAGGTAAAGTCCTCGCGCACGACCACGCGCAGCATCTTGAGCCCGTCCGTGCGCGGCGCCATGGTGTACGCGGGCACGACCCAGCCGCGCACGCGCAGCTGGTGCGCCAGCGCGAACTCGTCGTAGGCGCGCTCCTCCCCCTCCTCGGGGCCGGGCGCCGGCAGGCGGAACGCCACCAGCGGCAGGCCGGCGCCCGCCTTCTGGGACATGATGACAAAGCCCAGCTTCTCGAGCGAGTCCGACAGATAGTCGGCCGTGCGCGTCAGGTTGGACATGATGGCGCGGTAGCCGTGCTTGCCGAGGCGGATCAGCTGGTAGTACTGGCCAATGACCTGCGACGCGCCCTTGCTAAAGTTGAGCGTGAACGAGGCCTGGTCGGCGCCCAGGTAGTTGATGTTGAAGACGAGCTCCTGCGGCAGGTACTCGGCCGACCGCCACACCACCCAGCCGACGCCCGGGTACACGAGGCCGTACTTGTGGCCCGACACGTTGATGGAGACCACGCGCGGCAGGCGGAAGTCCCACACCAGGTCCGGCACCACAAAGGGCGCCACGAAGCCGCCGCTGGCGGCGTCCACGTGGATGGGCGTGTCCATGCCGCGCGCCGCCAGCAGGTCGTCGACCGCCTGCACGTCCTCGTACTCGCCCGTGTACGTGGTCCCGAGGATGCAGCAGATGCCAATGGTGTTCTCGTCGACCAGGTCCACCGCCTGCTGCGGGTCGATGACGAACCGCTCCGGCGTGCAGTACACGAGCTTCTCCTCGATCTCAAAGTAGCGCGTGGCCTTTTCCCAGCACACCTGCACCGCCGACGACATGACGAGGTTGGGCTTGTCCGCCGGCAAGCCCGCGGCCTGCCGCCGGTTGCGCCAGCGGCGCTTCATGGCCAGCACCGCCAGCATGATGGCCTCGGAGCTGCCCACGCACGACGTGCCCACCGCGCCCTCGCCCTCGTCCACGCTCACGGGGCAGTGGAAGAGGCGCCCAATCATGGACACGCAGCGGTTCTGGATCTCGGCCGACTGCGGATACTCCTCGTAGTCGATAAAGTTCTTGGGGAACGACTCCGTCATGAGCTTCTCCGCCTCATCTTCCTGCGGACCCAATCAGCGTCCAGCGTCCACGCGGCTTGGGGGGGGAAGGGGGGGGGGAAAGAAAAGGTGCGAGTCGGCGCGCAAACACGAACCATGTAGGTTGTGACGAACGAGGCTAGGCTAGATGGCCACGGTCAGCACCGCCCGCACAGACAAGGAGGGAGGCAGGGAGAGAGAGAGAGAGAGAGAAACTCACTTCAGCATGGGGTTGCCGTCGAGACTGAGCTCGTCCTTGATCATGCGGTACGCAACCTGGGGCCGGGGGAGAGTGCCCGAGGCGTTAGCACGGGGGTCGGGGGTCGGTCGCGACAAGGCCCGCCGCCCAGCGCCGCCTGCCGCCCGCCGCTGGGCGCGCGCGGCGGATCTGGGGCCACACACAACACACCTCCTTGGGCATCTCGGCGTCGGGCATCTCGTGGCGCGGCAGGTCCGCCGAGGCAAAGCGCGAGCCGTAGACGGACGTGGTGAAACGGTCCGCGTCGTTGGCCAGGTCGATGTGGGCCTTCTGAAGCGCCGCCTTGTCGGCGTGCGTCCCAGCGGCGGACGCGTCCGCGTGCTTGATCTCGTGCACCATGGCTGCTGTGTGCGTGCGTTGCGCGGGCAGGAAGAAGGCGGCGGCGAAGGGAGAGGAGGGGGGGGGGACGCGAAGACGGCTGGGCGGACGGTGGGCGGACGGTGGGCGGACGGGGGCTCTTGTATCTGTCCGGCAATGCTCGTCAGCGGGTGCCTGAAACAGGGAAGAGCGTGTCCCGGGGTCACGCCAGGCGGCCTCCCCCAGACAGCGCCGCCTGGTGCTCCAGGCGGTGGGGTGACGCAGCCCCGGCGTGTGAAGCACGATCGTGACGATCGTGACGATCGTGGACGCTCACGCGCAGCCAGCCGGGCAGGTGCTTACCGGGACGGGCGCAGCAAGCAGTGGCGTGGTGAATGGGCCGTTGGAAGAGGAGCAACAAGAGCGGCGACCGCGGACAACAGCCGTTTTGCGGTATTTGAAGCCGTTCTGCTGCCCAACGACGATGACTAAGGGTCCCGTCCAGGGCAGCAGCGAGCAGCGAGCTGGGCCGTCAAATGACGTATGCTTTACTCCGCAGATGGCTTACCGAGCCATACAGGCACAACTAAGCATAAGTATACTTACGGCCGCAAGCCCCCCGCCACGTTCACATCACCGCCCCAGGCCCAATCCGGGCGCGCAACGGGCCTGCCGCCGTCCGGGAAAAAGCGGGTCTCCTCCGCCAAGCGGGTCCTCTGTGTCGCTTGGGTATAAGCATAGGCATAAGCATACATCCATTCCAGAATTAAGTACGTGATTCTCAGCCAAACGACGCCCCAGTCTTCCTCGCCTCCTCGCCGTCGCATCCCGCCCCTCAGGACCGCACCCGACGCGCACTCGCTGCGCGGCCTACGGGCGCGCTGACTTCCCGCCGCTCCTTGCCCGGGGTCACCGGCCGCCGCGGCGTGCAGGCCAGCGCGGCCGCCGACGACGACAGCACCGCCGGAGCCGACGCCGGAGCCGACGCCGAATCCGAAGCCGACGCCGACGACGACGACGACGACGACGACGACAACGACGAGCTGCCACCTGCGGCACTCCGCGCCCGCCCGCGCCGCTCCCGTATCTGCGCGAGGCACTGCTCGCGCGTCATCGTCGGCGTCAGCGCCGGGTTGTGGACGTCAAAGCTCGGCCCGTCGGCGCCGGCCACGGCCTGCGACGAGCGCAGCGGCTGCTGTTGCCTCTGGTGCGTCGGTGTTCGCTGCGCCGCCAGGATGCGCTGCGCCAGGCTCGGGTCGGCCGTCTCCTCGCGCAGCGGCACCTTGGTCGTCGTCGTCGTCGTCGTCGTCCTTGTTGTCTCCATCCCGCGCTCGTAGCTGCCCGCCGCCGGTGCCGCGTGCAGCTGCCGTGGCCCGTGTTGATGCGGCCCAGCGCCACGTGCCGTCGCCGGCTCGCACGGCGTCTCGTCCCGACGCTGCCGTAGTGCCTGGGGTGTCGCATCGTCGTCGGCCGGCCCCTCGTCGTCGGCCGGCCCCTCACCGCGGCCGCGGCCGCCGCAAAGCTCGGGCTCGTCCTCCTCGCGCGGCCGCCCCATGTCCGCATCCATGCACGCGTTCCAGTCTCTCTGCCTGCCCGCCCCGCCAGCGGCCGCACCGCCGGTTGCTGCGGCAGGCGCCGGCTGCCCGGGCATGGTCGGCACGGAAAAGGCGAGGGGCCTCTCCGCGTCGTCGTGCCGGTGCGGCGCATTCAGCAGGGACAGGAGCGACGTCCGCGGCTGGGCCACCAGCGCAAACGACGGCGGCTCCACCGATGGCGTGCGCGCATACATGGTCTGCTCTGTGCCCTCCGCACGACGCGTTGCGTCGCCAGGCGGCGTCGTCGCCTCCTCGGCCACGCCGGCGTCGACCCGCGTGTCGCCGCCCGGAACCGCGCCTCGGCCGTGCGTCACGTCCGCCCCCCCTGCCGGCGCCGCCACCGCCACCGCCGCCGCCACAGCCCCGGCTTCCATCTCCTCCTTGCTCATCTGCTGGGAGACGGTGCGGAAGATGCCCTCCTCGGGGACGAAAATGGTGCTGCGCCTCGGCTCCCGCTGCAGCGGCTGCGGCCGGGACGGCAACGTGTCGCTGTCGCGGTGGGGTTGGCGGCCGTTGCCGCTGCCGCGCCCCCCCACGCTGTCCTCCGCACTGTGGCTCGTCGTCGCCAGAGCGCCCGCTGGGGCCATGTTTGCCCGGATGCGGGCCGCCGGCGAGGCGACAGCGACAGTAGCAGCTTTCTCGCTAAGGATGATGCGGTCGCCGCCGTCGCCAAGGTCGAAGGCGGCCCGTTTGCGCGGCGTCTCGGCCGCCAGGCCCGCCCGCGGGCGCTTCTTCATGCACGAGCACGCGCGCAGATGGCACTCCGCCTCGAGGTACTCCACCAGCTCCGCCGACCGGTCTGCACGCTGCTTCTCCCACTGCCACAGACGCGTCAGCTCCTCGATTTCCGCCTGGCTCGCCGCCGACGACCGCACGTCGAGCAGCGCCGCCGACGGCACGCGTGGCCGCCGACACGTCTGCTGGCTGGGCGTCGGCAGCTGGGCCGCCGCGTCCGCGTCCGTGCTCACGCCTGTCTCCCTCTCCCTGTCCGCACGCGGCTCGGTTGGCGGCGGCGGCGGCGGCGGCGGCTGCGGCGGCGACCGCCAGCAGCCCTCCTCCGGCGGTGCCAGGCTGGGCAAAGCATTGCGTTCCTGCTCCAGCATCTTTACCCTTTGGCGGGCCTGTTCCAGCTCCTCCTGGCAGCCCACCAGGTCATACCGAGCCTGGAAGGCCTCCTGCTCGTGCGCCTTGCTCCGCTCCTGCTCGCGCGCGAGCGCCTCCTCGGCGCTGCCGGCGCCTTTGCGGGCCGCCTTGAGCTCTTCTTGCAGCTTGACAATGGCGCTCTGCGCCTTGAATGTCTCCTTGCGGGCGCGCCGGATCTCCTTCTCCCACAGCGCCTGCGTGTGCGCGTGCGTCTCCTTTGCCCGGCCGTAGTTTTCCTGCGCAACCGTTTGTCAGTCTCCGTCCGGGCCTCTGCCGCTCGCTGCCATGGCCACGCACCATGACCGTCTCCAGGCGCTCGCCGACGCGCCGCTCGCGGTCGCGGCTCTCGTCCAGCTGCTTCCGCAGCTGCCGCGCCTCCTCGCGGTACCGCCGCGTCTCGGCCTCGGCCTCCTCGCGGCCCAGCATCGCCCGCTTGAGCGCCGCGTCGGCAGTCTTGCGCTCGAGCTGCTTCGATTGCATCGCCAGCGAGTGGAGCTGCGTCATCTTGTCGGGGACGCACGCGCCCAGGCCCGCGTCCAGGCCCCCCAGTGCACTGCTGCCCGGCTGCTGGTTGACCCGCTCAGGCGACATGGCCTGCAGCGGCGTAGGGGAGCCGGCGCGGCTCGCGTGCAAGTCCATTCGTGGGATCTGCGTGTTGCTGTTGTCGTCGGGTCGTCGGGTCGTCGGGTCGTCGAGTCGTCGGCGCCGGTGTCGTGCGCCCTGGTGGTGTCAATCGTGCGCTGGGCCCGTATGGTGCGTGGCGTCGGGGTGGCGGACGCGTGCCCAAAAAGCATGCGTGCGTGGTCGGTGTCGTCCAAGACAGGGAAGTGCAAAAAGCAGAGTCGCGATGGCTGGGGTCGTGCAAAAACAGCCGTCCTGCGCTGCAGCGCGCGTGTTTATGCTCACGGGCCATTTGCGCGAGCAAGCGCCCGCCCGCGGCCGTTGCTCGGGGCGACGCGTTGTCACGTGACTGGGTTTGTGGCGGTGCAGTGTGGCGCGCGCGGCGCTGGCTCGGTCGCCACGACGCAAGCCGTGGCCGCTTCGCTCTTGGGCGCGCCGCAACGGTTTGGTGGCTTTTCGACCGCTTCCCCGCTCCACCGCTTCCACACCATGGCTGGCGGAGAGCCATCGGCGCGCCTGCGCGGACAGACGCGCCCAGCAGAGCCGCCGGCTGTCCGCATGGCCGGCCCCGGCAGCCGCGGAGCAAGCCCTCCCGAGCCCCATGCGGCGCACCGCCGCCGACGCCGGCAAGACGACGACGGCAGCGACGGCAGCCTGGTCCTAGACGCCTTTCGTTTTCTGACCTTTCTCCTGGTCGTCTCGTGCGGGCTGAGCTACCTCGTGTCGGGGGGCGAGTCCTGGTTCTGGGGCATCCAGGACAGGCCGGACTACGTCAAGCTCTCGTGGTGGAAGATGAAATACGTACGTCCAAAAGGGCCGGCGACCAAGCCGCCTTGTTGCCCTTCTCCCTTGCTTGCCCTGGGTTTGTCCGGCCGCTAACCCGCGGGCGGGCTCCTAGAACGGGCCCCGTACCATGACCCTCGACGAGCTCGCCGGCTACGACGGAACCGACCCGGCGAAGCCGGTTTACCTGTCCATCAACGGCTCGATTTTCGACGTCTCTGCCGGGCGCCACATCTACGGCCCGGGCGGCTCGTACCACTGGTTTGCCGGCATCGACGCGAGCCGCGCCTTTGTCACGGGCTGCTTCGCAGACGACCGCACGGGCGACCTGCGCGGGGTCGAGGCCATGTTCTTGCCCCTGGACAACCCCGAGATCGATCGCCACTGGACAGCGGAGCAGCTGGCTCGCATCAAGGCGGACGAGCAGGCGGCAGCTCGGGCGCGCGTGCAGGAGGCGGTCCAGCACTGGGTCGATTTCTTCCACCGCAGCCCCAAGTACCACTACGTCGGCCAGCTTCTGCGCCCGCCTGGCTGGGAGGGCGAGCCGAAGCCGCTGTGCCCATCTGCACAGGACGGCCGGGCATACCGGAAAATCCCTGGCACGGCAGAGCCATGACACGCGAGCGAGTGCGGGACCGAGCACGCCTCGGGACCACGGCCATCCATGGAACAATGCGGCGGGATTGCAGGCCTGGCGTGCAGCAAACGGCAAGCGGCGCTGGCCGGGCATCGGGCATCCACCGGTACGATTTTTAGGATACCGAAGAAACAAAGAAGACAGGGGAAAAAAAAAACGACACTGTGAAGAGAAATGTTGCCCGAATCCAACCCCGTCCGTGCCTCCCGACAACAACGGGCCACCGATGGGCCACCGAGAGCCAGGCCCTGCTTTACAAGACGAAGATGGAGCCGACAATGGCGGCAAGGCCGAGAGCGATGTTGGACACGGACAGCAGGGAGCCGCTGCTGGTGCTGGTGCCGCTGGCTCCGGCCGTGCCCGTGGTCGTGGTGGTGCCGCTCGTGCCGCTCTCCGTCCCATTGGGAACGCTCGTCGTGGCCTTGGTGGCCAGAGTGCGGTACTCGGTCAGCGAGCGACTGGCATTCGCGGCCGTGCTAGGTGGACGAGTCAGCGGGAAGCTCAGAGCCGCGCAGATGGGAGGGGGGGGGGGGTGTCCAAGTTCCGTCTAGGATGGCCTACTTCTCGTTGATAACCATGCTCATGCCGTTCTCGCAGTGCTTGGCCTGGCCGCAGTAGATCCAGATGGGCGTCGTGTTGTTCACCTGGATGGTGTAGGTCGGGATCGAGCCTGAGCTCAAGCTGGCGGCGGCCGGGACAAAGCCAGAATGGAAGCCGGTGACGTTGCTGTGCAGGCTGATGGGCTGGCACGGCTGGTCAAAGGTGGACTGGGTGACGGTGTGGTTCCCGGCCAGGAACTGGAACTGGACGTAGTCGCCAGCAGTGACTTTGATGTTGTCGGGCGAGAAGGTGAGGGAGTTGTTGGAGGACGACACCTCGACAACGGTCACCTTGCTTTGTGCTGCAGCCTCGCGCGTTAGTGATTCCCCTAGTCGGCAAGCAAGCAAGCAAGCAATATCCTGCGCGCAGACACACGCACCCGAAGCCATGCCGACGAGGGCAGCAAAAGCAAGCAGAGACATGTGCATCTTGGCTGTGTCTTGGGCGTCGGTTCGGAAGTCGTACACACACACAAAAAAAAATACAGAAAAAAAATACAGGGCGAACCAGCGCTTCTTCGTAACAAGAACAAGTCGAGAGGAAAAAAATAAATAAAAATGAATGCAGAACAGAAAAGCGGCTGGCGCTGAAAAAACAAAAAGAAACAAGAGACAAGGCAGAGAGGATGGACAAGAGCGAGGAGAACAGAGCAAACAGGAGCGTGGGATCCCGGCTGGCTTTAAATAGAGAGAAACATGCCCACGCCCACCGCTGGCGCCGACAGGCACGAAGCCCCGGGGGAAATGAGAGGGATCGGCTGATGCGACCGGAACGGGGTGCGTGCGCGACGACGAGACATGGTGCTTGAGTGGCAGCGGCGAGCCGCCAGAACGGACGAGGCCGAGAGGCACCAGGGTGGCTGTGCACTCTTTGAAACAGGACGACAGGCGCCGGCTGCCGCCAGCTGCGCTCGCATTGCCCTTTCTCCCGTATAGAGTATTGGTGCTTACTTGTACTTGTAGTTGTACGGGGGCGGAAACGTTCATCCGTGCCTGGGTCGCGACAAGGTCGCCATGGCGCGGCCGCGCCGTGGCCTGCTGCGCTGTAGACTGGCTGGCCAGCCAGCCCGCCGCCGTGACTGCATTGCCGCCGCTGCCGCCGCCGCCGCCAAAAGGTCCTGCTATACGACAGACACGTCGAGTCCGCGGCCAGTCGCATGTCCTCTGTGACGTTGTCTACTCCGTAGTTGTACAAGCACTTGCGCACCGGTAAGCATATGGGGCGTCTGCACGTTTCACCTGCGCAAGCAGCCATCCCCTCATCCATTCTCTGCTCCGTGCACTCCGCACTCCGTACTCCGTACTCCGTACACTCGACGCCTACTGTCTCAGGCTGCTCAAGCTGGCAGCCGCTCCCAAAAGCGGACGAGGCTCGTTAGCGCTGCCGGATCGGACGAAGGGTGGGTCCACAAGCCCGCTCCAGAAACGTCCCATTGGTGGTCTCCGCTCTCTAGCTGTTTTAAGCCGCCTGCCCAAACGCAAATCAAACCTGCCAACGTCTCAGGCCGAGACAGGGGCCAGAGCACACGGTGTGTCCTTGTATACGGAACATCTCTCTGTGCCGAGACCGGCCCGAACACCGTCTCGACTCGAGAGACAAGAAGCAGTTGTGGGGATTCTCTGCTCTATGTGCTTAGTCTTCTCTCTACAGCAAGCTGAGTGGCCAGCAGAAAAACAAGGCGAGGGTATGCATAGGAGACTACGGACTGGGCACGGGCCACGGACGCGGCGCGCGGTAGCGCGCCACGTGCGTCACGTAGCACCAGGCGGTCCCTAGACCAGTACACTCGAGGGTAGGTATAATTCGAGGGTAGGCACCACTCGACTCGAGGGTCGACTCGAGGGTAAACAGCCGGCCTTACGCCTTATAACAGTCTCTAATGCACGTATCGCCCAGGTGCCCTAAGCATACAACGCAAGGGCTACGTATATAGGGCACCTAGGGCCAGTCCGTAGCTTGAACACCCATCCAATCTACTCTTCACTTCTCACTCCTTGCTCAGTCTCTCCAGACCGCAGTCCCGTCTGCCGGGATCTCACGACCGTCATACGTGCCCACGTCTTACGCCCTTCGCCTTGCTTTGCCGCCGGCTGGCATCCCAAGCCAGCCCGCGAGGTGGGCACGCGCTTTTGTGCGCAACAGTCTCTCAAGGGCCGCCGCGAACAGCTCTACGCCGCCCGCTCCGGAGAACAGTTCCATGTCTTGGATTCTAAACTATACACCTAGATTAAATTATTCAACGTCTGGCCGGCGAGGAAACGGCGTAGGTTCTCGGCTATGAGGGCCTCGGCGTCTTGGGGCCGCCCGCCGGCGGCGTGCGGCGAGAGCACAAGATTCTTGGCTGTCCATAGGCGGCTGTCGGCGGGCAGAGGTTCTGTTTCAAAGACGTCGAGGGCGGCTCCGCCGAGGCGGTCTTCGTTGAGCGCGTCGGCGAGAGCATGCTCGTCGACGCTCGTGCCGCGGCCGACGTTGACAACCCAGGCGTGTGCGGGCAGCTGGCGGATGCGGTCGGCGCTGAGAGCGTGGCGGGTAGCTGGTGTGCCGGGCAGGATCATGACGAGGGCGTCTGTCTCGGGCAGCAACGCCGACAGCTGGTCCTCGGCCGCGACGGCGATGCCGTCGCGCACGCCGGCTGTGCGGGCCACGCCGCGGACGTGCGCGCCCAGGGCGACCAGGAGCGGCGCGAGGTGCTTGGCGATGTTGCCAAAGCCCCAGATCAGCACGCGGGCGTCGCGCAGGGTGGTGAAGCGGCCGGGCGGGCGGTCGGGCTGGGCGCCGCCGAGGTGCGCCGGCCAGCGGCGCTGCAGCTGGTAGTCGCGCATCTCGTAGAAGCGGCGCGCGGCGACGAGCAGCAGGCCCAGCGTGTGCTCGGAGACGGTGCGGTCGTGCAGGCCGGAGCCCGTGGTCACGGCAACAGCGCCCGTGTCGAAGCCAGCGGCGAGCACGTCGTTGGGGCCGGCAGCCAGCGACTGGATCCAGCGCAGGCGTTTGAGGCGCGCGGCGCCGTCGCGCAGGTTGTCGGGCGCGTTGGCCCACGTCACGAGGACGGTGGCGTCTGTGTGCTCGTCGGGGAAGGGCTGCGCGACGTCGTACGGCACCAGCTCGACGGGGAAGCCCTCGATGCGGGAAATGTCGAGCTTCAGCGAGGTCGGATAGAGCAGCTTCATGGTGGGCGGCGGCCGAGGACTGTCGGCCGGCAGCAGAGAACACTTTGTTGTGCGGCGGGGGCGCGTCGGGGAGGAGGCGGCAAGACGAGCGAGCGCAGCAGCCGGGGTGAGGGGGAAGAGGGACGTACGGAGCACCGAGTACGGAGGAGTAAAGCGGGGGCTGCGATGCGCCGCTCTATCCGTGTACAAGTACTTTATCTACAGGAGGAAAACAGGCCGCTAGCTATCTACTCCGTACGGGCCACCAGCCAATCAGATGCCGCCATCTGGGGCGCGTACTCGGCAGTCTCGGGCTGGCACCCGGCAGACCGGCAGACCGGCTGACCGCGGCCGGTGCCTATGCTTGGTCCTGGGACGGGGCGAGGTGGCCGTAGGCCATCCGGAGGACGTGGAGCTTGCGGCCTGGGCGCCAGGCCTTTGTGGCGCCGGCGCCGTCCGGCACGGCCCGGCTCTGGGCGTGGGCGTTGCGGAGACGGTCTTCGTTCTCGAAGGCCTCGAGGGTGAAGAGGGTGCGGGCGTCGGCATCGGCGTCGGCGTCGGCATCGGCGTCGGCATCGGCGTCGGCGTCGGCGCTGGCACCGGCGCGCGGGCGCGGGCGCGCCACGGCGTAGACAAGCGTGCCGGGCTCGTCCGTCTCGGCTGTGCGCACGGCCTGGGCCCAGTGCGCCAGCGACCGGCGGGCGAGGTCGGCGCTCTGGTAGACCACCTCGCCGACGACAACGTGCGGGTGCGGGTCCTCGGTGCGGGCGCCGGCGCCGGGGCGTGCGCGCAGGCCCAGCTCCGCCACCACGTCGAGGTCGTGCACGGCGGGCGCCCCGTCGAGGACCCCCGACGCGCCCAGAAACCGGACGAGATCCTGCACCGGGCCGGCTCGCATATGGGCGTCGAACACGGCCTGGTCAGCATAGCTGGCCCGTCGTGAGCGGGGAGAAGACAGCAGGGGCCGGGCGGGGCCGGGCTGGGCCGGGCGGCCCGGGGGAACGTACCGCTCGATCATGCAGACCGTCTTCTGGTCGGCCTCGTCGCGGGGGACGCAGACGGCATAGGAGGCGATGCCCGGCTCGTGGGCCTTGGCGTAGCCGGCGACGGCGGCCAGCTTGGCGAGGAGCTGGGCCGGGCCCGGAGTCAGCTCGCGTGCTCGGAGGCTAAAAAAGGGGCGGCACGACCTCACCTCCTCCCGCAGCGCGCCGCCGACGGTGGGCAGGACGGCAAAGACGAGCTTTGTCATGGTGGTCGACAAGGCGGGCCGGGGACGGCGATCTGGGGACGGTGATCTGGGGATGGTGGCCTGGGGACGGCGGTCTGGCGACGGGGGCCTGGCGACGGGGTCGTGACGGGGCGACCAAGGACGGAGCCGAAGCGGCCGCCCGCGGAGCAGCCGAGAGGCGGCCGCTGCACAAGCCGCGGAGGGCGAGGCACAGCCAAACATCAGCAGAGGCGGAAGGGGGGGTGGCCCGCCCGTGGCTCTTGGTTTAACCGCCCGACTACCTCGGCGACTGATTGCCGCAGCAGTGCCTTGTCGTCCAGGCGGGGTTGGGGGGGGGGGGTTTGTGCGCCATGCACACGCGCACAGCCTGTCGGCACGATGGTGTTCTTGTTGCTCTTCTGCTCTGTATCTGAACGCTCGTGGCCGGCTGGGCGGCGTCCCTCCGACGCCTCCCGCAGGCCGGCCCGCGGCGAATGGGCGGCGGGCCCAAGCAGCCCCCTGCCCTGCCCTAGCCAAACCGGATGCCCGCCGCTGGGTTCCACGGGCCGACCGCCGCGTCTCCCGCGCCCGCGCCCGCGCCCGCGCCCGCGCCCGCGCCCGCGTCCGCCCCGGCTGCTGCCGGAGCCGGCCCTCCTCCGCCGCCGGCTGTCGCCGGCACCCCAAAGCGGATGCCCCGGTCCGGCGTCCACATTTGTAGCGGCGGCGGCGGAGACGGCTGCTGCTGCTGGGCCTGGGCCGAGGCGACGGCAACGGCGGCGTGTCGCGGGCCCAGCGACAGCGACGACAGGACGGGCATGGACAGCTCCCTGGGCGCGGCCCGTTAGCAAGACGTCGCAAGCATCTCCACACCAGCACCACGCGCCGCACGTACTCTTCCAGGCTCTGCGCCTCGCTGCGCCGCTGCTGCAGCCACGCGCGGCACTGGTCGCGGAACGAGCCCACGATCGTGCCCAGGTCGTTGTAGAACTTGCGGCCCACCTCCACGTTGCGCACAATCTCCTTGTACTTGTAGTGCGCGTGGTCCAGCTGCTGCAGCGCCGCCTCGCGCGCCCGCCCGCCGCCGCCCACGCCCGCGCCGGCGCCCGCGCTCTTGACCTGCGCCGCCAGGGCCCGGCTGGCCCGGCCGACGTCGTCCAGCGCCTTGGCCTGGTCCGCGCGCTCCTGGTCCACGAGCGCCCGGTCCGCGTCGTAGAGCGCGCTCAGCCGCTGCGCAAAGAAGCCGTCAAAGTGCGCCGCCGCAAGCGGCGTGTTCGGGAACGCCCGCTCCAGCCGCGCCGTCTCGCGCAGCATGTCCGGCTTGACGTCGTCGGCCCGCGCCTTGTCGCGCAGCGCCTCCGCCCGCTTCCGCCGCCGCGCCTCCAGCCGCAGCACGTCGTTGAACGCGCTGCGCAGCCGCCCCAGCGCCGGCTTGACCGTCTTCGGCAGCTCCACCGTGCGGCTGCTGGGCACAAAGTCCATCAGCGCCCGGTCCGGCCCCGCCAGCAGCTCCAGCAGCCCCTCCACCGACGCAAACATGTCGCGCACCACGCCGTCGCTGGCCCCGCTCGACGCAAAGTAGCCCTCGATCTCGTCCGCGCTCGCCCACAGCTTCTGGCCCTGCGCCTCCGCCCGGCCCGCCGGCCGCGTCCAGCGCGCCGGCCCGTACTTGCGCCGCAGCTGCGCGTCCTCGTCGCTCTCCACCGCCAGCAGCGCCCGGCCCTCGTCAAACGTCGCCCGGTCCGCCGCCCGCAGCTTGTCAATGTCCGCAAAGCCGCTGCGCGCCCGGTTCACCGCGTCCGCGTACCGCATCTCCTCCGCGTGCTGCAGCAGCGAGCCCGGCAGGCCCAGCGGCCGCTCCAGCGCCTGCAGCGCCCCCGGCAGGTTCAGCTCCAGCAGCGCGCCGTGCAGCTGCTCCGTCAGCACCTCGAGGTCGTGGAGCATGGTCTGGTGCACCAGCCGGTCGCGCCGCTCTTCGTACACCGAAACCGCGAGGTGCACCGCGAACGGCACCAGCTTGGCAAACAGCGCCCGCCCAAGCTCCGCCTGCTCGTCGCCCAGGTAGTCCAGGGGCGACGCCACCTGCGGAGGGACGCGCGGCGTCGCCATGTTCGCCCGGTCGAGGATCCGGAGCTCTGCCTTGGGCGGAACCACGTCTGGCGAGTCGAGTCGTCAGCTGGGCGGGAAGCAAGAGAGGGAGGGCGCGCGCGCGCGCGGCAAGGCCCACGTACTCAGGTAGATCACGTCGTTGTCGCGCTCGGCGCGCTTCAGGTCCTCCTCGATGCGGCGCTTCAGGCCCTGGAGGTCGTCGACGACCGTCTTGCTGAGGGAGCCGCCGCGGCTCTCCCGGAGGCCCTCGCCGACGCAGAGCAGCGCGTCCTGCAGGCGCGCAATCTCCTCGCCGTAGCGGCGCTTCTCCAGGCAGTCCAGCGACGCGCGGTACTGCGCGGCCGCGGCAAAGTGGTGGTGCTTGGCGCTGGCGTGGTGGATCCAGGCGCGGCTGACGGCGTCGCTCTTGGTGGCCGCCTCGCCTGCCGCGCCGTACAGGTCCGAGAGGCGCGCCGCCAGCTTGGCGATCGTGGCGTCCTTGTAGCGCTCCGACACCGCCCGCATCCAGAAGCACTCCTGCGCCTGCGCCAGCATCAGCTGCTCCAGGCAGTCCAGCGTCGGCCCGTCGAGGTCCTCGGGCAGGCAGCCGGCGACGTCCGGGTCCGCCGCCAGCGTGTCCCGCACAAACGCCAGCACGCCCGCCGCCTGCGCAAAGTGGCTGGCCGCCGCCTTGAGCCCGTCGGCGTCCGCGTGGCCCTGGCTCGCGCCCGCCGCCAGCTGGCAGTGCAGCGCCGCCAGGTTGTACAGCACGTTGGCGCGCTCAAACTTGAGGTTGCCCTGCACCACGGGGCGCTCCACGTTGTAGCCCAGCGCCGGATACCACGTGAATGCGGCGCCCGCAATCTCCACCGGGAACTTGCCGCCGATCCACGCCAGCTGCCCGGCGTAGGCCTGCAGCTTCTGGATCCCGCTGGCGTGCGCCTCGCGCACGTTGACCGCGTCGCGCCGCAGCGCGTCGATCGCGTCCAGGTCGTCGCGGAACGTGTCTGGGTGCTGCCCGTACTTGTCCGTCACATACTGGCGGAGAGCCGCCGCGAGCGACACGTGCGTCGACCGGCGGAAGGGGAGCGTGAGCTGGTTGGACGAAGAAAGCCTGCGTGCAGCGCCCGGGTTAGCAGACGCCGGCAAGCGAGCGGAGACGCGCGGGGACCACGCACGACGCCATGGCGGGGGGGACCGGCGCAGCGCAGCGCGGGTTGGCGGCGCGGGAGTGAGTGCGATGTCGATGAAGTGCGGCTTGTGTGTGTGCATCACATTATTTAGACCTGACTACGAACGGGTAGATGCATAAGCGTAAAAGTGGCACATATTTGCTACTACCAACACGCTAAGCAACTACGTAGTATAGGCATAATAGCTTAGATGCATATAATTGTGATTACTAATCACGGATGTCAGTCGCTCACGTACGGCTGTCGTCGCCTGCGCTCGAAGCGCTGGTACCGGGCCTCGCGCCAGCCGGGGCCCCAGCGGCGCACGACGGCGACGCTGGGGCTGGCGGCCAGGACGAGCAGGCCCAGGAACAGATAGGTGAAGCCGTAGCCCCAGGCGTCGATGATGTGCTGGACGACGGCGGTGCCGACGGCGCTGAGGGTGGCGCGGGTCAGGTTGAAGGCGGAGGACACGCGGCCCGGGTTCATGGGGTAGAGGTCGACGAGCAGGGTGGTGAGGACGGAGACGGGCCCGCTGAGGCCGGCGCCGCCGAGGAAGAGCACGACGAGCGGGGCGGCGAGGCTCGTGCGGGCGGCGACGACCCAGCCCCAGGCGGCGGTGGCGGCGACGGCCAGCAGCGTCCAGGGCCACAGGAGGTCGAGGCGGGCGCGCTCGATGGGGAAGCGGCGCAGGTCGTCGCCGCGCTTGCGGTCGGGCGCGACGCCGACGCTGCGGGCGACCCGCGCGTAGTTCCAGTCGAGCAGGCGGCCGACGCAGACGGAGCCGGCGACGGAGCCGGCGGCAAAGGGGATGTAGCAGAGGCCGACCTGCAGGTCGTTGAAGGCGTACTGGCGCCGGATGACGTCCTGCAGCGGCACCAGCATGGCGTAGTTGGCCATGACGAACAGCGACAGGAAGAGCATGAGCAGGCCCACGTCCTTTTCGAACACGATGCGCACCGCCGCCCAGATGTTGGGCACCGGGATGCGGCGCCACCATTTCTGCTGCCGCGGCTGCTGCTGCTGCTGCGCCAGGGCCGTTTCCTGCTCCTGGCGGTGGGCGGCGGCCGCCTCGGGGTCCGCGCGCTGCAGCCGGCGCAGGTGGCGCGCCGTGGTGATGGACATGCTCGCCGACGGCGGCCGCACGGACCCGTCGCCGACGACCCTGCGGGCCGACTGGCCGTCAGCAGTCTGTTGTCTGATGTGGTGCTGTTTTTGGTTCTCTGGCTGCTGCCCACCTCCGGCACAAAAGGCACGTAAATGGCCAGGAAGACGCCGGCGGCAATGGCCAGGAACCAAAAGGTTGACCGCCAGCCCAGGAACTGCGTCAGGATGCCGCCCAGCACGGGCGCCAGGGCCGGCGCCACCATGATGCTGGCCTGCACGGCCGTGATGTAGCCGCCGCGCTCGGCGCTCGTGGTGACGTCGGCCACGACGGCGCTGCCGATGGCGACGGTCGCGCTGCTGCCCGTGCTCTGCAGCGCGCGCAGCACCATGAGCGCCGCGTAGCGGTCCTGCAGCGCGAGGCCGACGTTGGCGGCCACGTAGACGCCAAACATGGCCAGGTACACGGGGCGGCGCCCGAGCTGGTCGCTGAGGTCGCCCAGGAAGAGCGGCGCCAGCGCCTGCATGATCTGGTACATGGTCACGCTCAGGTTGATGCTGGCCACGGAGCGCCCGTAGTCGGCCGCGATGGGCGTGATGGCCGGCAGGTAGATAAAGGACGACAGCGGCGAGAAGAGCGTCGCGAAGACGGTCATGAGCACAAGCAGCACCTTGGTGCCCGGCGAGAAGGACGAGAACGCTGGGCCGCTGTCACCGTCGTCGGCTTCTGGGCGTACGGCCATGATTCTGTGTGTCGTGCGTTGCCTGGCGGGCTGCAGCCAGCGCCGCGTGGACGACTCCGTGGTCGAGGTCGAGGTCGAGGTCGAGGTCCGGACTTAGGCGGCGTTAAATGCTCTGCGGCCCGGCAGGATGCCGCCTTGGAGCACAGGCGGCCCAGCTGCATGGCCCCTATGACGTCGGCATGCGTCACGGGACCAGCCTGTTGGACGCCCGGTTCTCGCAGACTGGCGGATGCCCTGTGTGATTAATACTGACTGAACAGCGAAACGAAGGCCCCGTTAACTACATATAGACTCGGCTGTTGTCCAGGCGCATATTGGTATGCAATTATGCCGCATGGACGAGACACTTTTTTTTTTTTTTTTTTTTTTTTTTTTTTTTTTTTTTTTTGGGGGGGGGGGGGGGGGGGGCACGGGTATAAACCAAGGACGCCGCCGGAGGCCGGCCCC